>LPNX010223228.1:97189-146032 GCA_001517045.1 Pseudotsuga menziesii | reverse complement strand
TGTGGGATATCCCTTATAGTATCTGAATATGCGTCCTCAAAGGATCATTCTAAAATCACAAAAAAACTTACTGTTTCATCCTTACTGTGTGCACTAGACATAACATCTTATACAGAAAAGTATAACAAAATGATTAATGGACTGTCCAGAAATACACATGCAGCATATCAGTATAGTCACAGAAAAGACGTAGGATTTTAGAAGTTAGATATAATTCTATCATGCTCTTCCCAGATTTCCCAGTATCCTGGAGTCAAACTCAGTCCCTTTTTTGATAGCCTGCCTGCTTGCATATTCCATTCCCTCTATATATGCTGGAACGTGATCGAGTGGAAGCTACTTTTTTGTATGTTAATTTCATCATAAACAGGCCTCAGATTAATATTATCGCAATCAAACTCCTTACACCCATTTAATGATGATTTGGGAGTCCCCAAACACCTGCAGTTTCGAAGCACCATGTTCCCAAGTTAGTTTCAGTGCTAATTTAAGTGCCATTAGCCCGGCAAAGTTTTTCGGGCCAGAGCCAATCCCTGCCTTAAATTTTAACCAATGATAATTTGATAGGTACACGGTTCCTCCTGCACTGTAAATAGATGGATTTTCCTGTGCTGAACCATCGAAATATATCCAGGCCCCCATCTTGTTGATGACTTCTTCAACAGGAATTCTAGACTTCTTTATCGTATTGCACTGATTACAACTATAAAGAATATTCACAGATTGTAAGGCATGCTGTAAAGGAAGAATCCTCTGATTCTCAAACATGCTCTGGTTCCTTGATAACAGACTCTTCAAGCAATGATGAGAGGCAGTGCCCTTGGTGTTGATTTTTCCGTCCCAATCTTTTAGGCAGCCTTCAACTGTGCCACCATTCAAGAAGTCGCTGATGCCCAGCAGTGCATCCAGTTCCCTCCAAACTTGTTTAGTATAAGAACAGTGAATGAGAATATGATTGATATTCTCTGCATTTTCTTTGCAAATCATACATCAACCCAGGCCATACTTATTCGTCTTTTGGAGGTTATCCCGGTTGAGAACTTTGTTCTTCAGTGATAGCCACTTGAAATTTTGTTTTTTTAAGGGGCATTTGTGTTTCCATATCCTCCATTGCCAAAGAGGCTCAACACACACACACACACACGTGTTATTATCATACTATAAAAATTCAAAGTTTGTATACTTAAAAAGAATCCCAACAGGAGTGCTATTTACAAATTATAAAGGCCATCACTTAGTGGAAGCATTGACATTATATAGGCGATAGATCATTATTTATCTCGTTTTTATGGAAGGAAATTATCATTCCGTTCAACAATTGGTTTAGAGGCTAGAGCTAGCAAAATATTGTGGACATTCTTATCCCATTTCCTCAATGGCGAGGCATGGAATTTGTTACCCCTTATATTGTACGAGGTTCACACATGTAATTTTCATCACATCACTTGTGAAATTGTTCACATTTATTGAGCTTGTAGTTCTTCTGCTTCATGGCTAGACATTTGGATGGGAAGGAGATACACTTGTGTTCTTGACTCAGAGATGGTGCTTCTTTGTTGTTGAATGGTGGCCATGATGATGGGCGATGAGTTATGATGTGATGTGCTCTCATGTCTTCATGGTGATTATTGGTAAAATATTATGTGCCATGGTGTTTCTTCATGGTTGAGTGGTAGCCAAGATGATTGGCTAGGAGGTATGATGTGATGTGTTCTCATGTCTTCTTGGTAATTATTGGTAAATTATTATGTGCCTAGCAAGTAAAACAATGCTCATAAGATGATGCATTCCCTCTAAATGATGATTTAAGGATACTTAACTAAGGTAATAATGCAATTAATTAACACTTAAATATTTTATGGAATGGGAACCCATCAACTTTGTGTCTCTAAAAGTTTTGAGGGGTTAATAATTGTACTTTATAAGTGATGGATTGATTAAAGTGTTTAACCTTGGTTTTCTAAGGTTTCAGTGTGGTTAATTAATGCCAACATAGAAATATAACTAATCACACTAATTAGCCAAAATACTTAAGGTTTGCACTTAGGATTAATTTAAAAATCACTTAAGAGTGGGATGCTAGGCACATTAGTCTCTCATGCAACTAAATTAATGATTATTAAGGCTGAGCGGCTCCTAGATCGAACACCGTAAAGGAATTGAAGGCACTTGACACATGGGAAGTTATTACAATCTTGGAGGGGCATCTTAACTTTGGGAGTAATTATCTGTTGATAGTGTGCCTTGAATTTTGCCAGTTCAATGGCATTAGAAGTAGAGTGGTTATGGAATATTCGAAAAGTTGTGATAATAGAAAATCTAATAAATATTGAGGAAGTTGGGAATTTCAAAACTGTTGCCCTAAAGCACTTGTCTTTTTTTTACGACTCGATTTAAGGAGCGCCCAACCTTGAAGGATTGAGTGTTTCGATGATTTCAAGAGAGCATCATTCATAATTGGTCATGGTGAATAACACTTAGTCAATACTCAAAAGAGGGGCGCGCCCTCTTTCCTTGAGCCATGTTTGAGCTGGTTGGTAACTAATTACATTGTTTAATAATTGTTGAAGCTTTCTCATGGAGTTAATTACTTGTAGCTAGTCTATTTGACTAACTCCATTTACTTATTATTGTTGAACTCTTCTCAAATGGTTGGTTAGATGAGAGCTATTATAATATTATTTACTTTGGAGAAAAAGTGGATCTAGCCTCTAGTTTTCCATTTCTAGAAAAATTAGTTCAGCAAATAGTGGATCTAGAAAGGGAAATTATTATTTTATTGTAAAGGAAGTTGACCTACACTCTATATAAAGAGTATCCCTTCATCATCTATATTCATGGTTGGATTTGGGAAGAAATCCCATGGAGCTTAGTTGAATATCTATTGGTCTCTTTCGAATGGTGCATCAAGGTGCTTTCTATTGAATGGTATGGCGCTGCTTATGTTTTACTTATTGATGAGTTTTTCATTTGATAATGGTTTTGGGCTAATGAAGGAAGTAAGCCTTTTCTTCATCTATTGGTGGTTGTCTATTAAAAATGATGTGTGTGGTATGTATCTCAGCTATTTGTTATATGCTCTCTTACCCTTGCATGATAATTATCCTCCTAAAATCATTTGAAAATATTTAATCTATTATTTTCTCTTTGTAGATTTTTGAAACTACTGAAGCCATTAGAGAGTGACTAGGGTATGCAAGCTTGCTACCTTAATCTTGCTAATTGTTTCTTAGAAAATCTTTCATTGATCCTTTGCTTGACTCCATTGCCCATTGTATAAGACACTAGTCCCTTATCCTTCCGTCTGCTTCTTTTATCATTACTAAAACAATCCATTATGCTAGAGCCATCTTGTCAAAATCACCTTGAACCTCATCGCAAGCTTTAGCAATCCTATCCTAGGGAAGCTTCCCTTGAGTTGGAGAAGAGCCAACCTAAAGTGCAGAAGAGGGTTTGGTGTGGTGACATTTCCCTCCCTCGTAGTTTCACTAAGTCCATACCTAGATCTTAGGACTTTATCTTGAAGGGTGTGAGTTTGGGTGATAACATGATTCATATTGCACCATTGAATTTTGTAATTGTTCATTTTTTTATTGAAGCACGTTCAATAAAAGTTAAATAACTAGATTAGACAAATTGCTTTACTTGAAAATATCTTTCAAACAAAAATTGAAAATCTTGAACACGACATGTCACAAGGAATTTACTATTTGAAATACATACTTTAAATTATAGGATCGAAAAACAAGTCACAATGCAAATGAAAAAATAGAATGACAGTCACGATACCTTGAAAAACTAAATTAATCTTCAAATGAAGAAATTTGTCAACTTCAATGAAGAGAATATAAAGAAACGAGTTGAAGTACAAGTTGTCGACAAGGAAACACCTACAAACACAATTAAAGTTATAGATCAAATTGTTGCTACTGACAATGTCTTATGGATTGACGAACAATGTCTTATGGATTGACGAATAAGCTCAAATATTTGAAGATATCGAGGTTAATGAAGATTATCCTTAATTTGAGATAAAAAACAATAATTTTCAATAAAACGTTATTGTCATCCTAATTATGATAGTCCTTGCTCTGATCGATTAACTTATAAGCATATCTCTGAACAAAGATGACACCTTGTTCATGCTCCAAAGAATTAGAATTCTAATATGACTTCTTTCTGAAGTTATACATGGAGTCACAATCAGAGAAATTCCATTAAAAAATCTTATCAATAGATAATTCCAATAAAAATCAAACTAGAATGGAGTGAATCAGTGATGCTTCTATAATGAGTCAATATTGCATGGAGCTTCAATGCTTGTTCTGTCTTCTTTCCTTGTATGTTTTAAGAACTATTTTATCTTATGATAATTACACTAATATCTCTATTGAAAGCATATCCATTTGCATAGTTGTCTCTTGTCGGCCACCCTCTGCTATCTATTGTGCGTACTTCCAGTCATGATGAGTTCAACACATCCACCACGCATCCAACTCGATTTGCTTGTGAGACTCTCTTCTTGCAGTTGTAGTTGCTGTCGTCACCCTTGCGCCCCTAGCTTCTTGTTGACTCCGGTGCCCGACAACTCCCGATTCTCAGCATACATTTGCAGCATGTCACTGCAGATCACTCTCCACCATCGACAACTCTTCACTTTGCTGGTGGCTCCTCTGTCAGCTGTCTGCTGTCGTCGCTGCTTCTTGCAAACAATCTCTGTTGTCGTCTGTGCACATAGCCTCGAGCATTGGATTGACCAAATATGTCTCCTAGCTCCCTTGACAGATCTACGCGGGTCTCCACCGATGGATTTTTGCTGTGTCTCACTCACGTTTGCTGTATCCATTGCACGATGCTCTAGCTCCCTGCTTCCACGTGCATTTCTTCTTAGCTCTACCAGCGTCCCGCGACCACTTGCTTAGTCCTTGTGCTGCTTACCTCCCATTGTCGCTACAACTGCAACGTCCGTGCTTAGCTCATGTTCGTAGTGCTCAACTTAGCACCCATGTTGGCCACCACTACTCGCTCAATAGCTCTCGACCTTTGCACACAATCCCATAACATCCACACTTTAGCGCCGTCAGCGAGCTTCCCACCTCTCCCACTGTCATGGCCAACTGAGCCCGAGCTTTGCAATTAACTACCAACACTGGTGGCCTTGCTAGCTGTAGCCGTCATCACCTTCGTGCTTGATGTCGCTAACAATACCAACGACCTCGATCTGTTGAGTTACACTAGCGACGAGCCTCCATGTCCAAATCTGTACAATCAGAGACCGTACGGCTCGTACCGTGGCCGTATGATACTCAATTTTTTTAAAATGTCTTGTGTTGGGTTTCTCCAACACACTTTGATACCATGTGAAATTTACTGAGCCAAATCTGGTTATAATCTCGAATAATTAATCTCCTAATTATTATGTAATAGCACTGAAACTCAACAATACACAGAGAAAACCGAACACAAGATGTACCCTGGAAACCCAATGGGGAAAACCAACCAACAATTTTTGTCTTTTATTGCAGATTTGTTAATCAACAATTACAACGACAAGGTTTCGGATATGACTCACAGGATCTTAGACTCTTGACTCTTACTGTGCCCAAACCCTCAGCAGAAAAGACAAACCCCAATAGAAGATATGACTCACTTCTGTCACTCACAAGAGATATAACTCATGGTTGGCACTCAAGAGATATGACTCACTCTTGTCCGCTGTGTTGTCTATACAACTCTCCATAGACACTTTTATAATATTCACTTTATGTTAATACCATGGGCAATACTATGTGACACCCAATACCATGGGACACATAATACCATAGACCCTTCAATTCCATTGACCATAAAGTATTACAAAAGAGAATTTTAAAAGACTGTCTAGAGAGTTTCTCTCAACCCCTTCTACATTACTAGACACCTCCAACGTAGAAGTACCTGCCGAGGTACTAAAAACTAACACTCTGCCAAACCTCCAACCCCAAGAAGTAATGCGTCATGCCAATGTCCATCTCTAGCTCAACTACCTTGCACCCTGCGATGAGCTTCTTTGAACTTGTAAGAAACAAGTCATCTACATACAACACGAAAATAAGTAGATCCGCCTCAACAAATATGAAATATAAGTTGGGATTTGCTTTAGTTTTGGTGAAGCCCATACTTTGCAAGTATCCATCAATCTTAAATTACCATGCTTGTGGTGGATATTTGTGTCCATACAAGGCCTTTTTTAGTCTGCACACATGGGACTCCTTCCCACTGATCTCAAGCCCTGAGGTTGCTCTATGTACACTTCTTCTTTAATTATTCGATTGTGGAAAGTTGTCTTCACATCCGTATGATGTCTCCTCCATCCCATTATGGAGACTAAAGACATCATTACTCCAATGGAAGTGTACTAGGCAACTGGAGCAAAAGTCTCTTCATAGTCCACTCCCTCTTGCCACAAACCTCACTTTGTACTGCATGCTTGATCTTGTAGATCCATTTAGAAGCCACTACTAATTTTCCCTCTAGTTTGTTAAACTAACAGCAACAAGGAAGGTCTTCCTGCATGCATGTGTCCTTGCATGCATAAGACTTAAATAAGGAAGCCGATTGTATTTAATTATTTTTCCTAATTTTACTTTGGAAAATAATTAAAGTGACCTAATTGTTTATTGACTTTAAGTGAAAGTGAAATTAGGGTTTTCACTTTACCTAAAGATATAAAAGAGAGATCAATTGGTGGAGAGGACACGATTGTATTCCGATAGAGATGGAGGAAGAAGTGTGAGAGAGAGAATTTTGGCAAAGAAGATGGAGGAGCACTAACTTAGGAAGACAACCCTAAATTGACGAGGAGAGAGACATGAGACTTTGGCGTAGGTACACCATACAGCAACAACAAGAACACCGTACAACCGTACAACAACAAGCTGCCTTGGAAATTGTGCCATCTCACAAGTTTTTCTTAGTGATTTTTGGGTGTTTCGATTTTGCCATCTAGGGCATACATTGATTTTCTGATATTGTAAAAGCTCTGTCTTTTCTTAATAAAAATATCCTCTCATACTGCTGCATTGGTTTTCCCATCTTGGGTTTTATTTCCCGGGGTTTCTACCCAAAAAGATTGTGTCGTTTCTATTGATGTGATTGATATTGTAAATGGTTCTTAGTTTTATATTCCGCTGCATACTGAAAAGATATTCATGTGTGGTTATCAGTAGAGATTTGCATGCACTGTTTAGCCCTAGTTTGAATATTAAAGGAAAATTACATAGTCTAGGCACAATGTTCTATACATCATTCTTCATGATGGAGGTGTACTCCACCATGGCATCCCTTCAAACATGCTGTTATGTTGCCTCTTGAAAACTTGAAGGTTCAAAATCTATGATGGTGCTCATCAACGCCAGTTAGTTTAGATATTTCTTCGAAGGTTTGTTCTCTCTGAAAGAACTCCTAGGAGCCTTAGCATGCTCTTGAGCATCCTTCAATGTCTGAGTGAAACATCGAGGTCTTTTGACAGATTTAGCAAGAGCTTGTGGCTCCTCCTCTGTACCTGAAGGCTGCTACCTCGAACTAGAAGTCACTAGTGACCTTAGTTCAACCTTTGGAGCTTTCTTCTCCTCATCCTCTATCCTTGGGATAGGCTCATGAGACTTTTTGGATGCAAAGCCTTCCTCAAACTTTACATCCTTGATTACAATTGTCTTTCTCACCCTTGGAATATAGATCTCGTGGGCCTTTGAAGTCTCACTGTAACCGACAAACAAGCCCTTCCTACTAGAGGGCTCCAACTTGGTCCTCTTCTCGATTGGTATATGGATATAAACTAGATAACCAAAGTTGCAAAAATGATATGGTATATGGAGACACTGATGGAAAGGATCACACTAGCTATATATGTCTCTAAGATACACTTTAATGTCTTCAAGACGTTTCTAGCACTTGCTTTCGCAAGCTCTGTGTCTTCTCTAAGGTTCCATCCCACAAATCCTATTACAAATCTCTATGAGGAATATAAGTAGTGGAAACACTAGCTAGGGCACCACATACTAATTGCTAGCAAACCCTAGCCTCACTTCATTCCCCAAAAGCTACATTGACTTAAATGAGTCACACAATAAAATGTTACATTCTCTCTATACTTTCTCCTCTTGTGTTAATAATAATGAAGTGATGTGCGCCCCCTTCCTTTTATAGAATAAGAGGAGTGAGAAGTAAAGTAAAACCCTAACCCTAAACCAGGTCCAAATGGGGAACAAGTCAACAAGTTGAGCACTCTACATGTGCCAAGTAGGTAGGCATATGCTCACAAGTACCAACTCACCTACTCCACATTTTATGCATCCACAAGTGTCAACTGATCCAATCCACA
The DNA here is from genome assembly GCA_001517045.1 of Pseudotsuga menziesii. Taxonomy (NCBI): domain Eukaryota; kingdom Viridiplantae; phylum Streptophyta; class Pinopsida; order Pinales; family Pinaceae; genus Pseudotsuga; species Pseudotsuga menziesii. The sequence goes on along the minus strand of LPNX010223228.1, from coordinate 137,670 downwards.
TGTTTTTATGCAACAATAAATATTTTTATGTGAGTGAACCTTCCTAGTCCAAGTGACAAAATAAAAGAAATTTAGGTTATCAGACAAAACACCCATTGTTGAGAATCTCTCCCACCAAGTAAAGTGCTCCTCACACACTAAGTGTTCATACAGTTGAAGGAGTATGGAGAACATGTTTAGAGCAACCAAAACTAACACTCCCTCTTTGCAAGGAATGTGTTCTCCACCAAACCAAGCTACCCCCTCTTCATCTTGAAGTTACCTTCTACTAGTAGCTTCATCATTATGTTGACCAATATTGAATCTGAAGGAACATAACCCTGGACAATTTCTCCCTTTTATACTCTGAAATCTTTGCAGAATCGAAGGAGGCATTAACACAATTGAAACTTGGAATAAAATTAGAACAATCTGAATCAGGTTCTGTTTTAGTAGTTATCCTCCTTTTGTAATGTCTTCATTTGAATAGGCATTGAGGACCAAAACTGCTAACCTATGTGATTCCTGTGGGTTCGAGCGGTTACTGACAGTTAGGGAATCAACTGAGGACTGATGCCATCTACAGAAAATCTAGTGCATCAATATGATATCACCATTAGGTCGAAGAGGGCCACCGGAGCCAAAGGCCACCGGCATGTATGACATCTAAGCATTATTTAATGATGCATGCACCCATTTAAGTCTCCATGCACATGCATGCAAGTCAACTGCAAATTAGAAGTTAAAGTCACCAAATTAGGTCAAAGTTAGGGTTTTCGCAGTTGAAAGTTATAAAAGAAAGATAAAGTGAATGGAGACTTCACTTTTGGATTATTATTATTTTGGAGATCTTAAGAAGCATCACAACGTGCGGCCACAGCAGTTGGGGTTGGAGACGGCGTCTTCAACTAACGGGATTTCGGCAGTGAGACATCTGCCCTAGTCTCCTTCAGGATAAACCATCCAGATTCATCTGTACAACTGGGGGCATTTAGCTGGGAAACCCTAGTCATTCACCAGGACTCTGGATCACCATATTTCTTCCGCATGCGGCCTGCATCCTCACTGATAGGATCACTCTATTGCATTGGGTGATTATCAGCTATCAGATAGTCCATTCGGGGCAGCTAGCAGCAGTTTACAGGGTTGTGGGGGCGTGAGCAGCAGACTGGGAGATCAATTCGCTAGGGCATCTGGAGAGGTTAAAACTCTTGCATGATCCAGCCATCCTCTTCGGCACGGGCACATCTTCCTTTCGACTTATTTCTAGCTGAAATTGACCATCCCTTCAGCAAAAACGTCGCACTTGTTTGATTCAGCCATCCGGGGTATTGCAGCAGAAAACAAGGTCATTTCTTCATCAACTCAGCTCATCTTTCATGCATATTCTCTATGGAGCATATTCAACAAACTTATCAGTGGTAAGTGTTCATTCTATCCTGCAAACCCTAACCCTAATTTCAGCTATAAAATAAGGAAATTTTGCATGGCAGTTTGCATGCCCAGCTATTTCAGTAAATTTGCATAGAAATAGAAAATATCAGGATTTGGGATATTACAGTGGTATTAGAGCTATCTTCTTGGCCAGTTGTGGGCTTAAGAAATGAGAAGTAGATGAATACAGAAGAGGACCCTTTTGTAACCTATAGGAAAAGAAGGATTAGGTACATGGAGGACTTTGAGGATATCCAACTAGAAGATATCAGCTCAGACATGGAACAAACATGTATACACTCTGATAGGGGAAAGGGAACGGGAGAAGATGAGGACATGATGGAGTTTCGCACCTTAGTATCTGCATTGCAAGCCTTAGCCAAAGGGCAAAAAGATGTACTCAATGCAATCAACAGATTATCGGCGAAACTAGAACTAGGTAACAACAATACACCTCCCTTACCGGTAGATCGAGGGTCTACAACCAGCAGTGGAAAGGTTGCGTACACCAATATATAGAATACACCGCACATATATAGCAGACCTTCCAACAGGCCTACAATGCCTCACTTCTTGGTAGATGCAGGAGGAGGTCCAGTGCAGGTAGAGCCTAGCGGACCTTTTGGGGCTTATTTGTAGGAATACAGGGACTTAGGGGATGAGTTTCATGCCGCCATGTCTTTTTCAGATTTTTGCAACATGAAGAGTAGGAACAGGCCCAGGAATTTCGACAAGGGATTGAATCACAACTATGAGTTGCAGAAGACCTTGGGCAGGTTGACCAGCCCAAACTTTGATGGGACTCATGGAGGTTCAGTGAGGATATGGGTTCAAAAGTTGGATACCTATTTCCAACTCAATCCCATGACAGAGACAAATGCCATTAAATTGGCTACACTCCACTTGGATGGAGAGGCTCATGAGTGGTGGTACCACGGATTAGTGACATTGGACCACAACACCATACACTCCTACGGAGAATTCACTCAGAAGCTCATGGAGGGGTTCGACAAGAAAGATCCAGAGATACATTTCAGAGAGTTGGCTCAATTCAAACAGACAGGTAGCGCAGAGGCCTTCATCTTAGAATTCCAGAGGACAGTAGTCATGGTAACAGATGTGTGAGAGAGTAGGTTGACGATATTATTCACTGAGGCCCTAACAGAGCCACTACGGGGATGGGTGAAAGCCTCCAAATCCCCCACTCTGCAGGATGCCATTAGTAGAGCCAGAGATCTCCAAGATTCAGTTCCGAAGAACAAGTTCCCTCTCAAAACCAACTTTCTTGTTAGGGACAAGGACATGAAACCTTTCCAGCAGGATGTTCCCAAGAAAACATGGTTAGACGAGGACACTAGAAAAGACTTGAGGCGGAAGAAATTATGTTTCACTTGTCAGGAACCATGCGTGCCAGGACATAGGTGTGCAGGGAAGGCAAAGGCTCACTACATCAAAGTGTATTCGGACAGTGACGAGGAGGACTATGAGCAGGGGGCCACAGAAGAACTATGGGCAACTGAAGAAGAATCACTCTAGGGTGATACACCAGAGGGAGTCATTGCTACATTATTTGGAGTACCAAGATTCCATACTCTTAGGGTCAGAGGAGTAGTACAGGGTCACAGAGTAGGAGTATTGATTGATGGAGGAGCAACCCATAATTTCATTGACTCCGCTTGGGTAGCCAAGAGGGGTATTCAGACTGAGATGTTCGAAGGATTTACTGTAGCAGTAGCCAGGAACTCCAGCATGGAGTGCAACTACTGGATTCCGAAATTGAATGTCACATTAGGTAATTATCAGATGACAGATTCATTTTATGTAGTAGATGTATCAGATACTCATGTACTATTAGGTGTTTAGTGGCTTTATTCAATAGGGAAATATACTACAGACTACCGGGCAATGGAAATGGAATTCAAGGGGGCAGACGACAAACGGGTAGTTTTGAGGGGCATGAACACTTATCCCCCAAAACCGGTCTCTTCACAGAGAATGGAGGTAGTACTCAGACAGGATGACATAGAATGGGCTGCAGAATGTTTTGTCACCTTTAGGAAACCTCCAGAGAACAACACACAACACCCAGGTGATATTCAGGCCTTGTTATAGAAGCACGAAAAGGTATTTCGGGACCTTCCATCAGGTAGACCGCCAGACCGGGGCTTTGAACACATCATTGCGCTAGAGGAGGGGACACAGGCAGTCATCACTACTCCTTATCGGCATCCCAAAAGATACAAGGATGAGATCAAGAAAACGATCAAAGAATTGCTGGAGCTTGGATACATTCGGCCCAGTTCTAGCCCCTTCGCATCTTCAGTGGTCTTGGTCAAGAAGAAGGATGGTACATTGCGAATGTGCATCGACTATCGAGCACTCAACAAAAAGACCATTAAAAATAGGTATCCCATCCCTAGGATTGATGAACTCATGGACGAACTATGGGGTGCCAAATACTTTTGCCAAATACTTTTCCAAGATTGATCTTCGCTCGGGGTACCATCAGATTCGAGTAAGGGACCAAGACATCTCCAAAACCGCTTTCCGTTGTCACTATGGCCACTATGAGTTTTTGGTCATGCCTTTTGGACTTACCAATGCTCCAGCCACTTTTCAGTCGTGCATGAACCATACCTTCAGAGTTTAGCTACGTAAGTTTTTGCTAGTATTCTTTGGTGACATCTTGATTTACAGCAAAACATGGGAGGAACATCTGAAACACCTGGACGAAGTACTGAGCATTCTAGAAGAACGCTCGCTTTACGCGAAAATGTCCAAGTGTGAATTTGGCATGAAGGAAATGCTGTATCTTGGGCACATAATCAGTGAAAAAGGAGTACAGGTTGACATGGATAAAATCCGAGCTATCAGAGATTGGCCCATGCCAAAAACAGTCACAGAATTGAGAGGCTTCTTAGGTCTTTGCACTTATTACCGAAGGTATGTTAAGGGATTCTCCCAATTTGCCGCACCCCTCACAAATCTCACAAAGAAGGGAGCATTCACCTGGACAGAACTAGCACAAAAAACTTTGAGGAGATGAAAGTCATTATGAGTTTTGGCCCAGTTTTAGCATTATCGGACTTCTCACAACCATTTGTAGTAGAATGTGATGCCTCAGGGGAAGGGCTAGGAGCAGTATTGATGCAAAATCATCACCCTATTGCATTTGAGAGTCGAAAACTGAAGAACTACGAGTGCCACTACTCCATATATGACAAAGAAATGCTAGCCATCTTACATGCTCTCATGAAGTTCAGATAGTACCTGGTGGGCAGTAAGTTCAAAATCAAGACAGGTCATAACAGCCTCAAGTACTTCTTGGAGCAGAAGGAACTGAATGAGCGCCAACAGAAATGGGTCAACAAAGTACAAGCCTACGATTTCGAGATCGAGTATGTAAAAGGTAAGAATAATATAGTAGCTGATGCATTATCCAGGCGACCCGCCTCACTATCTCTCATGAGTATATCCACAGATTGGAGGGCACTTCTCTTAGTAGAATACTTCAAAAATAAATTCGCTTGCGAATTATTGGATGGACAGATTCAGGATGACAGGTACAGGATTGTCGATGACATCATCTATTACAAGAACAGGATATACCTCGTCCCAGAATCAACTTTGAGAAAAAAGATCATACAGGCAGCACATGACTCTCCATTATCTGGACATCAGGGTTTCTTGAAGACCTACAGGCAGATCTGAGATAGGTTCTCATGGAAGGGCCTCAAAGGGGAGGTTATGCAACACATACGGGAATGTAGCATATGCCAGCAGAACAAGATCGAGAACATCCATCCAGCGGGGTTGCTTCAGCCACTACCAATTCCAGAACAGAAGTGGGAAAGTGTCTCCATGGGCTTTATTACAGGATTGTCCAAGGTCCAAGGACGAGATTGTTTATATGTCGTAGTTGATAGACTGACCAAGTTCGCACATTTCTTTTCTATATCATTTGATTACTCTACAGCTCAAGTAGTTGAGTTATTCTTCAGGGAGGTCTTCAAGTCACACGGGTTACCTAAGACTATTGTCAGTGACTGGGACAGTATATTCACAGGTGCCTTCGGGCAGGAACTATTCAGTTTAGTGGGGACCAAACTTGCTACTAGCACGAGTTATCATCCCCAGAGTGATGGACAAACTGAAATTGTCAACAAGTGGATTGAAGGATATCTGAGGAACTACGTAACAGGGCAACAACGAATCTGGATTAAATGGCTACACTTAGGGGAGTACTGCTACAATACTACTTATCACATGTCTATTAGGATGACACCTTTTAAGGCATTATATGGCTACGAGGCCTTGGACTATGCAAATTTAGCATTCAGAGACAGTAGGGCTCCGAAGGCAAAGGATTGGATATAGGACAGTCAGGATATTCTTAAAATCTTGAAGGAAAACTTACAGGCGACCCAGAATCAACAGAAGTTGTATGCAGACAGACATAGGGTTGAGCAAAGCTTTGAGGTAGGAGATTTGGTATAATTAAGGCTCCAACCTTATAGACAATCTTCACTTAAGAAGAAAGGAGTGAAAAAGTTAAAACCTCGCTTCTATGGACCCTACAGAATAATCAGGAAGGTGGTAGAGGTGGCATATGAACTAGAACTACCACAGGAAAGTAAAATTCACAATGTATTCCATGTGTCCAACCTGAAAAAGACCATTGGGAAACACATTGCTCCATCAACAGAATTACCTCCTTTAGATGATGAGGGACTACTGATACTGATTCCTAAACGGATCATACAGACTAGAGAAAGGAAACTCAGGAACTGGGTGATTAGGGAATACTTGGTTCAAAGGAAAGAACTACCTCCAGAGGATGCCACATGGGAAGGAGAACAGGTATTGCAGCATCCCAATTTGCAGTTGCTTGAGGATAAGCAATCTCAAGCGGGGAGGACTGTAATGTCCTCATCTGATTAGGCATTGAGGACCAAAACCGCTAACCTATGTGATTCCTGTGGGTTCGAGTAGTTACTGATAGTTAGGGAATCAACTGAGGACTGATGCCATCTACAAAAAATCTAGGGCATCAATATGATATCACCATTAGGTTGAAGAGGGCCACCGGCATGCATGACAACTAAGCATTATTTAATGATGCATGCACCCATTTAAGTCTCCATGCGCATGCATGCAAGCCAACTGCAAATTAGAAGTTAAAGTGACCTAATTAGGTCAAAGTTAGGGTTTTCGCAGTTGAAAATTATAAAAGAAAGATAAAGTGAATGGAGACTTCACTTTTGGATTATTATTATTTTGGAGCTCTTAAGAAGCAGTATAGCGTGCAGCTACAGCAGTTGGGGTTGGAGACGGTGTCTTCAACTAACGGGATTTCGGCAGTGAGACATCTGCCCTAGTCTCGTTCAGGATAAACCATCCAGATTCATCTGTACAGCTGGGGGCATTTAGCTGGGAAACCCTAGTCATTCACCAGGACTCTGGATCACCATATTTATTCCGCATGCGGCCTGCATCCTCACTGATAGGGTCACTCTATTGCATTGGGTGATTATCAACTATCAGATTGTCCATCCAGGGCAGCTAGCAATAGTTTACAGGGTTGTGGGGGCGTGAGCAATAGATTGGGAGATCAATTCGCCAGTGCATCTGGAGAGGTCAAAACTCTTGCATGCTTCGGCCATCCTCTCCGGCACAGGCACACCTTCCTTCCGACTTATTTCCTGCTGAAACTGACCATCCCTTCAGTAAAAACGTCGCACTTGTTTGATTCAGCCATCCAGGGTATTGCAGCAGAAAACAAGGTCATTTCTTCATCAGCTCAGCTCATCTTGCATGCGTATTCTCTCTGGAGCATATTCAGCCGGCTTATCAGTGGTAAGTGTTCATTCTATCCTGCAAACCCTAACCCTAATTTCAGCTATTAAATAGGGAAATTTTGCATGGCAGTTTGCATGCCCGGCTATTTCAGTAAATTTGCATAGAAATAGAAAATATCAGGGTTTGGGATATTGCACCTTCTCAAGTCCAGGGAACATGAACTTAGGTTATACCTGCTACCAAGATTAGAACAATCTGTTTGAGTTCCAAGTTTTGATGAAATGGGTGATCTGGATGGTGGTTTATTTCTGTGAAATGCAATTTAGAGTTTGAAGAAGATTGCTGCTCTAGAAAGAATTGAAGGCTTTGGTCTCTACCACATTATGTTATGTTACTTTTAGCTTTCATTTAGGAAGGTCAATTTACTGTAGACTAGTTTGTAACTTTGTCATTAAGAAAGATTGTTGGGATTAAATTTCAGATGTTAAATGAATGTCATGTATCATTGACCAACCAATATCAAGTCCTTGGAGTGTGATGCACATTTCAATTTTTGTGATGTTGCACAAATTAGGAATGGAAACTGGCAGGGAAGACAAAGCTCAATGCTTATGGGGTTCATCTAGCCATTAATAAGAAAGCCTTAGGGTGGGCTATAAATGTGGGATTAAGGATAAAAACTATTAGGGGGTGAGTGGATAACTCGTGATAAGCAAGAGATTTGGGCATTCTTTGTCTCACCTAAAGGATAAGATAAAAGAACTGTGGGCTATGACTTAAAAAATGAAACCTGAGTGAGTAAATGTTTGTTGCATGGTTTTAAAGCTTATGACCATACTTATGATGAAGTGTGGAGATTCTGCAGTATATAGTTTTCCTAAACTGAAGGCTAAGCAATTGTACTGTATTTTAAATGATGATCATCATGCTTCTAGTAAATGCGTGTTCACTCAAAAGAAGCTCCTAAAGACTCAAAAGTTCTTGAGTTTTATTCACTACTACAGGGAAAAGATCTTCAAGAAAGTTCCAAGAGCAGTTTCGATTGATGAAAAGCAAAGGTTGTGATTAGTATGGATATTTCAAGGGAGGTTGTACAAACTGTGTTTTCTACCAAAATGAGGTCTCGGAGATCATCGATAGATTTGTTATTCTCATATACAACCTCAAGTCTACAAAAATGGTTAGTAAGAATTCTGAAAGAAAGCTTTTTGTGCCTACACAATGTGAGACAAAACTTGGACCTAAAGCCGTGAATTATTTGGACTTGATACAGAGAGTTTTGACATGGTAAGAAGAGTAGCAGGTACCTGCTAAAAATTGAGGAGAAGTCTTAAAAAGGGGAAGGCAGGTTTTTCTAGTTTCTCCGAGGTGTATTCTTTGGATGAGTTAGATTTTGTTGATCATTGTGCAAGGTTCTGTGCTAGGATAAAATGAGGACTGCCATTGGGACAATATTTTTCAGGGGTCTGCACATTTGATTCTTGAAGTGTATGCTGCACTCTGTCCTTCATGTCACAGACTTTGGCCTGAAAAATGTCCATGTTTTGGGTGAACTGATAAATTATGTGTTCTTTTTCTATGGGTTATGCCAGCTATTTCCTTGAGATATCTTTCACTCTACTGTTTACATATCATACTTTATCCGTTGAACAAGCAAAATGGCCCATTTCATTTGGGAGAATGGTACAGTAATGTTTCTTTTCCAGTCATTCTCCTGCTTTCATAATGATCTTATCTTTGTGAATATTTTCTTTCTTTATAACCCTGTTAGGATTTATTCTTATTCACTCTCAGAAGTTCAATACTTGCTCTTTTGCTATTTAGGATTTTCTTACTTGTGTATTCTTTCTTTCTTTCCCCAGCCTCGCATACCTATGATGAAATCTGCTTTATTTGGTTCCTTAGAGAGAGGACTTAATTGATTCTGTTCTGTAGGGGACATTTTTGAGCATGCTGTTGTTCTCAGTGTAAAAGCCGAAGATCAAGATGCTTTTGAGAGGGACTTCTCGCAGCTGAAGCCATATTACACGGATACAAGGTGTGCATTTACCAATTTTTCTTAATTAAGGTCATATATAGGAAACGACCATGGATTTTACAAGGGGGCACAATTCGTCTTAGCTGATGTGGTGGAAAATTGCTGTGATGCATTATCTATTTTAATGACGATGTTCTTGATCAAAGGCCATGCTAAAAACTAGTAATATGAGATTATTTTTCTCTTCTTTTTCGTTTTTCTTCTTATGAGCTGCAGTGTATTTTGTACTGTGATAACTATATCCAATGCATTTTTTGATGGGTTGCCATTCGAATTAATGTACATTACAATACTGTCACAATTTTTTTTAACTATGCTTTCACATGCAACGCGAGGGCAGAATAATGGGTCAAACAAACTTTTACTTTTACTAGCTCATTTTATAGCAGTTATTGGACATACCAGATCATATTGGGATTTAGATTGTGGACAAGACATAGGAAGTAGGTTTCTTGTTGTATTTCAGGACACTTGATATTTTGAGTCTCGGTCTACGTTGTTTAAAACTGACATTTACAAAATCATACGCAACATGTAAACTAATGAATACTTGATATACATCGAAGACATAAATACATCTCGAGGAGTTCAGGATTGGGGGGTTGATTGACTCTATCTTCAGTTACAATTTATGTCAGGTAGAGGAAATTTGAGTAGTTGTCTACCCACTTAATGTATCCAACTAATTAGCTCTTTAACAGGGCTGGTATAAATATAATAGACATGTATAATATATTTGAAAGTCTTAAGACTAAAGGTCCCGACTTCTAATATCTTCCATACTCAAAATCCTTACTTCTTTGGATTATCTGGAATATCTTGGATCTTAGCTTTCCAACATGAACGGTAACACTTGATAACTAGTGTCAGCAATTACTTTGCTCATAAACTAAAGCATTTAAGTGTCTGTAGAGGATAATGCTATCTGCTGGTCTGCTTGGGTGATCAGCCACAACAACTGTGAGTTCTCTAGGTCAATGCAGTGGATACAAGGTCCTGACTTCTAATATCTCCCATACTCCAAATCCTTACTTCTTTGGATTATCTGGAATGTCTTGGATCTTAGCTTTCCAACATGAACGGTAACACTTGATAACTAGTGTCAGCAATTACTTTGCTCATAAACTAAAGCATTTAAGTGTCTGTAGAGGATAATGCTATCTGCTGGTCTGCTTGGGTGATCAGCCACAACAACTGTGAGTTCTCTAGGTCAATGCAGTGGATACAAGGTTCATTGTGATTCATTTGCTGGAAATGTAATACAACTAAGGTGGCTTTGTGCATCATTAATCCAAATGGGCCTCTCTGTGTGTTCTTTTTATTCCTCTATGGAATTGTGCATTAGCAACACTGCTTTTCATTTAAGGCCGTCTACTCTTGGCACATCCTTTTATCTAATCACATTTTGCGGTTGGGTTTTTGGTAAATTCTTGTCCTTACATATGTCACAATCCATGCTAGTTAGATTGTTTATAGAGGGTGTATACATGTCTACTATTTTTATTCTATCATGATTACATTAGATACATATTGTACAATTGCAATTAAAACCTTAATCTATAGGCATGGATGAAGAACATTTTGAAAATGGTTGAGAGAAGAAAATAAGGTATGCCAACTTCTTCTTGTACTATCTCGACTTCCGACAAGTGCTTCTCAATATAATTAACCACACAAGTGATATATATATGTTCTTTTTCTTTTTTAGAGGTTGTTTCAAGAAACATGTCCCAAGATTGGGGACCTAATCCCCCTAAGTATGAGGGGTAACTGTTTCACCAAAATTCTCGAGGAATTAAATTCTGTATATTAAGTCGTTATCTTTCAAAAACATTCCTATTTTTTTTCCTTTGGCATATTTTATTTTACATTAAGTCTGCTCACTGTATGACTCGATCATGTTGTTTTTATGAATTTTTAACTTATTATTGAGTCATTTTTGTATTATTATTAAATTTCTGCTGTTCTTTGCTTGGGCATGATTTAGCTTTGATTGGTGCTTTTTATTTTTTGCTGTATATTCCCATCAGTAGATAATAATTGCATCCCTTCAAATTTTTGGCCTTCTTTGTTTGCTTGAAGGGCTATTAGGAGAACTGTAGAATTGTTGCAATCTCATAGAAATTCCACTGCTGTTTTCATGTATACATTACAATTAATTGCTGGCTTTAATCTTCATCTTGATGATTAGTTATATTGGAGTGGATAGTGGGTTGTATCCAGCATCTTATTGTCTTTTTTTTTGTCTTGGTACAGAGGCCTTATTCCACCTTCTGCTCAGGAATATCCGATCTTGGGGCTTAATTTACTTCGCCTATTGGTGCAAAATAGAATTGCAGAATTTCACACAGAGCTGGAACTCCTTTCACCCGAGGCCCTTGAGAATCCATGCATTAAGCATGCTGTGGAATTAGAGCAATCATTCATGGAAGGTGCCTATAACCGTGTTCTCAGTGCTCGGCAGGCAGTTCCGCATGAAACTTATGTTTATTTCATGGATCTTCTTGCAAAAACTGTCAGGTGAAGTTATATTTTCTACATTTCAGTTTCTTAGTGATTTTATTATTGATTATCCATATTTATACACATGTTGAAGAAAAGGCAAGTTATTTAACTAAATCTTAGCATGGAGATAGGTTCAGATTTGGTGAAATTTTTACTATTTGTAATGATTTGTTATATTCATGCTCTTGTTATTTCTATATTTCTGTGTTATAAAAGCTCTCCTAGGTCTTATATCTATAGTGGACTGGGCAGTTCCTTGTATACTTATTAAGTTGATAGAAGATTTATGCAATGTATAAAAATATATACTGAATGATGAATAATTGATAAAAAATGAGATGCTTACAATGATCCTTGTGATGTTTCAAGAAATAGTTCCCTTTTGATACACATCGTTCTATTCCTAATTGATAGTGTGCATGAGATTGATGCCAATGATAAATTTGGGCAGTGTTTCGTCATGGTTGAAATCTTAGTAGTATGCTATAGTGATTTCCTTTTCTTGGTTCAGGATCTCTACCTGCTTTCCATCCACTATTCTATAGTAGTGTAGAGACATGTCTTCACATCTATGCCCTGGAAACCAATTCTCCCACATTGACGATGATTGTTTTCCTTACTTTTATCCTTTTCTGAATGGTGATATTTATTATCGTTGTAACAAGTTGTTTTTTTGGGAAATCGAGAACTACCTCTTGTTGACTAATCTACTTCCTTTCGATCATTTTTGCCATACTTATAGTTTCAACCAAGTTCTTAGGTTTTGATGGCCTTTAGCTTATTGCGGATAATGGGTTTTAACTTGGGAAATATACATTTTCAATAGTTGCTGATTTGTAAGATTGAGAGATTTGGTTGCAAGAACTTCCAATTCATGGGTATATTCTTTCATTGTTCCTGTTTGTTGTTTATTGTAAATGGGCAAACCTGGTATATGTGTCTTCTTCATCATCGTGAAACCTTTGAAGGAGATATTTTGTGAACATTTTCTAGTTAATGGAGAAACCACTAGTTTTTCTAGACCACCATGTGAACCAATCATAAGATCACCTTCTAAATATAAAAATGCCATCGATATCTTGTTTAATTCACTAGTAGGCAGGTTCATAGCAATTTTTTTTTTCGATTTTCCTAAATCACATGATAGCCCTTCGATTGTCCAATGCATCATATATAGGTATCTCAATTTTGATTTTATTTAGATGCCTCGTGTTATCTGGATATCTTTGGTGATTTGTGTTGGCAGTTATGGGCTTGGTGGGGGTCTTTGGTGGACTAAAGGTTGTGCAAATAACCTATCTACCCTTTCGGTTAGCCGGTCAATCCTTTCACTGTGTTTATTAAGTATCTTTGTTGTCTCAACCCTATCATTATTTTTATTCGTAATAGGGTTTTCCATCGTTTTATCCATTGTTTTTTGGAGTTCTCCATCAGCTTGTCAATTGCTTCCTAGAACTTTTTGTGTTTCTTCTATTAATTTGTTGATTTTTCCCCACAACTTTTTTGATCATTTTCATTACCAATGCAATGTCTTAAGAAGTTAAGCTATTGACTTCATCTCTACATAAATTAATCTCGGTGTGTAGTTCATCATTGTTAACCATCTGGGTGTTGGTTTTTTTCTTTGTGGAACCCACATTAATATTAGTTATAATCTATATATAAATTTTTCATTATTTATTTTATTTTTTTAGAAAAAGGAAAATTTCTTATAAATATATATATATATATATATATATATATTTAATAACTTGACTTGAGCCGACTTTGGATAAAATGCCAAGGTAAACAATTAAAATTAAAAATAAAGGGGCGTCATCAACCGGAAAGGGTGCATGGAAATTAAAGTGCTGGTGTACGAATTTCTTTTTTTGTTCTTTTTAATAGGCGGAAGTGTACAATGTATGATGAAGGTGGCAACCATTTGTATGACAATTGGTGCAAAATGTGTGGAAAGGCACGTGCAAATGGAAGCTATGTACACTCTCTGCACGATGAGTGATGGCAGATTTTATTATAACCTGTGTTGCATGGGTACCCATACCAGGGGGTCGGGTACATGAACCAGTACCGGGTACTTGGGTACTTCAATGGTACGTCCTCAGCCGTACCCAAATCCAATCTCACCTACCGGGTACTTCATGTAGGAAAAAAGGGTACTCGCGTGGATTTTGGTACGTCGTACCACGTGTTTGGGTACGTGGCTTGTACAACCGTTGGACAATTTATCTTAGCTCGTTGTTCGAGATGAGTCAATTTACAAAGTTTGAAGTTCAAAATTTTAAAAATTAAATAATAAAACACTAAAACACATGTTATGTGGGCCCTTGCCCCTTACCTAAATCAGTGCAACATTGCATTTCTCACTGCTAGTGCACTGTGCTCACTACTCCAGCAACGGCGTGATAGAGGACCTTAGTGACGCTAATGACATTGATCCTAAGGCTGCTGATGACATGGCTTGAGGAAGCTAAATCAACTATCTTGTTCATGTTCAATGTTTACTGTTTTGAACTTTCTTTTTCATGTCTAAAAATGCCTATAGGCAAATTTTGGATGTAGTATGGCAATGAAGTTTGAACCCATGGTGTCGTGGACATATAATAGGTTTATGTTGTTAATTATATTAATATAACTTCAGTCTTCCAATTGATATGTACTATGAGTCTATGTCATATGATTTATCAACTTTATTATTTTATGTTTCAAATTTTCAATGCGAATGTTCATATGAATCATTGAATTTAGAAATATCAAATATGCATGTATGATGTGAGTGTGAAATGTTTTATTTTTATAAATTTTAACACACACACACACACACATATATATATATATATATATGTCTACAGTACCCCCGACGTACCCAAGTACCTTGCTTCAAAAAGTGGCGTCCCCGTACCCATCTTTCCTGGCAACTTAGATTATAACACAATGATGGCTATGTATGGAACTTGATGCTTGGAAACATATGAAATCAATTTGAGTGGCAGTTGTACATAATTTCAAGAAGGCCGATTGTTGTAGTACATTTTTTTTTTGCTGCTACGTCCACGGGAAGAAATCACAGCGGGCCCATCCAAAGGGGTTGCACCCCGTTCGCTTTGATTACGGAGTTAACCCAATGGGCACATCAAGTGAGGCCCTTATATAGAAATGTATAGCCACTTGGGGATTTGACCCTGAGACCAACCCTTATATAGCAATGTATAGCCACCCGGGGATTTGATCTCGAGACCTTCTGATCACGACTTACAACACTCAACCACTTGATCTAGCCCATCGGGCTTATTGTTGTAGTACATAATTCTATTACGATTGGGTATATATTTGAATATACGACTTCTTGATCTGTTGTACGAATGGCTGTTTGCTTTGGTTACTGACAAGAGAATGTACAAATTGAGTGCTTAACATAGACTGTATGGATTGACTATTATGTACATATAATTGTTGGTATACTATGTTTGTGGAATTAACCCATCATTGGCCAAATCAATGGCTTTGATACAGTGTAGTGGACAGTTCTTGTTCACTTATTAAATTGACAAAAGTTTTTGCAATGCATTAAAATGTATTGAATAATGAATAATTGATAAAAAATGAGATGCTTACAATGAGCCTTGTGATAGTATACTTATATGCATTGATTGGTTAGGAAGTGAAGGGGCATTGTAATATCCCAAATACTGATATTCTAGTATTTTACTATTATAGGGTTTGCTAGTACACTCAAGTGGGTACAAAATTACTGAATTAAATGTGCATGCAAGGTGCCGTGCCAAAGACCCTAAAATATAGCTAAGCTGGAGAGAAAGTAGGGCAAGATTCTTGGAAGATGTACACTTACCACTGATAAACTTGCTTATAGTCCTCCAGAAATATGATGCATGTAAGTGTGCCGAGATAAAATGCTGCTCTCCTGAGATTAACGCCCAGCTCCACACGTGTGCCCTCTTCAGGATGAATGTGACGTTTTTGGAGAAGGAGATGCCCGATGCTGCTGCAATTTTCTTAGGATGTGTGTCTTCACCTGTCGGAGAGAATGGTGGGCACATGCAGAAGGTTTGTCCTCCCTAAGGCACGTTCCCCTTCCTCATAGATCTGCTGATAACTGCTTCGGATGAATGAACTGGGAACTGATAATCACTCTATGCAGTGGAGTGACCCTGCTAATGAAGATGAAACTGGTATGTGGAGGAAAAACTGGGATTTAGGGACCCAACGAATACTTCTGGTGTTTTCCAACTATTCACCAGCTGTATGCGTGAATCTACAAATAATCTTTTGTGGATGCTGGATCACTGAATAAGGATGGAATAAGATGAATGCGGATGATAGACCTGGATGGCCTACCCTGAAAGAGACTAGGGCAGATAGTTCCACTGCTGAACCCTCGTTAGCTGAAGACACTGTCTTCAACCCCAACTGCTGCTGCTGCTCATTCCAAATCAACAATAATAATCATAGATGCCCTCTTTGGTTAAATAACCCTTCTTAAATAGAATAGCATGTACTTTTAGGGTCTGCATGACATTTTAGGGTTTACGCTTCAATTTTGCATGCATGCAATTCTAATTTCATGTTAACTTTAAGCCTGAGGAAAGAAGACTTCTTTTATCAAACTGATGACTTTAATACTAAATGAGTGTCCCGATCTGTTCTAAGTGTTAGTCGAAAGAGATAGCACAGAAGTGAGCAAATTTGGTCAACCAAACTACTACTACATATAAGCAGTCTCGTCCCTGTACCTTGGGTAAACCTGTAATGAAATCCATCGAGCTGCTTTCCCATTTCTGCTCCGGTATCGGTAATGGATGAAGTAACCCTGCCGGATGAGTGTGTTCGATTTTATTCTGCTGGCAGATATTGCATTCCTGAATGTGCTGTATTACCTCCTCCTTGAGGCCTTTCCATGAGAACCTCTCTCTGATTTGTCTGTAAGTCTTCAAGAACCCTTGATGCCCTAATAATGGTGAGTCATGCGATGCCTATATTATGATCTTCCTCTTTAAAGATTATTATAGGACGAGGTATATCCTACCCTTGTAATAAATGATGTCGTCAGTTATCTTGTATCTGTCATCTTGGATCTGTCCATCTAGTAACTCGCAAGCAAATTTGTTTTTGGAATATTCTACTAAAAGAAGAGACCTCCAATCCTTGGATATACTCATGAGTGATAATGAGGCTGGTCGTTTAGATAAAGCATCAGCTACTCATATGCATGTACCTTGTTGACCCATTTCTGTTGGCGCTCATTTAATTCTTTCTGCTCCAAGAAGTATTTGATGCTGTTGTGATTTGTCTTGATTTGAAACCTGCTTCCCACTTAATACTGTCTGAATCTTGTTAAGGCATGTAGGATGGCTAGCATCTCCTTATCATATATAGAGTAGTGGTGCTCATAGTCTTTAAGTTTTCGACTTTTGAATGCAATCGAGTGATGGTTTTGAATCAATATCGCTCCTAGTCCCTCTCTCGAAGCATCACACTCCACTATGAACGACTGAGAGAAATCTGGTAGTGCCAAAACTGGACAAGAACTCATGATTGTTTTTATCTTCTCAAGGGTTTGTTGTGCCACTTCTGTCCATGTAAATGCCCCTTTCTTTGTAAGATCAGTGAGTGGTGCGGCAAATTGAGGGAACCCTTTTATGCCTCTCCTGTAATATGTGCAAAGACCTACTAATCCCTTCAGTTCTGTCACTGTCTTTGGTGTGGGTCAATCCAAGATAGCTCGAATCTTTTCCATGTGAACTTGTACCCCTTCTGCGCTGATTATATGCCCTAGGTACAACATCTCTTTCATACCAAACTCACACTTAGACATTTTCGCGTAAAGCGACTGTTCTTCTAGAATTTTCGGTACCTCATCCAAGTGTTTCAAATGTTCCTCCCAGGTTTTATTGTAAATCAAGATATCATCAAAGAATATCGGTAAATATTTCCATAACTGAGCTCGGAAGGTGTGGTTCGTGCAAGATTGGAAAGTTGTTGGGGCGTTGGTGAGTCCAAAAGGCATGACTAGGAACTCATAGTGACCATAGTGGCAACGAAAAGCTGTCTTGGAAATGTCTTGATCCCTTACTCAGATCTGATGGTACCCTGATCGAAGATCAATCTTTGAAAAGTAATTTGCCTGTAATATCCCAAATATTGATATTCTCTAATGTTCTATTGTAGAGCTGACTCACACACTCAATCTTATACAAAGATACGAAATAATTGTGCATGCAAACTTGCCATGCAAAAATGCCCTAAAATGTAGCTGAATTAGGGCTAGGGCTTGCAGAGAGAAATTAACACTTACCACTGATATCCCGGGATATCTAATAATGACTCCAGAGATAGCTGCATGCATAAAGATTCGGATAGGTGGGCTAGTAGTGCTTTCCTTCAGTGTTACCACCTCGTTGTACCGTAAGAACCCTCCAGACTAAAGGTGACGTTTTTGTAGGAGGAGAGGTCGGATACCCTCGAAACTTTGCAGAGCTGATGGTCTTCCGCTGCTAAAGAGAATGGCTGGAGCATGCGGAAGATTTGGCCTCTCTAAGTGCCCTAGCGAATTGAACAGGCAATTTTGTGTTCACACCCTCAAATCCCTCTGATTTGCTGATAGCTCCTCAGAATGAGCAAACGGAGAATTGGGAACCACACAATGTAATGGAATGACCCTGCTGAAGAAGAAGAAGCTGACATGCGGGAGATAAACTAGAAATCAAAGACCTAATGAATACTTTGGGGTATCCAGCTAAATCCCCAGCTGCAAAATGTGAACCTGCAAATCAGTAATCCTTCTGAGTGTGCTGGATCCTGAACACTGATGTATACAGTGAATGCCGTTGATAAACCTGGATGGTCTATCCTGAAGAGACTAGGGCAGATATCTCACTGCCGAACCCTTGCTAGCCGAAGACGCCGTCTTCAACCCCAACTGCCGCGGCTGCATACGGTGCTGCTGCTTAAAGCTCCAAATCAATCAACAATAATCATAGATATCTCCTTTAGTCCCATAACCCTTCTTAACTAGATCCTTATGCGCTTTTAGGGTTTGCATGTCACTTTTAGGGTTTATGCTCACTTTTGCATGCAAATGCAATTCTAATTTCAAGTTGACTTTAATACTGAAGCAATAAGGCCTGCATGCTCCGCATGCTTTATGATAATAAATCTGATGGCCCTCATTACTATATTGATGACTGAATAATTGTCCTATTGTGCTCTTGGTATTAAAGGTCCTCGGTCAGTTCTCTATTTATAAAAAATGGAACATTACATTGCCCCTTTAGCTCATTCATTAATTCATCAATCCTGGGGATGGGATACTTGTTTTTGATGGTCTTCTTGTTGAGTGCTCTGTAATCAATACACATCTGTAAGGTGCCATCTTTCTTTTTAACCAAGACCACTGACGATGCAAATGGACTAGAACTCGACCTTATATATCCTAGTTCCAGTAAATTCTTGATCCTCTTCTCGATCTCGCCCTTGTATCTTTTGGGATGTCTGTATGGAGTGGTGATGACTGCTTGTGTCCCCTCCTCCAACTCAATAATATGCTCGAATCCCCTATCTGGTGGTCGACCTGTTGGAAGATCCCTGAATACCCTCTCATGTTTCTGTAATAATGCCTGAATATCTGCTGGATGTTGGGTGTTGTTATCGGAGGTTTTCTAAAAGTGACAAGGCACTCCGGTGACCATTCTATGTCTCCCTGTTTGAGTACGACCTCCATTCTTTGTGATGATATTGGTTTGGCGGGATAAGTGTTCATGCCCCTCAAAACTACCCATTTTCCATCCTGCCCCTGGAATTCCATTTCCATTGCCCTGTAATTCATAGTATACTTTCCTATTGAGTAGAGCCATTGAACACCTAATACTACATTTGTATCAGCCACATTCACCACATAAAATGAGTTTGTCATATTGTAGTTCCCTAATGTGACATTCAATTTGGGAATACAATAGTTGCACTCCATGCTATTATTACCTGCTACCGCTACAGTGAATCCCTCAAATTTCGTTGTTTGAATACCCTGCTTAGCCACCCATGCTACAATAATGAAGTTGTGGGTTGCTCCCCCATCAATCAACACACCTACGCCGTGGCCCTGTACTACTCCTCTGACCCTGAGAGTATGAAACCTAGGTACTCCAGATAATGTAGCAATAACTCCCTCTTGTGCTTCTCCCTGGAGTGATTCTTCCTTGACTTCCCTCAATTCCTCAGCTGTTTCCTGTTTGAATTCCTCCGCTTCACTGTCTGAATAGACCTTTATATAGTGGGCCTTCGCCTTCCTTGAGCAGTTGTGGCCTGGAACCCATGGTTACTGACAAGTGAAACATAGTTTTGTCCTTCTCAAATCTTTCCTTCTTCATTGTCCAACCAAGTTTTTTTTGGCCATTCCTGTTGAAAAGGTTTTTTGTCTTTGTCTTTTATTGGGAAGTTTGTTTTAGGTGGAAACTTGTTCTTTGGAACTGAATCTTGTAGATCTCTGGCTCTGCCGATCGCATCCTGTAGAGTGGATGGTTTGTAGGCTTTCACCCACCCCCGCAAAGGTTCTGTCAAGGCCTCTGAAAATAACATAATTAATCTTCTCTCCGACACATCTGTTACTATAACAACGATTCTCTGAAACTATGAGATGAAGGCCTCAACACTACCTGTCTGTTTGAGTTGAGCTAACTCTCTAAAGTGTATCTCCGGGTCCTTTCTGTCAAACTGCTCCATGAGCCTCTGTGTGAATTCACTGTAGAAACTGATGGTGTTGTGGCCCAATGTCACTAGGCCATGGTACCACCACTCATGAGCCTCTCTGTCCAGATGTAAGGTAGCTAATTTAATGGCATCTGTCTTCGTCATAGGGTTGAGTTGGAAGTAAATATCCAGCTTCTGGAACCATATCCTCGTTGAACCTCCATGAGTTTCGTCAAAGTTAGGGATGGTCAATCTGCCCAAGGTTTTCTGCAACTCATAAGTCTTGGTAAATCCTTTATTAAAGTTTCTTGGTCGGTTCCTACTTTTCATATTGCAGAAGAATGAGAATGGCATTGCTGCATGGAACTCATCTCCCAAATCCCTATACTCCTGTAAGTAAGCTCCAAATGGTTCACTAGGTTCTACTGGCATGACTCGTCCTGCTACTGCATCTGCCAGGAAATGAGGCATAGTAAGTATGCTGGAAGGTTTGTTATATATATGGGGTGTGTTTTGCATGTTAGTGTAAGCATGCTTCCCACTACTACTGGTGGACCCTCTATCTGCGGGTGAAAGAGGTATACTGCTATGACCCGGTTCTGGCTTCAGAGCTAATCTGTTTATTGCATGCAATACTTCCTTCTGTCCCTTAGCTAGGTCATTCAATGCATTCACCAAGCTACGAAATTCTAGCCTATCTTCCTCTTCTCCTGTTCCTTTCCCTCTGTCAGAGTGTATACCTGTTGGGTCCATGTCTGAGTTGGTATCTTCTAACTAGATATCCTCAAATTCCTACTCCTTAGTGTACCTACTGTTCCTTCTTCTATAGGTTACAAAAGTATCTTCTTCTGTATTCATTTACTTCTCATGTTCAAGCCCACAGCCAGCAAGGAACATTCTCTGATACCACTGTAATATCCCAAATACTGATATTCTACTGCTTTACTATTATAGGGTTTGCTACTACACTCAAGTGGGTACAAAATTACTGAATTAAATGTGCATGCAAGGTGCTGTGCCAAAGGCCCTAAAATATAGCTAAGCTAGAGAGAAAGTAGGACAAGATTCTCGGAAGAAGATGTACACTTACCACTGATAAACTTGCTAATAGTCCTCCAGAAATATGATGTATGCAAGTGTGTTGAGATAAAATGCCGCTCTCTTGAGATTGACACCCAGCTCCACACGTGTGCCCTCTTCAGGATGAATGTGACGTTTTTGGAGAAGGAGATGCCCATTGCTGCTGCAATTTTCTCGGGATGTGTATCTTCACCTACCAGAGAAAATGGTGGGAACATGCAGAAGGTTTTCCCTCCCTAAGGCACCTAGCGAATTGATCTGCCTCCCTGGTGCTCACGTTCCCCTTCCTCACGGATCTGCTGATAACTGCTGATGAAGATGAAATTGGTATGCGGAGGAAAAACTGGGATTTAGGGACCCAACAAATACTTCTGGGGTTTTCTAGCTATTCCCAAGCTGTACGCGTGAACCTGCAAAGAATATTTTGTGGATGCTGCATCACTGAATAAGGATGGAATAAGACGAATGCGGAAGATAGACCTATATGGCCTACCTCGAAAGAGACTAGGGCAGATAGTTCCACTGTCAAACCTCGTTAGCTGAAGACACCGTCTTCAACACCAACTGCTGTTGTTGCACTTGCTGCTGTTGCTCAAAATTCCAAATCAACAATAATAATCATAGATGCCCTCTTTGGTCCAATAACCCTTCTTAAATAGAATAGCATGTACTTTTAGGGTTTGCATGACATTTTAGGGTTTACGCTTCACTTTTGCATGCATGCAATTCTAATTTCATGTTGACTTTAAGCCTAGGGAAACAAGGCTTTTTTATTATTAAACTAATGACTTTAATACTGAATGAATGTCCCGATTTGTTCTAAGTATCAAATGTCCTCAGTCAATACCCTTTTATGCAGTACTGACTTGAACCTATGGGAATTAAGTAGGTTAATGGGTGTTTTAGTGCTTAATTAGAAGAGGACATTACAGTCATGTACCCTTTGACTTTTCATTAATGTATTTATTATTTATTATTTTAATGTTATTATAATATATTTTTTATAAGATGTGTCCTATTTTATTATCATACAGTCTGAAACATAGTATACAAAAATGGCTCTCAGGTGCCCCTCTCGAAGGAAAACAGAGCAGCCTAAGAGCTGTAAGCCCCTATTATGTTAGAGGTTCTTCTAGTCAATGGTCAACAACTTTAACATCATAGGCAAAAAGGATTTTAACATGATAGCAGAATGTCTAGTCTTGAACAACATGATAGCTTAACAACAAAAGGATTAACTAGAGCAAGAAACTTAGGACTAAAACCTAAATCTAGTATATACATCCAAGACTTTTTACAGAACTCTAGAGATTGAAAACATAAAAACCACTTGGTAGTTTAGGTGCGGTTCATGCAAATTTCTCTGGTGTGGGCTTCAGGATCAACACCGCCTCATCCTCTCCTCATCGTCCAGAGTAATAACTTGAGAAGGCCCATGCACCTTCTTGTTATGATGCGGCTGAGCTGAAGTAGAGGGTTCATCATCCACTCTGGAAACTTTAAACTTATACCCAATGGTTTTGGCCAGGAGGTTCTGCGTGGCTTCAATGACTTTCAACTGGTAGGGGACCTCACTAAGTAAGCTCATACTGGAGCTGATCTCTTCCATTTGGCACTAGAGTTCCTTGAAATTTTCCCCACTTTCAGTGATAGTTCGACCCAGGAGAGATTTCATTATCTAGTACAGATCTAGAGTCCTATTAAAAAACGCCAATCTGTTGTGGGTGTTCTCGAGGTCCAAGATCCAACCCTCAAAGTCTGCAAGTCTCTACACCTTTGGGTTGTTCTCTTTTTCCAAACAAATCTCCTCCATACCTGCAATTTCCTATTTTTCCTTCTCTGCAATCAACTCCTTGTAGAAATGAGCCGTGTGATGGGCTCATTTTGTCTCTTAACTTCTCAAGCCCCTATGAGTTTTCACTAGCCTTACGAACTCGCCTGGTTTGCAGCTTAGTTTTTTCCCGAACATTATCATCCCTAGCAGTGCCATCAACCAAGTTTCCTCTCCATTCTTCTGTAATATCCCAAACTGATATTCTACGGATCCTTGCTACTAAGTTGTTGTACATATACTCAATAATGTGCAAAAGGCTGAATAAAAAGTGCATGAAAAATTGCCGTGCCAAATGGCCTTAAAATATAGCTAATCTGGAGAGATTATAGGGTAAAGATTTTCAGTAAGCACATTTACACTTACCACTGATAAATAAGTTGATAGTACTCCAGAGTTCAAAGATACATTGCATGCAAGGTGTGTTGAAATATAGTGCTGCGTTCCTCAGTTTGACTCCCAGTTACATGTGTGCCCTCTTCAGGAAGAAAATGACGTTTTTGGAGGAGGTACCTGATACTGCTGAAACTTTGTCAAGATGTTGGTCTTCACCTATCAGAGAGAATGGTGGTCGCGTACAGAAGTTTTGCCCTCCCTGAGGCACCTAGAGAATTGTTTGGCACTAGAGGATGACGCCCCCCTTCTTCTACAAATTTGCTACTAGCTCCTCCAGATATGCAAACAATGACTTGACAATCACTTGGTAGAGTGTGGGTAGCTTGCTGAGAAGGATAGTGATGACATGCAGGAAGAAAATTGAGATTCTATGTCCCAGTGAATTACTCTGGATATTTCTAGCTAACCCCAGCTGTAAATATGAACCTGCAATAAATCTCTCTCTGTATACTGGATTGTTGAAGATGAATGAATATGATAAATAACTAGTGACAGACATGGATGATCTATCCTAAAGTGAGTAGGGCAGATATATTTCGTTGTCGAAACCCCTTGTTAGCTGAAGACCTTCGTCTCCAACCCCAACTTGTTGTTGCTGCACTTGCTGCTGCTGCTCTAGAAACCGAATTCAATAATAATAATCATGGATGATCCTTTTGGTTCAATGACCCTTCTTATATAGCTTTAGAATGTACTTCAAGGGTTTGTAATTCACTTTTAGGGTTTGCATGTCATTTAGTATATGAACAACAACTTAGTAGCAAGGATCCGTAGAATTTATGAGGGATGGATACAATGTTTATTGATGGGGTTACTTGGGAGTCTATTGGATGCTCCTTGTGTCGATACTACGCAATGTAGCAGTGGATGCATTTTGACCTCTACAATTCTCAGATTGATTTGGAACCCTGGGATTACAGTGACTGGCAGTTTAGTGTTTGCTAGAGGATACTTTTAGGTCTCTTGTGGTGGTACCTCGTTTACATTGTGGTTAGTCACTCTACTTGTAGGAGGCTTCCATGGGATATCTTGTGATGGTACCGTGCAATGTAGTGCTTTGAGCAGAGGGTGCTACAGATCTCCTAGGATAATTTGGGACCCTGGGATCATCCCCGGATTCAGTTGGCTCAGTTGATTGATTGTGGAGTTGCGTTGGCATTGCTTGAGGAGAAGCCCCTGGCTAGGAATGTCTTCCCAAGAATCGCCCACTCAATGGGACACCAACTCTTAATCTCTCTCCAATCCAACCCCCAAAAAGGACCTTGTCCATAAGCACCATCACAAGGAATAATCCTACCAAGCCACATCCTGCCCTTCTGATTTCAATTGTAATGCTTGTATACTGCTGCCCAATTTCTCGATCCGGGCCAACCTGTAAAAACCATCCTCCATTATGCAAATGTGGACTCAAGCTACTGCAAGCCTTGTTTATGTACTCTTGAAGAGGACTCCTTTGAAATGCAATAGTATGTTTTTTTTGCTGGTCCATCAAGGAATCTAACTGCTCTTTAATACTAGAAAGCCTGACCGTTGACTCGGTACATACAACTCGAATAATTGTAAGCTCAACATCTTGTTGTAATATGGTGTCTCAGAGTATCTTGGTCCTCTGTTTCATTGCTAGAATGCTTTCTTTAACACGTTCAATCTTCTTTCGGTGACTATCATCTGGGAGCTCTATCTCATGCATGTATAAACTCTCCCTAATCTCCATGTGCGACTGCCCACTGTCTCGACTGCTATGCTCATTGCCTTGCATCTCATGTATCCGGCCTGTCATAACTGTCGACTACCACTGTAGGTGATGAAGAGTGTACCAACTCCAACTCATCACATGGCTTGTCCACAATCTGACTATCGGATGTTCTGGTGTCACTACACTCACAGGATGGCTCTAATGTTGTCTCCTCATGCATATCCCCATCATGTATTGTTAACTCCAAATCAAGCTCACCATCAACCTGTACTTTGGGCTCATCTTTTCCACAACTCCAACTATGTTTTTAAGGAAATCCTGATTCAAATCCTTGGGTTGGCTCCCGAACTTGATGTTGTAATAGTTTTGAAAAGACAATGTTGCACATACCTCATCACCCAAGGCTAGATATTGTCGATATTGAGGCAAGTGTTGCAGTGTTGCTAACCTCTGCAAATTTCCAGTCAAGATCCTTCTCATTGTCTTCATGTTCAAGCCCACAGCTGGCCAGGAACCTAGCTGTGATACCACTGTAATATCCCAAACTGATATTCTACGGATCCTTGCTACTAAGTTGTTGTTCATATACTCAATGATGTGCAAAAAGCTGAATAAAAAGTGCATGCAAAATTGTCGTGCCAATAGCCCTAAATATAGCTAATCTGGAGAGATTATAGGGTAAAGATTTTCAGTAAGCAAATGTACACTTACCACCGATAAATAAGCTGATAGTACTCCAAAGATACGTTGCTTGCAAGGTGTGCCGGAATATAGTGTTGCTTTCTTCAGTTTGACGCCCAGCTACATGTGTGCCCTCTTCAGGAAAAAAATGACGTTTTCAGAGGAGGAGGTGCCTGATACTACTGAAACTTTGTCAAGATGTTGGTCTTCACCTGTCGGAGAGAATGGTAGTCGTATGCAAAAGTTTTGCCCTCCCTGAGGCACCTAGCGAATCGTTTGGCACTGGAGGATGATGTCCCCCTTCTACAAATCTGCTACTGGCTCCTTCGGATATGCAAACAATGACTTGACAATCACTCGGTAGAGTGTGGGTAGCCTGCTGAGAAGGATAGTGATGACATGCAGGAAGAAAATTGAGATTCTATGTCCCCGTGAATTACTTTGGAGATTTCTAGCTAAACCTCAGCTGTAAATATGAACTTGCAATAAATCTCTCTCTGTATACTGGATTGTTGAAGGTGAATGAATACGATGAATAACTAGTGACAGACCTGGATTATCTATCCTGAAGTGATTAGGGCAGATAGATTCCGCTGTCGAAACCCCATGTTAGCTGAAGACCTTCGTCTCCAACCCCAACTTCTTGTTGTTGCACCTGCTGTTGCTGCTCTAGAAACCAAACTCAATAATAATAATCATGGATGATCCTTTTGGTTCAATGACCCTTCTTATATAGCTTTAGAATGTACTTTTAGGGTTTGCACTTTACTTTTTGCATGCATGCAATTCTAATTGCTCGTTGACTTAAGACTAAAGAAATAAGGCTTGCATGCTCCGCATGCTTTATGATAATAACTCTGATAGCCCTCTTTACTACACTAATGATTTAATAACACTGAATAATTGTTCTAATATGCTCCCGGTATTAAATGTTCTCAGTCAATTCCCTGTTTATCAATAATAGAACATTACATCTTCCTTAACTCCTTCCCTCTTAGCCATCTGGTAGAGGCGCCTGCTAAGAAGAACCAGGATGGTTGTTCTCAAATCCTGATCTATTATGAAATCCTCTCCCAACTCTACTTCTTGAAGGACGAAGTTGTTATAAGCATTTACCTTCATAATCCTCTTTTTGTAACTCTTTCTCGGGTGGATTGGGAGATTGAGGCTGGTAATCATGAGGAGATAGCTACCATCATCCTCTATCAAAGCCATTGTATTACAAACTATCTGGGGACCTACATTCATGTTCATGTTTATGATTTGGTCGATTGTGTAAAGGGTGAGATGAGCAGTAATCTCACAGCAGATAAGATAAGCAATCCACCTCCTCCCCCCCCCCCGTATTTAAAGAGTATGGGTTTTTATGCCTTATCCCACCCATAGATTGAGAGGCGCTAAAAGGCAGAACTTATCGTACATACATTACTGAATCGTAACACTTAACGAAGACCCTTTCACTCGCCCAGTAAGAGGAAATAGGTTATTGTCACACAAGAAGGGAACTTATTCTATTTTATCCCAAGACAGTAAATTCAACTTATGTCTAGGCTTAGTACATTTTATATGGGAAGAAAAAAGGCTTGGTCAGGGCTAACAAAATTGTTCAAAGCAGTAAGACTAGAATGTAGCTTCCTATAATGGTGATAAGAATAAAGGAAAAGGACAAAACTAAGAAGAGTATTGCTACTGCACATGTGTGCAAGGACCCTAATCACTGTTGTGACTCTTCAACACTGAAATTGTTAGGACGAGCCAAGGGCTCTTTTTCCTCCTATGCCGCTTTGACAGGATTGGAGTCGTGCTCTTCATTCTATTTCGTGGGTGGCCAATTGCCCTCCCACTTTATCAACTTGTGAACCCCTGCATTGAGCCTTCATTGGTTGTTGTAAAGTGTCATCATGACGATTCATACGTGGGCTATACAGCCTAATCGGGGCCATATTGTTATTAAAATATTATTATTATAATATTTATTTTTATATTTGTTACTATATCAATGCAATGTTTTTGTTGGTTCTTTCTTTTGAACTCGGAGTCAAAACTTATTACAATGGCAGGTTGTGGCCATAGGGAACATAACTACACAAAGCAATGGTTGTGAAACGTTGCTTGCATTAGACACAGGTTTTATGCAATGCCTTTTCCTTCATAACAAATAGATTTTCTAGCACGCCTATTCATTCAAGAATAAATTTCTTGTGAGGATCAATTTAACTATCATGATCGTAGGTATCTATGTTCCAGAAACATGAAATGTAATGGGAAATGACAATAAAACAAGGAATGAAGGCCAGTGGGTTTGGAATAAGAAACACATCCCCCTTCCCCCACCTTGCCAAATGGAGATAATATAAGATAATTTTATTTATGTCCAATAAATTAGCATAAAAATAGGTCAATGGGACTGCTGAGTACAATGCTGCAAATACAAAATGGGAGAACCAAAGTGACTCCTATAAAGAGAACAAGATACATAATGTAAAGTGTGAATCCATGCAAAGGCCTGAGAAACCTTAGATTTCGAGCACGAGGAATTGCATTGGGAGGAGGATGTACATGAGATGGATCTATAGATTAGGCAATAGATAATGATGATGATGATGATGCAGGTATGTCATGTCTTTCCAAATCCATGATGCAGGGAGTAGATAATGATGATGATGATGATGCAGGTATGTCATGATGTTGCTGTGTACAAGGGATCACCCTTCGCCTAGGTGATTTCATATGCCTATTGATAATGGATCTAGTCTGGTAATGTCGCTGAGGTCTCTAGGGTGGGGGGATAGTCCCACTTGTCTATGTAGATCTAGAGTTAGATTCCATGCTACTATCCATCTATCTCTTGGGGACCCTATTTGATGGGAGTACCATAAAGAATGAAGTAATCATTTGGCTAGAATCTAGTCTAGGAGGAGGCTGAAGAATATGAAAGCAGAGTATGAAGGCCTCTTGCTTGTATAAGGCTAAGCATCTTTGGTTGGGGTTAGAGAAATTGAAGAGGATCTAGGGTTTTCTAAACAAACAATGGAACTGCCCTCCAATCTCATAGTAGATGGGGCAGTGGAAGATGATACAATTGGAAAATCCTATATGATTAGTCAGTTTGAGGGTTTGTCTCATCCCGGAGTCTATGTGAGCCTACTCTAAATTGGCCTAGTTTAGGGGAATGCAAAGAGTGCACACAATGTCGGTTTGTGTATGGGGGTTGGATGATGAGTCCACCCCTCATCTCCATGAAGTGTTCAATGTAGAAGGCCATCTATGAAAGTAACTCACCCCAAGGTTTTGTCCAAGTGACTTGAATAAATAGTCTATAAATACTGTCTTGGATGATATTGTTCAACTCTTGTCTAGAGGATAGGTTTCTAGGTGCATGCAATGCTCAATGCAGAAGGCCATCTGTGAAAATAACCCACCCCAAGGGTTTGTCTAAGTGACTTGAATAAATTGTCTATAAATGTTGACTTGGATGATATTGTTCAACTCTTGTCTAGACAATAGGTGTCTAGGTGCATGCAGTGAGTATCTGGATGAAGGAAGACTATCCATTGAAATACCCATCGACTCCAAGGGATCTAAAACCCTTGTAAACCAACAACATGTGCAACCTAGAGGGCTAGTTGAGGCAATGGCTCTGATGAAGGGTAGGCTAAGTATGGGTTCTTGTCCCACCCTTTCGCTGAGTCTACAAAGCTCAGGATGTGGTTTAGAAGTGAACAAGGCTAAAAACTGTCTTGAGCTAGAGTGGTTGGGCTCCGAACTCTACAAGAAAGACTGGTTGATGTATTGTTTGCTTGTATTTGATGATGTGTCAAGGGAATAGGGTCTGGAGTCTCTCGGTTGAGGCCCAATCAGACTCTAGTTGAAATGGGTTTTTAAAGTTGAATCTTGCAGTCTGGGCAATCCTCATCTACAAATTGAATCTGATCTCAAATACTTCTACAATTAAATTTGTATGGTTGTGCAATCACGTTGATACTTGATAACACTTGTTAATAAAGTTGTTCTAGTTTTCCATTATCATTGCATCATCTATGAAACCGTTTTAGATTGATTAAAAATGTAATTTCATGGATACATCTTCCACTTCAATAGAATGGATCCTACAGTTCACCCCTGGTATCTCATGAAATGTTGGAATGCTCACTGTAAATTTAAAATTTTTCCTTTAAAGCTCAACTAGGGCTAAACAGTATATTTAATTTGTTATTGGAAAACCACACATGAACTTCGTTACTAGTATACAGCGAAATATAAATAACTGAGAAACATTCACAACATCACATCACAAAATAGACACAGATATTTTGGGTATGGAAACCCCCGGAAAAGCCCAAGATGGGAAAACCGGTGCAACAGTCAGATATGGAATTTTATTATCAAGATATGAAACTTTTACAACCAGTAGGTAAAATACGCCCGACCTAGCAAAACTTAAAACCTCAGCAAATCACCAAGCAACCCAGCAGCAAGGCACTGTTGCTCTGCGCAGTTGTATGACCTGCTGTGCTGACGTCAGCAGTACAGATCCGTATGGTTTGTACGACAGCTGTACGGTGCCCTGTCTGCGTGTCACGCTGCCCCTCTGTGCGATCTGTACAGTCACTTGCTCAGTCACAGTGAACTTGTCGTGCAGCTGCTCCTCCATCTTTTCTGCAAACTCCTCTGTCTGACTTCTCTCTGCTTGAATCCTGTCTGTGTACCTGTTTACGTGTCCTCTCCACCAAATCTCTTTTTAACTTTATTGGCTAAGTGAAAACCCTAACCCTCACTATGGATCTATGGATGAGATCCTCCGGTGAGAATCAATGGCCAAGATTAGATTAGCCATTCACTTAAATATTTCACTTTTCACTTTAATAAAGTGAATCCATTAAAGTCAAAGCCAAATTAGAATAATTAAAGTATTTTCCTTAGTTAAAACTTAGGAAAATTAATTTAATAGATTTAGCTTCCAGGTTAATGTCTCTCTAGCATGCAAGGACACATGCAATGCTAGAAGACCTTCCTTGTTGTTTTTTAACACTCCCTCTCAACGAGGAAGGGATTCGGTAGCAACCCCAACTTATTCCTGAACTTTACAAAATTGTGTCTACAAAGTGCCTTGGTGAAAATGTCCGCTACCTGCTCATCTGTTTGTATGTACTCCAATCGAATGGTTCCTCTCTGAACATCATCTCTCAAGAAATGGTACCTGATGTCTATGTGTTTGCTCCGGTCATGGAACACTAGATTTTCAAATAGCTTGATGCCTTTCTCATTGTCACAATGAACTACTGTAACCTCTAGCTCACACTCGAACAACCTTGAAAGTAACTTCCTCTCAACCACATACCCTCACAAACAACCATGCTGGTTTCCATGTATTCAGCCTCTGCCGAGCTCAATGCAACTGACTTCTGCTTCGTGCTAAACCAAGACACAACCCCTGATCCAATGTTGAAACAACTTGAAGTACTCTTCCTATCCTCTACACATCCTGCTGTTATATAAAAAAAAAGTATAGCACAATATATATATATATATATATAATATCATTAATATTAATACTAATGATTAATTAATTAATTAAATCAAGAGACAACCTCATAGTAAAGGCACGATGGGATTATAATATTATATAAATCCCATCATTGTAAATGTAATTACTAATATCATGACTTATCTTATCAAATACATTTTATTATCCATACATGGATTATTTATTTTATTTACATTGGGTTTTCTTGTAAAAACAAAGTTTCTCTGTTACATGGATTAATATTTTATTTACATTGCCAGCTTCTTCCACACGCAATCCCTGTCGCCACCAGTCTCCCTTCTTCATGGCTCCCCTCTCTCAATCTGCCCTCACCCTCTCCACACCACCGTCAACCCTCCCTCTTCTCCCGTTCAACTATCGCCCCTCTCTTCGGTTGCTCCTCAAACTCCCTTCCCTATGCACACCGTCCTGCACAGTCCCCATGCCTCATCTTCAACGCACCTACCGCCACCGCCATCTGCTCCCCCCATCCAAAAAGAAAAGTGGAAATTAAGTCTCAAAAGATATTGAAGAAATTATGGATTCCATTTATAAATTTAAATTTTGGACTAACTATCCCTATTGCGAAATGGATTTCCAATATTTGACATTTTTTAAAAATGGCAATCGTGCATGTCCAATATGTGGTAAATCTTTTATTATGAAAGACGAACAAAGTAAGTTGCAATCACAGAAACTTGAAAGTGAATTAGGATACTATAAGGAAGACAATAAAAAGTTACAAGTTGAAAATAACAACGAGAAGCATTTTAGTGACTTAATAAATACCTAATTGAAAGATCATATTCGGGAGTCCACCAAATAAACTAAGGAATTTGAAATTGCGAGAAATAAATTCGAAAAGGACATTCAAGAACGAGATAAAGAGATCTCTCGTTTAAGAGATCATAATCAGAAATTACTTATGCAAATCAAGAAGGCAAAGGATAAAGTTCAATTCAGTCAAAGGTTACAAGAAAAGATTCAAGATCTCTAGCAAAAATCACTGGAAAAAAACGAAGAAAATTTTGCCCTTAGAAGGTTAATCAAGAACTAGAGGAACAAATCAAGAAGATAAAAGAGGACAAAAAGTCCCAAGACGATAGGTTCGAGGAGATTCATAGTAATAACAATTTACTGAAGAACAAAGTAGCACAAATCCAGAAGGAAGCATCCAGACTTTTCAGAAGACAAATTCAAGTTAAGAAAGAAGAAATAAACACAAATTCAGTCTTCGTCACAGCTCAAAAGGAAGTCAATCCAACGGAAAAACAAATAACAAAAACTCCTTATCGACACCCTAATTATAAACATCATTTTGACCAACGACAGGGTCAAAAATGAATATGCATAGAAGGGTTATGTAGTCAGACAAACAAGAACATCAAATCAGCATACTAAGCAACAAATGAGAAGAACCACCCCACAATGCCATCAAATAGCTCTGATGAAGATAGATCTCGGATGAACCACATCAACGACAATGCGACATTTCTTCTTTGGAATTCGTTACTCGTATCGTCTCATTTCATCAAGTGTCGCAATTACTAAAAGAAAGAATCTAGAGATGATGGTTCAAAAATCAGACGTAAGCGCTGTCTTCTCTAAAGCTTTGAGGACAAAGCTTCTCTAAGGGGAAGGCAATGTTATATACAAAAATAAAAATATAACATAATATATATAATATCATTAATATTAATACTAATGATTAATTAATTAACTAAATCAAGAGACATGCCTCTTAGTAAAGGCACGATGGGATTATATAAAACCCATCATTGTAAATGTAATATCATGACTTATCTTATCAAATACATTTTATCATCCATACATGGATTATTTATTTTATTTACATTGGGTTTACCCGTAAGAACAGAGTTTCTCTGTTCCTGCCCAGTCAACATCTGTGAAGCGTGCTAACTGTACACTCCCCTTGCGCTCATAAACTAATCCATACTCCACTGTACCTCTGATGTAGCGAAGTATGTGCTTCGCAGCTGTCCAATGCACTCTCTGAGGGTCCACCATGAACTGGCTCAAAGAGTTCACTGCAAAGCTGATGTCTAGCATTGTGTTGACCAGATACATAAGTGATCCGATCAGCTGGCGATACAAGGTAGGATTAAATACGTCTGATCTTGATGCATCAATCTTCCTCCAGTTGGAAACTAGAGGTATGGCCATAGACTTGCAGTCCTCCATCTTGAATCTCTTCAAGATCTCTACTGCATACTTCCCCTATCCAATGAAGAAGCATCCATCTCTCTGCCAAACCTCCAAGCCTAGGAAGTAATGCATCAACCCAAGGTCTTTCGTCTCAAACTCAACTGCAAGTTTGGACTTGCAGTCTCCGATCAGCCTCATCTCCTGTAAGAAAGAGATCATCTACATATAAGACCAGTATGAGAGGCACCTCACTTGTCAAGAAATACAAATTGTGGTCAGCCTCACTCTGCTGAAATCCCATCTCCTGTAGATAATTGTCTATCCTCGAGTACCATCCTTGAGGTTCCTGCTTGAGCCCATAAAGAGCTCTATGCAGCCTGCATACATGCGTCTCTCTGTTCTCCACATCAAATCCCTTTGGCTACTCATTATATACCTCCTCCTCTATGACTCCGTTGAGGAAGGCAGTCTTGATGTCCATTTGATGGACTCACCAACCCATCTCTGCTGCTTTTTTTTTCTTGGAAAAAAAAACATAATTTTATTTCATCTTTCGAGTAACAAAATTACATTTTTCAGATACACATCACTGTGTATTCATATAAGAACCCTGCTTGGGTCTAGTGAAAACATATACATCAAATATCAGGATGAAAGATCAATCCCGAGCAGACACAAAGTCTCAAGTAACAAGTACTACCATATCAACAAATAAGAACTGACCAAAAAATATGCATATAGTTCAGTATGAGTAGATCGAAAAATACGGTCGAAATAAAACAACAACAATGACAGGAAACAACATAGTATGTCTCATGTGTAACAGGCACAAAAAGGTCAGAAAGACAACAAAATAGGAAATCATTGAGGAGCCACCCCTTCAATGAAAGGACGGTGATAATAAGTGTGTTCAGTGCCATCAATCAGCTCACAAATCTTCCACTGTCCCTCCATCAGAAGTAGACCCTCCTTTGAGGCCAAGTCCGCCTCCCTGTTATTCTCCCTGTAGACATGGATACAAGAGAATGAATCAAAAGAGTCTATAATGTCTGCAATAGAAGAGAGAATATTTTCCAGTCTCAAATGTCTGCACACTTGAGTCTTCTTGACCCAATTGATGACATTCATAGAGTCACCAAAACAAACAAGAGTACGACACCCTTTCTCTGCTGCAAAAATGAGTAACAGTTTTAGGCTAAAAAGTTCAGCAAAGTTATTGCTGCCTTCACCTAATCCCATCGTGATCTTATATAAATTTCCTTCCCTTATGAACAAGTAAGCACCACCCCCACAACGATTGTCTTGTGTCGCTCCATCAAAGAATGCCAAGGAACAGTCTTACTTATCACTACCTCTAAAGAATCTCACTGGTTTTTAACTTTGATATGTTGCGGGAAAGCTTCGAGAATCCCACTTGCCAGAGTGTCCGTGATCTTAGGGGTGCAGCATTTCTCAGTGAAAATTAAATTGTTCTAGGCAATCCAAACTCCCCAAATAACAAGAAGAGGGAGTGCATTCATATAGTCAATCATAACAGTTCTTCTCCAATCTTCCCATGCATGAAGAATCTTATTGCCCCTCCAATTACAGGTTACTCCAAAAATCTTGGAGCATTCCTTCCAAACCGCAATGACATATGGGCAAAACAAGAAAAGACGCACCACAGTTTCAGCAACCCCTTTGCATAATGAACACCAGCTCGGACCTTGGAAGCTCCTCTTTTGTAAATTATACCAGCTTGGAGCCTTGTTCTCCTAGACACACCACATGAAGGGATTTTCCTTCAATGGTTTTCAATGGGCAATTGATTTTCCAAAGGGATTTCCAACACCACTCAACAACTATGTCCTCCCCCAGACCACTCAGTTTGATATACCCAACCATTGGAGTGTACTTCCCATTTGGTGCAAAATCCCAGATTAAAACATCCTCCCTATCTCGCAGAATGATGTGGTCTCTTGAAAGTGGTTAGATATACCTCTCCAAGTCCCTAGTTTCAGGTTCAGCAAGCCCAAGATCCCCAGCCCATATCCAAGATTGTGCCCATCTTACCTGCTGCTCAGGAGCCGCAAGCTGATGAAGGAAGAAAATACCAGAATCCCGTAACGCTTGAATAGTTTTTTCCAAGAGTTTGTGTTGTTGATCGCACCTAGCCCATGGGTCCTCCCCAACCCTGAGGTTCCTTCCATTTCCAACACTCCATGCTAGCCCAGCACCAATAACATCATAGGATTTGACCATGGCTTTCCAGAAGATGGATCCCCCAGCATGTGTTTTATCTGGCCGCCTAATCCAGTCCACCGTTGAGTCAGGACTGATATATTTTTGAATCATCACATAAGCCCACAGGTTTTCCATCTTTAAAATTCTCCAACTACCTTTAGCCGCCAGAGATTTTGCAAAAAGAAAAATGTTTTTGAGGCCCCAACCCCACAATCCTTTTGGAATTGCAATCTTTTCCCACCTGACCCAAGGAGTCACATGTGCTTCCTGTTTACCACTCCATAGAAAACGAAAGCAAATTTTGCGAGCCTTTTCAAGTGTGCCTTTTGGGATCCAATAGACAGGTATGGCCTCCAGAACAGATTTAACCAGCACAAGTCTACCAGCCCTTGATAGCCATCTATGGCTCCATAATTTGAGTCGCTTCTCCAGTTTCTCCAGTAATTAGACCAAGTCCCGCTTCCGATAATCATTTGGTTTTAGAAAGAAACCCAAGTAATGTAAGCCGTCCTCAAGCCTTGCGAGATTAAACGGAAAAAGAGCTAGAAGGGCCTGCTTTTCTACCCTACATAATCGATAGGAAGTTACCGAGGATTTTCCGATATTTATGTTCATGCCTGTTGCTTTTGAGAATAGCTTCAAGATATCATTCAAGGTATTAAAATCCCTGACAGAGCCCGAACAGAAGACCAAGATATCATCCACAAACACCAAATGAGAGATTTGTAGATTCTGAGAAAGTTGCAAACCAGTGAAAGTTCCCAACCGAATCACCTCCTTAATCGATCGACTAAGGCCCTCTGCCACCAGCAGAAAGAGAAGAGGGGACAGTGGACAACCCTGTCTCAACCCGCGTTCTGCATGAAAGAAAGGGGAAGCTGCCCCGTTGATCAGGACCGAAAAGGAAACAGTAGTGATGTAGCTCATTACCCATCTGATAAAAGCAATATCGAAACCTAGATGAGTTAGTAGCAAATGAATATATAGCCAGCTTACCTTGTCAAATGCCTTAGCCAGGTCAATTTTGAAAATAGCTCCCTTGATATTATTGGCCTTCATGCTATGTAGACCCTCCTGAGCCACCCCAATAGCTTCATGAATCAGTCTGCCCTCCAAAAAACCAAACTGTTCATTCGAAATGTGTTCAGAAAGAACCCGTTTAAACCCTGCTGGCAATCACTTTTGTAACCACCTTATAGATGCAGTTACATAGTGAGATAGGTCCGAAGTCATTCAACGACAAAGGATTGTCCACCTTCGGAATCAACGCAATGAAAGTAGAGTAGAAGCAAGCCGAAATCCGTCCAGTGGATCTGGTATCCTCTACCACGTGTAGAAGATCCTGACCCAACAGATCATAAAGCTCCAGAAAAAATTCAATCGTCCATCCATCCGGCCTCGGACTTTTGTCATTCTGAAAACTCTGAAGCACACTTTTAAGTTCTCCCTTCAACACCTCCTCCATCAGGGATTGATTCTCATCAGACCCCGCAAAACCCAGAAACATTTGCGCAATTCTGATGACTTCAGTGAGAGTAGCATGTTCAGGAGCCTTGTACAGATTCTTGAAATGCTCCACTCCCAGAGAGGCCATACTGTCAAAAGTAACCAAAACATGTCCTTGTTCATCTTCAAGGCTCCAAACAGTATTGGTAGCCTTCCTTCCTTGGGCATAAGCATGAAATTTTTTTGTGTTATCATCCCCACATTCAAGCCAAGTTGCTCTGCTTTTTAGTCTCCAGCTTTCTTCTCTTTCCAAAAGGAGTGAAATCCTCTGAACCTCCAGCCTTTTCAAGACATCCAAGTCCATCTGATCTAATATTCCACCACCCACCTAATCATAAATCACCCCAAGTTCGGCTTCTACCTGAAGCAAATCTCTAACATCCCTCTTTCTTTTTTCAGACGCCCAAGGCTCAATCACTTCTTTCAAGTTCTTGAGATTATCTGCAAATTGAAATGCAACAATGAGCCCATTCCCAAGAGTAAAGTGAGCCTAACCATTTGTGATCAGATCAATAAAGCTTTCATCTTTGAGCCAAATTTTATTAAACTTCAGAGGACTAGGTGGTTTGTTCGGCCCATTTTTGAGCTCCAAAAATATGGGAAAATGGTCCGAGAGTCCCCCTTTCCCCACCCATTGTCGGATCAGTTGATGATTGTCCACAACCCGCTTAGAGACAAGAAACCTATCCAACCTTTTCGCCACCCTCCCCTCCCCACATCTGTTGTTTTTCCAACTAGGCTTAAGCACAACAGGCTCCACATCCAGCCAATTTTTGTCCACCAAATGCCTAGTAAAGTAGTCAGTTAGTAGTGAATTAGGTCTTGCATGAGGCCCCCAAACCTCAGCCAGACCCAGAGAGAAATTAAGATCACCACCAATTATCAGCTTTTCTCCCCTAAACAGAGAATGATTGAAAATAGTATCCCAGAATGCAATTCTATTTAAGTAAGGACCATAAATATTGATAACATCAAAAGTATCCTCCAGGTCCAGAGCTTTAATAGTAATGCCCAGGACCGAATCCATACCCCACACATTAAGAACTTTAACACACCTAGTGTTCCAACCGATAGCCAAACCACCCGAGCGTCCTCTAAAATCCAGAGTCTTGAAGCACCAGCCACCAAACCAACATTCAAGCTTTGTTTTCACCTCTAATCCTACCCCTAAAGTTTCCTGAAGTAACATAATCTCAGGTTGGTCTACTTCAACCACCCACCGCAAGGATGATCTTTTTTGGGGACCAGCAAGACCTCGACAGTTAAAAGAAAGGATCTTCATCTCTTGCCCTTCTTACGGGCATTCACTGCTTAAGTGCCCTATCAATTGAGATCTGTTTTCCTTCCAAAACATCCTTCTTGGCACGGGACTGTGCCTTCGCAAAGTGTGAAACTTTGCCCCTCCCCCTAGTAGAAGCAGCAGGGTTTTTTCCCAAACCTCCAGAACCACCTTTTGTGCAAGAACGCAAGAAATTACAGGAAATTACCCAAGTCAGAGGATTCAGAAGGAGATTGGATCGAATCAAACAGAATCAGTTCCAAAACCGGCCCAATGGGGGGTTCCTCAACAATAGCAGCAGAGATGGGTGACCGAATCTCAAGAGAATTTAGGGAAAGTTTCTTTAACCCCTCCACCCAGTCAATACCAGAAACATTTAAATGTCTAGTAAATAAATTTATTGATGAAGGAAGAGTAAAAGAGGGAGTACCCAGAGCACCGACCAGAAAGGGTCCTCCAACCATTCTGTCCCGAGCAGCAACCTGTAGACCCCCTGCCGCTTCAGCCTCACTGCCTTCCACAGAAGCAATATCAAGACCCACAGGTGAAAGAGGCGGTGAAGAAGGCGCTGAGATTTCCCCCTCGCCCCCAGACAAAGAGTTGCTGTCCTCCTTATGTCGTTTAACCTTAGCACGAGCCGATAGAGGACAATCAATCACCGGGTATCCATACTCGTGACATCTGCGGCAGCAAAAAGGTATATTCTCATAGTCCAAGGTTTGTAAATGCGAATACTCCTTCCCGGAAATCCTCATAGCCCTAGGAAGCCCATTTCTTATGTTGATACTGACAAGAATACGGGCCACCCTCTTCAGACAGGTGACATTGTAGGAGTAATCCGCCTCCAGGAATGTACCCAGCAAATTCCCGATATACATGAAGTGTTCCTTGGTCCAAAACGGAAGCGGCAGGCTCGGAAGTCTGACCCAAGTCGGAACAACATCCACCCTTTTGTGACTAGCATCAAACAGAGGGTGCCACTTCTTCAAAAGAACCGGTGCCTGTTCAAAAGGCCAATTACGATTTAGGACCCAAAGCAGTTGATCTTCGAGCTGAAAATTGAAAGCAAACCAGCCCCACGCCAGCCCTTCCACAGCAGGAACAGACCCAAGCTCACCCATCCAACAATCTTCCACCCATTTATTAACGGCCCTGACAGAGATCGTTTTCCCCATGAAGCGCCCGGCCAGAGTGAATTTGTAATGTCCTCTTCTGATTAGGCATGGAGGACCAAAATCGCTAACCTATGTGATTCATGTGGGTTCGAGCGGTTACTGACAGTTAGGGAATCATCTAAAGACTGATGCCATCTATAGGAAATCTAGGGCATCAATATGTTATCACCATTAGGTCAAGAAGGGCCACCGGGACCAAAGGCCACCATCATGCATGCCATCTAAGCATTATTTAATGATGCATGCACCCATTTAAGTCTCCATGCGCATGCATGCAAGTCAACTGCAAATTAGAAATTAAAGTGACCTAATTAGGTTAAAAGTTAGGGTTTTCGCAGTTGAAAGTTATAAAAGGAAGATAAAGTGAAAGGAGACTCACTTTTGATGATTTTTTTATTTTGGAGCTCTTGAGTAGCAGCACAGCGTGCGGCACAGCAGTTGGGGTTGGAGACGACGTCTTCCG
>LPNX010223228.1:86889-97069 GCA_001517045.1 Pseudotsuga menziesii | reverse complement strand
GCGGGGTTTCGGCAGTGAGATATCTGCCCTAGTCTCATCCAGGGTAAGCCATACAGGTTCACCATTTGCTCTTCCATTTATTCATAGTTATCCAGTATACGACAGAGATTGTTGCGGGGGCACGTGTGCAGCCGTAAGGGGTTTTCAGCCGGAAAGCCCAAATCATTCGGTGGGTCTTCAAATCTCAGTTTACCCTCGAAACCCAGGCACCATTCTTATCATCGGTATCATACTCCAGTACCCGGTGATTATCAGATCCGATCGTGCTCATCCGAAGCAGTTATCATCCATTTCGAGATTAGGGGGGGCGTGAACAGCTGCACCTCTAGAACAATTCGCTAGCCTGCCTAGAGTCCTCAGAATTTCCGCATGTGCTAGGCATTCTCTCCGGCACGGGAAGGCTACCAGTCCTGCAGATTATCAGCTTCATCGGACACCTCCTTCACTGAAAACGTCACCCTTAGTTGATTTGGGGTTCGTGCTACTGGGGTATCACCGGAGCAGAAGATATTAGGTCATCTCCGATTCAGCTCTTGATGCATGCATATTCTCTCAGGAGCATTCCAGATAGCTTATCAGTGGTAAGTGTTCATTCTATCCTACAAACCCTAACCCTAATTTTTGCTATAAAATAGGGAATTTTGCATGGCAGTTTGCATGCCTGGCTGTTTTAGTATATTTGCATAGAATTAGAAAATATCGGGATTTGGGATATTACAGAATTTGTCCAATGTTTCCATCATTTCCCAACTAATGTCCTCACCCACATTATAGTTGATTATAGGCGTCATCTTCGGCCATTTTCTTCGTCGCCTACCCTTACCTTTTGTACCAGTACTGTCTTCAGCTCCACAATCGAAAGAGGGTTCTTTGGATACCAAGCTAGGGCAACCTCTCTGCTCCCGCGAACCAATCGCTCTGCCGACAAAGCCCTAATGGGGTTCCACCCCAACACAATTCACCAAACCCCCACCAGTTCCAGAATCGCCGCGCCACAACCCATCAAGCATCCCCGAAAAACCAGCTGCGGTGCTATCACCCGCATTCTCACCCTGTACATTAGCTATTTTTCCAGGCAACAGCCAAAAAGGTTCCTCTGGCAGATCAACAACTCTAGGTGAGGAAAGAAGAAAACCCAAGGGCGAGAAACCATCACCCACAAGCGGCGAGGGGTTTGAAACACCCAATAACTCCGACCAACAGTGCCCAGAGGCCTCCACCTCAGCAACCAAACCTCTAAAAGGAGAAAATTGAAAAATAACCTCCTCCAGCGGGTCAACAGAATAGTCCACCAGTTCCTCTTCCGTCATTTTCACGACAGGCCGGGCAGCACAGTAAAAAAGTAAAAAAAATACCAATTACCTCCCCATGTGATCCTGACGAAGATTACCTCAAAACCTGCAAAACCACCAAGTGTCCACAATTCCAGCACAGGACAAGAACAGGATCGCCTGCCTGTCAGTCCATCGAAGCCTGCATGCCAGACCATCAGCCTGTGGCTAATACTGGTAGGTTCAAGCCTAAACCGAGCGCCCGCTGAAACTCTCGCTCCTCCCTCAACAATTTTTATATCATATATCTTAAAATACAACCCATATTTGTTGCTAAAGAGACAATGGTCCGAATAGAAGAATACCCGGCAACAAGGGCAAAGGTCTCCTCATAGTCAATACCTTCCTTCTGTGAAAACCGCTTAGCCACGAAGCGCGCTTTATACTTCTCCACGCTTTTATTTCCTGCATGCTTTACCTTGTAGATCCATTTGGATCCCACCACCTTTTTACGTTCAGGTCTTGGCACAACCTCCCATACCTGATTCTTCATGATTGAGTCATACTCCTTAACCATGGCCTCCTGGCACACATCATGTTGTGCAACCTCCTCGAAACCAGAAGGTTCTGTGTTGATCAATTCTGTCATCAGTGCCATATAATTGAGTCTCACTGGTGGTTTGCTTTGTCTCATGGAGCTCTGTAGAGGATCAAACTGCTTGGAATTTTGAACTGTGGACCTAAACCACTTAGGCCTTGGCCTAGTGTCTGCTTGTTGCAGTTGCTGGATATCCGTTTCTTGTTGTAGCTCATTCTCCGAGTCAATGATTGAAGGATCTTGTCCACCTAACTCCCTCTGACTACCGGAACCTGTGCCCTGTGTATGTACCTGTACCTTTGGTTCCTCCAACTTGACCCCCGAAACCTGTGTTGGCTGCTGCTCTACTGGTAAGTCCATAGATCTTTGCAAGGCCTAGTCCTCATCAAACTAGACATCGGGGCTCACAATGATCCTCTTGCAAGCAAGTATGTATACTCTGTATGCCTTTGAAGTCTCATTGTATCCAACAAGTAACCCCTTCTCTCCAGAAGGGTCCAACTTCTTCCTAGTGTCAGCATGAACATGACAATAGCAGACACTCCCAAATATGTGAATGTGATGCACATCTGGCCAAGTTCCTGTGAAGTCCTCCTCGGGTGTCTTCCTCCCCAAAGCTGTGTGGCGACACCTGTTTTGAATGTATACTGCAGTCTTGTATGCATGGGCCCAAAGGAATAGCGGTAATCCCTGTTCAAATAGCATGGCCTTAGCT
Organism: Pseudotsuga menziesii; assembly: GCA_001517045.1. Classification (NCBI taxonomy): domain Eukaryota; kingdom Viridiplantae; phylum Streptophyta; class Pinopsida; order Pinales; family Pinaceae; genus Pseudotsuga; species Pseudotsuga menziesii. The sequence goes on along the minus strand of LPNX010223228.1, from coordinate 94,485 downwards.
GCTCCTACCATAATCCTGTTCTTCTGCTCTACTACTCCATTCTGTTGTGGGGTACGAGGCACGGTGTGCTCCTTCTTGATCCCCTCTGCCGAACAATACTCCAATAACTCATTGGAGGTGTACTCTCCCCCATTGTCCGTTTTCAAAACATAGATCTTCCTTCCTGTCTGGTTCTCAACAAGAGTCTTGAACTCCCGAAACCTCTCAAAGACCTCTGACTTGGCCTTCTAGAAATAGATCTAGGTCTTCCTGGAATAGTCATCAATGAAGGTCACGCAGTAACTATAACCACTGAAGGAATGTACACTCATAGGTCAACAAACATCTGAATGCACTAAGTCCAATGGCTCCTTAGACTTGTGCTCACTCTGTGGGAAAAGATTCTTGATGTTCTTCCCTAAAGCACAACCCTTGTAGTGGTTGTGCTTCTCCTCCTGTACCTGAGGAACTCCAATGACTGCCTATCTCAAGTGCCTCAGTGCTCCATGGTGTAAGTGTGCCATCCTCCTATGCCACAACTCACCCTGACTGCTGCTGCTGTTGACTAGAGCCTTTGCAAGCTCAAAGTGTAGTTTATACACCTTCCTGCTCTTGATCCCAATCACCCGATCCAAGCTCCTATCTAACCCCTTGGGCCTGATATACACTCTATGGTCTCGGAATTTCAACTGAAATCCCTTGTCCTCCAGAGTGGACACTGATATGAGGTTCTTGGTCAACCCCTGAACATATAACACATCAACAAAACTGAGGGGTTTGCTAGATTCCCTTTGAAATGAAACAGTGCCAACTCCCTGCGCCTGATACCGCACATCATCACCCAACTCAACGTGGATACCTGTTCCACCCTCCTGCAAGTCTTTGAAGAATCTCTTTTGTCCAGTCATATGACTAGATGCTCCACTGTTGATGTATGGTGCTTGCCATGCAAGCTATCAAGCAAAACTCCTCATCAAAGTTCCTACTGAAATTCTCCACCTTTGCAGACCCGTCCATCTGAGTGTTGCTCTTCTTATTCCTGTCTGGGCACTGGGAGGCAAAGTGTCCCTGCTTTTGGCAGATAAAACACTTGACCTTTGACATGTCAATGTTCTTCTTACCACCCTTCTTCCTCTTTTCCTTACCCTTGCTCTTCCCTGTCAGGGCTGGAGCCTCCTCATCCACAATCTGTGGGGCACTGCTGGATGAGCCTGATCCTTGACCCATGCAGGTCTCCTCCTGCACAAAGTCATCCCATAGTCTTTGCCATTCAAGAAGCTTCTCCCTAGCCACAACACCCTTGACAAAGGTGTCCCATGGCTTAGAGAAGCCATTGAGGGCTATACGAAGTAGCTCCTCATCCTCAGTCTTAGAGCCAACAACTCCAAGCTCGTCCCTGATGTGTGTGATCTTTGTGAGATAAGGCACCACTCCTTCTCCCTTGGCCATCTTGGTGCCGCGCATCCTCTCTTGCAGCACCATCTTCTGGTTTTCATTCTTTCTCTGGTACAGACTTTCCAAAGCAGTCCACATCTCTGATGTGCTCTTCTTCCCAGAAAGGTGAGGAACTATGTGGTCCTTCACCCCATCCAAGATTATCAACATAGCTCTGGAATCAATCTTCTTCCAAGCTATCAAATCTGTCGGATCTGTGGATGCAACCTTCGTGGAGTCAATGTGTTCCTTTGCATCACTGACATCCAGGATCCTCGTGATCCTTTCTTTCCATGTAGGAAAGTTTTGAGCACCTTGGAGTCTATCCTCGACTTTCAACTGCACGACCATACTGAACTGTACCTGTCAAACCCTAGATATGCAATCTAGGTTTGTGTCTTCAATAGGTTTGCCCCCGATCGATTACTGTTGCTGCAAATCTCTCAGATTTAGCTCACCAGAGCTTTGATACCATGTAAATTTTTCTTTAAAGCTCAACTAGGGCTAACCAATATATTTAATTTGTTACTGGAAAACCACGCATGAACTTCTTGACTAGTATGTAGCGGAATATAAATAACTGAGAAGCATTCACAACATCACATCATAATATAGAGACAGATATTTTGGGTATGGAAACCCCCGAAAAAACCCAAGATGGGAAAATCGGTGCAGCAGTCAGATATGAAATTTATTCAACAAGATATGGAACTTTGCAACCAATAAGTAAAATACACCCAACCTGGCAAACTGAAAACCTCAACAAATCACCGAGCAACCTAGCAGCAAGGCACTGCTGCTCTGCGCAGCTGTACGACTTGCTGTACAGATTCCATATGGTTGATGACGTCAGCAGTACTGATCCGTACGGTTTGTATGTCAACTATATGGTGCCCTATCTGCATGTCACGCTGCCCCTCTATGCGATTTGTACGGTCACTTGCTCAGTCACGGTGAACTTGTCGTGCAGTTGCTCCTCCGTCTTTTCTGCAAACTCCTCTGTTTGACATCTCTCTACTTAAATCCTGTCTTTGTACCTGTGTACGTGTCCTCTCCACCAAATCTCCTTTTAACTTTATTGGCTAAGCGTAAACCCTAACCCTCACTATGGATCTATGGATGAGATCCTCCGGTGAGAATCAATGGCCAAGATTAGATTAGCCATTCACTAAATTATTTCACTTTTCAGTTTAATAAAGTGAATCCATTAAAGTCAAATCAAATTAGAATAATTAAAGTATTTTTCTAAGTTAAAACTTAGGAAAATTACTTTAATAGATTTAGCTTCCAATTTAATGTCTCTCTACCATGTAAAGAAACATGCAATGTTAGAAGACCTTCCTTGTTGCTGCTTTTTAACACTCACCAATCATGATTTCCTATATAGCCCATACATGATTTGGTCCATCCTCTCATAATCATCTCCCAAGCATGGTTTTTCACTACCATATACACAAAGGACATCTACTATAGGATTAATTATGTGTTAAAGTTTAGGGTAAAGTTAAGATTTGACATAAAAAATATTCTTTAATGCATAAATAGAACTATGAAACAAAGTTAGATTTAGATTAGTACTGCTGCAATAAATTCAAACATAATATTCATCTTTTTCAACTTTAACACTCCACTGGTCACTGCGTTAAAGTTGGTTCTTGAGATGATTTACCAAATGCGATGTACAGTAACAATATTATAATTGATAAAAACAATAATAAAGTATAGGAAATAACAATAGTAAAGAACAATAACAATACTAATCTAGAATTGTTTTGAATCAGCCTTATCCTCATATACTTTTAGGTTATGATCTTGTCACCGAAGGGACAAGTCAACTAGATGAACAAATGATGTACCTTGAGAGATAGCTTAAGAGGGTTATAACAGTAAGGATACAAACCTCAGATTCTTAATCAACATGAAGAGAAACTTCAATCATTTAATCGGGATTTAGCAGCATTTCTTAAGAAGGCAAAGACACAGGTCACAACTCAGCCGAGAAACACAGCCACACAGTCATGCCCAACAGAGACACTCAGTCACACTTAGCAGACAGTCATACCCAACAAAGACACACAATCATGCTAGCAGACAATCATACCCAACAGTGACACAATCATGCTAGCAGGCAGTCATACCTAGCAGTGACACACAATCATGCTAGTAGAGAAGACAGTCATGATAGCACACAATCATACCCAGCAGTGACACTTCACGACAACAGCAACAGAGAGGATACATTCACGACTCAGGAAGGAAAATACTTCATGGCTAGCAACAGAGAGGATACAGTCATAGCTCAACTAGTGAAGGCTGTTAACAAACAGACTTAGCAGTCCTAAAATAATGACGCCCAAGCTACAGTTCAAGAGCAGCTCACGGTCCATGTTAACAACAACAACAAAAAAGAACTTTGAATAGACCCAAAACAACCATGGGTCAGATTCACATCTCAACTGCAAAATGTCACGGTTCAGCAAGAAGGGACAACCTTAAACTTGAATCTGAAAAACCCAGGGATGAAGCAGCAAAACCTTAGAAGCATACTCCTTGATGCCAAAACATAAAGGTTAGAGCCGAGATCTAACTTGGATGAATACAATGAAGGATAAGATTTGCTTTTATAACTTGAAAGGAAATCTAGAAGGGTCTTTCTTCAACCCTAGCTTTTAGGGTGGTTACCAATAAAACATAAAATAAAAATTAGGTTGACTTAGGATAGGGTACCAATAGTCCAAAAATAAAAACCATAAAGTTAAGTTGACTTAGGATAAGGTACCAATGGTCCACAAATAAAAAGCATAAAGTTAAGTTGACTTACGATAAGGTACCAATGGTCCAAAACTAAAAACCATAAAGTTAGGTTGACTTAGGATAAGGTACCAATGGTCCAAAAATAAAAACCATAAAATAAAAGTCATCATACCAAAGGTACACATAAAAAGGACGCTAGGACCAAGTAAAAGATAAAGGACTACAAGTCAACCAAAGGGGTCACAATAAGAAGTTAAGACAACCCTCATACCCACAAGACCAAGGTGTACCATAAAGGTGGACAAACAACCGCTTTTACCCATAGGACCAACAAGACCAAGGACTTTAATATTCTCTCTCTCTCAAGGTACATTGTTTCATATATTTTTAACATCACTGTATAAGGAGAAGATCCAAATTGGATGATGTGATCCTCTGGTCCTCAGTACTGCTCCTAAGGGTTAGTTACTAGTGACATCATAAAGGGGTGGCCAGTCCCTTGAGAAACAACCTAACAATAACCGATTAAAAGAGAGGACATCACACATCATCATGTTGGTCAACTTGACCAAGATCCACTCGGTTAATTGACCAGGAATGCTCCTGTAGGAATTGCTTGGTCCCAAACCAAGAATCTGCTTGGTCCCAGGCCAGGAAGTCTCTGTCTCAACCTGCAGGATCTAGACATCATGTCCAAGAAACTCTTTGGTCCCAGACCAGAATACCATAGAGACATATAGGGGCCCTAACCATATGTTAGGGACTTTAACATGGCATCAACCTGCTTGGTCCCAGACCAAGAACCCCAAGAGACTAGTGGGGATCCTAGGGTACCTTATAGGGTCTTATTCTGCCCTAGTTAACTGACTAGGGTACCATCCTCCTTGAGATTGGGTCTCGCAGCTGCACTATCTTTAATATTATGGTCTTTGTATACTCGGCCCTCCAAAACGCATTATATGAGGAATTAATAATATTAAATAAGGTCCTCAACTTTTGTACCATTGCCACTCTTTGATTCTTTTGACCTCCTCCGCTTAATGAAACCACTATTTCTCAAGTGCTTGATGATCTTTTAAGACACTGCAACATAATAAATGTGGATGCAAGTCTATGGAAGCCACTATCTCTCCAGGTGGTTAATGCTGATTAGAAGACAATGCAATGTTATAAATGTGGATGCAAGCCTATGGAAACCTTTATGTCTCTAAGTGGTTAATGGTCTTTTTGGAGACAATGCAACATAGTAAAGGTAGATGCAAATCTAGTCTCTGCACAACAAAGGGGCTATAAGATGGCATATTTCTTATACATTGCCATGGATTTATACTGAATTCACTTGATTTGACTCGACACAAGATTTTGTTTGTTTGAAGAGGCAAACTTGACTCAGGAGTCGGCAAAAACTCACGAGTCAACCTAACAATGACTTTAAGATATTGCAAAGTACAAAAAATATAAATTTTCAAGGAATTAATTTTGTTACCATTGAATTTAGATTTGACATAAGAGATTAAAAATTGAATATAATGCAAGAACACTTATTATAATGCAAAAAAAACATATCCAAGAATATCATATGATTATGATAAATCATCATATCATCAAGGATCAAAGTTCAAAATCATCATGGACCATCGCATGAAATTATAATTCATGAACCAAAACAATTAGAGGTTCTTGAATCTCACCTAAGTTGCACAAAACGGGGAAACGAGGATGAGTTTCCGAAACGGGGATGCGTTGGAAACATGACCCCCCAAAATTTAGGAAATGGGGAAACGCGATATATATATATATATATTATAATTATTTACAGATTAAATTCAACATCACATTTAACATTTTTACTCATAATTTCATAAGTGATTCCATAATGCAAGTACTAAGTAGTAATATCCAAAAACAACACAATGATTTTACCCATAAACGATTCCATAATGCAAGTGGAAATAGCCAAAGAACAACCTTCAAAATGAGGTTAAGCCGCTAATACATATATATCCAGATTCCAAAATCAGCCTTTATATATGAGGCTACAAGTGCAATACTACATCAACATGATTAATGAAATATAAAAAAAACATGAGTTGAAGCCTGAAGACTAATAGTCGTCATGCTCGGGCTCATCTTCATCCTCCACCAATCTGCAAAACAAAATGGCACCACCGTGACCACACTGTCAATATTCAGCAACCCAACTAGCTACCAATACCGTGTCCACTTCTTGATCCTCCACTGTGACCTTTGCACCACCACCATGAGCTGGAAATGGAGGCGTGGGCTGCCAAAGAGCCGTGAGGATGAGTCGTCCTGCCCAAGATAATGTATACACTAAAGCCAAAGATCCGTGATGATGAACCGTAAGCCTTGAGATATGCCAATGCACCGTTAGTTATGCCAATGGACCATGAGCTGCTAACGAGCGTTGGGGATGACCTGTGATGGCAAAAAGGAGGCATGGGTGTTATTTTATAACAAACCCAAGGCATAAAGAACATTTCGTAAGCCTCTATAACCATAGTGGGAGAAGGCAAAAACCCAAAAAATTAGAAAAACAAGTGTTTTAGGCAGACTATGGAAGGAAACGCAGAATTTTAGTGAAATTCGATTTGGAAACGGGTATCGATTTAAGGAAACGAGTTTCTAACACGCAAAATGGTCCCCATCAATTGGAAACGGGTTTCCATGCCGTACGGTATAGGTTTCGGAGTTTCCTTCAGGAAACGGGCTGGAAACATGGGGGGGGGGGCGGCGAGTTTCCAATGTTAAGACTTGGGACTCAGAGTTGAATCTAGAAGCATATGACAATCTGAAGTCATTGCATAGATATACCAGCTTAGGCCAACCTAGACAATGCACTTTTTAAAATTAATTTTTTTTGGTATTGAGGTGGCCGATTTCATTATGAACACGTTACGCGGGCATTTTCTTGATTTTTTTTGTTAAAATCCAATTCCTATGTTTTGATCCACAATCCTACAATACTCAACCCTAGGGGAGTACGAGAGAAACTATTCATTGTTCCATTTCACATACCACTGAAATGTTGAAAAATTGTGAACTTTACTGAAAATCTAAGTAACAGGACACTTCCAAATAGGGTGTGTGTCCCGTATTCCACGTGTCGGACACGACACTTGCCCTAATACGTGTCCGACACCAAAATTTTCGTGTCCCAAAATCTAGACACTTTCTAGCGCGTGTCGGACACTTGCCAAAAACGTGTCCTGATTTCTAGACATGTGTCCTCTCAAAAAGGGTATAGAGGAGGAAGATAGAGGAAAGAGCTATGATAGAAATGCTAATTTTGACATGGAGCAGCAGGAGGACGATTGACAGTGGCTAGTACCATTGATGAGCTATGATATTTTTCCATGTGGCTATTTAGTATTTTGAATTTTCATTTTGTATCTAGTAGTATTGTAG
>LPNX010223228.1:47088-81705 GCA_001517045.1 Pseudotsuga menziesii | reverse complement strand
TAAAAAGAATGAATTTCATGACACTACTAGAGGATTAAGAGGATAAAATAGTTTAAGCTATGAAATTAATCAATTATGTATTTTTTAACTTTTTTTTTTAATCTATTTAAAAAAAATTAATATATATTATTGTCGCTCCCAACCCTATGTTTCCTGCAAATTTGGGCGAAGCTTCTAGCCGTATCGGATACTCGTGTCTGCGTACCCGACGTACCCGCGTTCCAGAAACTTGTGCAACATAGATTATAACCCAGTATGGGGGAGATTTGTAACGTTACAGATAATGAACTCACATTATGTACCAAAAATAATTTTTTTTGGTCGGCTCATAAAATAAAATAAAATAAAACCAAATAAAAAATAATAAAAAAAATTCATATTTGCTCATAAAATATAAATTTTAATCCAAATAAAATATCATAAAGAAATTAACAACTCAAGAAATTGGATGCCTCTCGGTGCTTGATAGATCCGTGTTTAGGATGGATCTATGCTGGTGTAATACAACACATTAAACAATCTATTATATGGCTCTTATTTTTTTTATGTTGTAAAGATCGAACCAATGTCTGCTCAACTTTGGTTACTTTGCTGCATCAATGAAAGTTTCGTTACTTTAATGTGTTTGATGTACTTCTTTATTTTATGAAGTCGATGCAAGTCACAGGATTTAGGAAAGTCTTAATCAGTGGGAAACATATAAAGCTGCCCTCATCTTCATTTGAGTTAGTGCCAGGAGTGTAGGCATTCTCGTTATACACTCTCAGCCTCATTTCCGTCGATTTGGATGTACTCACTAGTAATAAAGTGCTTGAAGATAATTCTTGTGTTACTTTGAATAATGTTGTATGTTGTGATTGTTCTTTCCCCTTGTATATTTCAGTCACTTGCACACCATTTTTTATCTCTCCATTGTTACTTAAACGTCCTAGCTTTGTGTGGACTTACTCAACATTTGTTGTTGTTACTGAGTTGTTGGTTGTTGCTATGTTTGGACTTTGACAATAGAGGAGAATGTGGTTTGCTTGGTGATCGTCATTGTTGGAGAGTGAGAACCTTGGTTTGATTGGTAATAGCAGCTGTGCCAAGACAAACTCCACAAGGATGTGAAACATAAATATGCTAAAATGTGTTTGATAGACCTGGGGCATTGTTACCTGTCTTATTGTTCGAGGGTTACACTTGTTGCATGTCTTTTGTAAAGACTCTTAACGTTTGGATTTTGACATATCATGATTAGTTGCACATGGCTTAGAATTCTTTGAAACACATTATTTTTGGATTTTGACATATCATGATTAGTTGTACATGGCTTAGAATTTCTTGAAACACATTTATTAAGGTATATTCTTTGTATTTTAATGGTGGCAAAAGTGATAACTAAAAGAATTATTTTCTAGTGGGGACACCACCATGTATGTAATCATATGTTGTGGCATGAAGCACAGATTTATTTGATAAAACTTCAATGTATGCGCAGACTGTACTTTCTCATAGAAAAAATGGTGGGTGCACTCTTGCATGTAGCAAGCACCTCGTAGAAAATGGTGGGCACACTTCCGCATTTGTGGTATGATCCTACGATTAGGTGGATGAATATTTCTTCCCACATGTGACATCTATTCTATTGCATGTGGCATCTCTCTTCCCACGTCTCGCAACTCCTTTTGTGTGTGGCATCTCCTTCATACACGATAGAATGCATTTACCCATGCATGTGTAGCCACTGGGTCGATTGTTATAAGAGGGAGCTTTTCATTGCAATAATGGATCCTTTGTTTTTGGAGTATATGTGAAGTGTAGGTTTATATCTTATGTTAGTGTAATGCCATCTTTTTTCATTTGTGTTCTATCTTCGTAGTTATCATTAAGGGGGAATGTTCGAATGTGTAAGGACGACTAGTGTGTTGTCTACTGGTCTCATTTATCATTGTACAAGCTTGACCAAGGAATTTTGTAGAGACAATGAGTCGTACCTAGCAAAGAAAGCATAAAATACTTCATAACCCTTTAAATTATGAAAAATGAGTTATCTCACATGCATTATGAAGTAAATTCTTTTATTACACCATTCTTTATATAAAAGAGGTGGGAAATATTTATCCCACATGTATTGTGGAATGTGATCTATCCATACCTTTAGCTATGTAATAAAGGTGAATGAGACTCAATTGATACACACATTGTAGTGTCATTGTGACATGAAGTGAAGATGGAATGCGATGTGTGGGTGTTCAAGATTGTAAGAGTAGAAGTTTCTTGAAGAATAAGATCAAATTTTTTCGTGGATGTTTCTTTGTTTAAGATTTTACCATATAAAACTGGTGTTCTGTTTTTTTTCCCTTTCTTATCTTGTTCTTGTTATTGAGTTTTTGATGCTTGTGTTGATAGGCAATAAGATTGCTTAGAGTCCGGTTATTGATTTACATATTAGTGATCTTATTGCTATATGTTATTGCATATTTTTCAATAATATAATATGATATCAAAACTAGATTACTAAGCTCTACCTTCTTCAATAATTTTGTTTTTGTTAAAAATTATTTTTCAAGCATCAAATTTCTTCAATATTTTTTATTGGGCCCTCCTTTTGTAGATCAGCCATCAGATCTTGACAACCATTGAGGATTTACACAAGATATGGACTTTTTTCTACATGTATGAGATTATTTTATAAAAACCCTAACCTCACCATTTATTTAATTTTTTTTTTCAGATTTTTTTTTTACATGTTTTTCTTTAGATATGAAGTAGAAATTAATAGTATCTTAACTTGTTATCAATGGTTTCTCTCTATTGCTAAAGATTTGGTTGTTTGTTTTTGTTAAGTTGTATTTTTTGCAGGGTTTTGTTTAGACGACTTAGACATACGTTGTTTTTTGTCTAGATAGTCGTAGACGTACATGGGTCATTGTCGACACAATTACATATTCTGTATATGTAGTCTTTAGTCTTGACAGTCATAGACATACATACGCATGTTCTTGTCCAACGAGTCGTAGATTTTCTCTAAGAGATACACATGTTCTAATCTAAGAAAGAGCATATGTATGTTTTTTTCCCTCAAGGAAGTAGTGTATATCTTAGGGCCATACACTCCTTTCCCCTAAGGAAGTAGTGTACACCCTTGTTTTGCAGCAAAAAATGTTGCTCTAAGTTGATTTTTTGTCATTTTTGGTGAGAGTTTGGTTGATTTGTAGGTAGGTGGTTCATGGCTTTGTTGTTCGTGAGTGCTTATCTTAAATACTTGTTATTGATTTCATGTCTTTATTGCATTAGTTTTTAGTTTCTTAGTTTTAATCATCATGTTTGCATGTGTTTTTGTTCATGATTTACTTGCCACTAACTTTCTTGTTTGGAAGATGATTGACATTTTAAGGAGCACAAATCTCTAGCATTTTGCCATGGTGAAAACAAAGAACCAATCCATCCCAAGGACTTAGTTGCTTGGTGGCAATGTTTCCATAAGTGAAATCAAATTTTTGCATCTATTTTGCTAACTCTTGTTGGTGTAAAAACAATTTCATGCTCTATCTTTTATGTTACATGTTATGATTTTTTCTTGTCGTTGTAGGCTTATCATGCTGATTTATGCTTTGATTTATGCTTTTCTCTTGGAAGTTTCTTCTTGTAGATTAGATCTCTGTTTGCTTCACTTTCTCCACAGGGGTCTTTCTAAAGAGTTGTGAGAAAGTTCGGTTTTGCAGATTATTCTCTAGTTTCTTAACATATTGAAGTTGTGGTATTTGGTGATTTCGCATTGATTCCAGACAGTAGCAGGTTCCTTAATATTACACTTTATTGAGGATTTGATTGTAGTTTGTAATGACTTCTTACATTGTTTTTCTACAACTTATTCTTGACAGCAACAAAGCTTGATTCTATTTGCCACTTTATTTGAGATATTTGAAGTTGTCATAAAGGGAGAATGTAATGTAATGTAATACAAATACCATAATGCCACACCTCCTTCCAGTTACATATAATGTAATGAAAGGCCATTTTCTTCCTTTAAAGTCACATTTATTGTTTATAGGCCTCATTTTTCTATAGATAGACCATTCGAGGTTCTTGTACTTGCAATGATGTCTACTGTAGAGTCTTTGCATCTTTCAACTTCGTTGTGATGATTGTCTGTTGGACACATTTTCCATTGTATAGGCACTTGAGGTTGTTAAACACTCAATGTAGTCATTAACAAAGTTATTTCATCATTCAACTTGGTTCAGGTGCAATTTCATGATTAGTAAAAAGACGTTGGTGCATCTTTTAGCTTGGTTGTGATGGTTGTCTGTTGGATACATTTTTTGATGTACATGCCATTTGAGGTTTTTGAACACACAATGTAGTCATCAACAGAGTTAATTCATCCATCATTCAACTTTGTTTAGGTGTTATCTTCATCAAGTCCATAAGGCAAAGTTTGTTCATATTTGAATTTTATTGGGAATTTTGAAAGTTGTCATCAAGGGGGGATGTTAATTTAATAACATCTTCCTCTATTTGTGTTCTAAACAAGTTATACAACTTGACGAGAACTTTATACTCAAAACAAGAACCCTAGCCATAAAATTCATATTTTTGCGTTAAAAATAACAAAAACAACCATTGATTTGAAAAGTGGTGCTACTGGTAGCACCTTTTTTTTAAAGCCAAATTTACAAGCTTTTTGATGCCTCGGTCGATATGATTACATTCATAACCCTAGATCAACTCCTTAATAAAAAAATGGTGCTACCAAAATCACCCTTATTTAGGGGGTTAAAATTAAGCCCTGTTTCAAACTGTAACCCTAGCATCAAACATCGTTACAACGAAACTCCTAAAACTAAAATAAAAAAACACAAAAAAATGATGTAAAACATATTAAAAACAATTATAAAAAAAACTATAATTAAATTAAAAAAAACATTCTTAATTGTATTTTAAATTATACTAAATATTAAAACCAAAATACAAACATTAAAAAAAATTAAAATGCTAAAAAATATACAAATATTTAAAAAATAAAAAAAAATGAAAAGTAAACACAAATAATAAATTAAAAAACTAAATTAAAGTTAATATGGTTGATGAGAATTTTTTCTAAAATATAATTAACTGATTTTTTTAAAATATGCTTAAAAAATTTACACTAAACATTAAAAATTTAATAAAAAATATATATTAGAAATTTATTAAGCAAAATTATATAAATAAGTGAAATAAACAACATAGTTGCTTAATTCCTACCTCTTATATAAAAAATAATATAAAATAAATTAACATTTTTTAAAAATATTTGTATATATTATTTGTTTTTAAACTAGAATAAGTATAAATGATCAAACATATAATACTTTTACTTAAAGTATGTATTATATAAATAATAGTAGTAATTTGTAATTTGTAGTAAATAAGTAAATTAATAAATCACATGATGTAAAAATATCTGTGTATATTATTTGTTTTTAAAGTAGAATAAGTATAAATGATCAAACATATAATACTTTTACTTAAAGTATGTATTATATAAATAATATTAGTAATTTGTAGTAAATAAGTAAATTAATAAATCACATAATGTAAAATAAATTAACATTTAAAATTTCCTCGGATGCGGGTAACACAGGGCGACACTTAGCGCATAGGCCACGTGGTGAAGGCGCATGAAATGAGGTGAGCAATGACGTAGTTGAAATGAATGCGAAGGAGGGTGGAATGCTTGCCAACCCTGCAAGTAGTTGTTCGGTCATTTCTCTTCTGACCCGTAGCACTGGAGATTTAACTCTTGTACGTGCTGACACACACCTCCATGATGGTAGCACTTCGAACTATGAGACCCGCTAGCCTCAACCCCATGGGAATTTACGTTCTCTTGTATCTGCTATGCGCTCACTATGCTGTGAGCCTGCACACTAATTCAAAGGAAAAGATGCCTCGACAACTGGTACACCATGCAGAGGTAGCACATGTAGAGGATGAAGTCGTCGAAAGGCCACCACTGGGGACATTGATGGGTTTGTAGAGTAGGTTTCCATGTCGATCAGATGTTTAATTGATGAATGAGAGTCCAAGGCGGTCTCAGAGCATCTCACATCTCGGAAAAGTGGGTGCAGAATCAACCATTACCGAATGATGAAGAACATGCTGGGACTGTTAATAGAAGACCAGACTGTAAAATGGAACGGATCTAGGGACGTGGCCCAAGGTATGCACACCTGTATCATCCAAGCGGACACACAGCTAAAATCCTTGTAGACCAATTTCAACCTGAGGCATTATTCGGTGTTTCCCAACACTGGAAATGTGGATGACAATGGAGTCAAGAACCAGCGCGAGAGAGGTGGTATGTTCTCAACCGCTGCTACGAATTCTCCAGGACCATTGCATGAACACGATGGAATGAAGTGAAGTGCTACGCCTATAAAACGTGGTCGCGAGACTCTAACTAATGCCATTGCTGCTCTACCGATACAAGAGAGGCAACCTCACGACCCAACGGAGGATTATGGACCCCGTCCAATTCTAGAAGAGACACCTGATTTCCATGCAGGAGATGCAACATCGTAGATGCCATGTTGTATCCCCCCCAAGTATTAAAATTTATTTGAAATAATTTTGAAAAGACTATTTTATTTTTTGTAATGTGATTGGTGGACCTGGAATATGCCAATTGGTCCTTGGAGGAAAAATGTAGCTGAAACATTATGCTTGCAATAAAAATCCGAATGATAGGGACAACCATGTTGAATGATGAAATTATGCAGGCGAGAGTGGGGGACATGAAGATTCACTCTCAGGGAGGTTACACTAGGTGTGGGAATGCCAGTATAGCGCTAAACCCACCCTGGGAAATCAATGACAAAATGGCACGGAAGTTATTGGGGGAATTGCCCGTTAGTTGTAAAAGATTTAGGCAAAACAAAAACTATAAAGAAGGAAGCATATGCTAGGAGGCGGGACGTTGCTGAGTATGTTGGAACAATGAATACTTGTTGTGTGAGCACATTGTGTTAGGAAATAGATTTCTCACTGGAGAACTGGGCTGAGTTTGATTGTCACCACTCTTGACATGCATAGTTTAGCTCAGGGGTGATCGAGGACAGAGTGATCTGTGCCTAATCTACGATTGGGTGGAACGTGGTTGTTCCCTTTTCATTGCGGATTGTTTACAACTAGATTTCACCACTGAGGTTTTGTTCCTGCTATTTTACTTAACACCGAGTATGTGGTTTATGTGCAAATATTTGTTTCATTGTCAAGGAAATGATATTAGTAGCTTTAGTCTCATTGTTGGAAATAGCGCTTTGAACTATTGTTTTCATACATTGTTGCTAGATGATGACGCCTTGTCTTAGGGTAAATGGAAACTAAGTTGGTGTAATAGTGCTCTTTAAAGAATCACTAGCTTATTGCATGATTACCTTTGAATGATGAGCTTAGGGCATGTCTGTAGATGTATGAATGCTGCTTCAATGATTGCTGAAATGATAAGAGAATTCCCTTAGTTTTGTTGATGAAGAGTAGGGTTGATGAATGGGATGTGCTAATATGTTTAGGATTGCATTGGTTATGTAGATTATTAATGGTAGGATATGCACCTACTATGTCCCCATCCCCTAGACCTCATAGGTAGACTTAGCTCCTGGAAAAGGATGATCCTGCTCTGTTTGAATGACTGTGACTTGTTGATAATTTTTGGTGTCATAACGTGCTGTAAAGAGTTACTTGCATACTGTTTATTTCCCCTGATTTAAACACCCAGGATATTTATCCCTGTGGGGAGGCTTGAGCTTTGTTCTGGGTTGAACCATCCCCAACTTAATGAAGATCATGGATAATACTTATAGTTTGAAATGAGGTTTGTTGCACTTGTATCTACAATTTTTCCCTGTAACAGTTCAGGCCAAGGAAGGGAGATTAAGGAAAGGAGGGTTGAGATGGACGTAGGGAAGATAAAATACTGTAGTCGAATTTCTGCCAAGGAATGATGCTCAGACTTATGTTTTCTTTGGTAATGGCGGGAGGGTTAACTCATAGACAGAGTTTGTCGTTGGATGGATTGAGGATTTATATCTACGATGGAGGTTCATTTCATGATGTCAACAAGCGCGAATAAATGAACCTTCTAGATCCGCGAAATCCGGTAGGCCCAACGAAGAAGAACGATGAAGATCAACAAAGGATTTAGGTCTACGATGGAGGTTCATTTCACAATGTCAACAAGCGTGGATAAATGAACTTTCCATATCTACGAAATCTGATAGGCCCAACTAAGATGAACGGTGAAGATCAACATAGGATTTAGATCTACGACAGAGGTTTATTTCACAATGTCAACAAGAGCGAGCAAATAAAATTTCTATATCTGCGAAATCAGGTAGGCCCAATGAGGATGAATGGTAGAGATCTGAGCCGCAATATTGGCGGTTGAGAATTGACCCTGCAAGAATCAACGGTGCAGAAGAAGTCATGCAGAAAGCGAATGGGTAAAGGTATTGTGTTTAGGACTTCCGCTACCCAAAGTCAGAAGTCGGAAGGTGGAAAGCGGAAAGAGCCGAAAATCCTAAGGTAAGTGTTAAGTTTTATGAGTTCCGCAGTCCGAAGCGGAAGGCGAAAGGTGGAAGTGCGGATGAACGATTCCGTCAAGTGTTAAGTTTTCTGAGTTCCATAGTGAAAGGCGAAAGGCGGAAGTGTGGATGAACGATTCCGTCGCGTGTTATGTTTTTCATGTTCCGCAGTCTATAGTGAAAGGCGGAAAGGTGGAAGGCGAAAGGCGGAAGTGTGGATAAACCAGCATAGATCCGAATCCTAGGCTCTATCAAGCGCTGAGAGGGATCAGATATTTGGAGGTGCAAACCTCTTATTAAGTATTGCACTCAACTATCACCTTAATATTAATATTTAATACTATTTATAACCGACATGTAATATTTTATATTATTTTTTATTTTGTTAGGAAAGAACCAGGGATAATTTTAGGGGCTAAATTTAGCCAATGGGCTATTTTTAGGGGGTTTTCTCCAAAAAAAGATTCACCATTTTGCATTTTTTGAAGCCCTATTTCGTCCAATTTTGATGGGGTAAACTTTTTTCACCCTAAAAATCGCCAAATTTTTATATAAACGATATAAAATCCTTGAAAATTAAAATATTTTTTGAAAAATATCGTAAAACATTTTATAGTTGGCATTTTAAGAATTGGTAAGATTCGCCAACATTTATACACTTTTAAATAAGTATGGTTCCTTAAAATCATCCCTGGAAAGAACATTACAACATCTCCCCCATACATGGTTTTAAAACCATGTGCAAAGCCCTCCTAAAACCATGGGTTGTTTAGGAGGCCTTGCACATGGTTATAAAACCATTTGCAACAACCTCCTAAACCATGGGTTGTTTAGGTGGTNTCCTAAACCATGTACAATAAAACCATGGGTTGTTTAGGAGGCCTTGCACATGGTTTTAAAACCATGTGCATGACCAACATTTTTTTTGTGGATAATTCATTTTTTATTATTTTGTTAAGTAGGAACATTACAACATCTCCCCCATATTGTGTTGTTTTTTTTATCGACATTTTTTTTGGCCGATAATTAATTATTTTATTTTTATTGTTTTGTTCGGTAGGAACATTACAACATTTCCCCCATATTAGGTTGTGTTTGTGGCCGACATTTATTTTGGAGGATAATTAAAAAAAATATATATTTTTTATGGCTGACATTTACAAGAGTAACATTACATAACGTTACAAACGTTACATGTGACGTTACAAGATCTCCCCCATACTGGGCCGTAGAGTGCCTCTCGGCACAAAGATTTCGTCGGATGTTAGGTTTTCGATTCCCGAAGTTTGCGGCGGAAGGCGGAAGGGCGGAATACGAAAAGCGAAAGTTGGAAAAGTCAATTTCAGGGTGGAAACGACTTTACAGGTTGCAGAAGGATGAATTTTCTTGCGAATTTTCATGTTGGTTATTTTCTTAAAACTTAAGGATGAATGTGTATGAAGGTTATAGCCAAAATTCATGTGAAAGAAATTATATTTGAATTTTTTTTATATAATGCATTTTTACATGTTATATGGGTATGTTACTTATGGTATCAGAGCCATAGGTTTTAACCCTGTTTCCTTTTGGGGAACATCTAGTTCCGCTGCACTATGGAAAAAATTTGTTCTAACTTTAACATTTGTGTTTAGAATGTTTTGTGTACAAACAAGAATTGTTCTATAACAAAGTACAACGATGGCCTCACAAAAAACATGAGTACCCGCCTGAAGAGGGTACACCAGTACCTCACCCAATGCAGCCAGAAATAGGACGTTCTAAAGCTAGCTAGGTAGTTGAAATGATGAAGAGTTTGATAGTGGAAATGCAGAGCTTCAAAGCAGAAAATGAACAGCTAAAAAGGGCTCAACAAAAACATCAGGAGCTCAATGAGATATTATTGCAAAGCTTGCAGGAGAGGAACAATGGGGGAAAACTACCAGTAGAAGTAGGGAGGGACTCGAAAGTAGGGGTTAGTGCCGAAAGAAAAGACAGTTCCTCCTAGGATACTAAAAAATCTGGGAATCAATCCCACACAGCCGGGAAGAGAAAAGTAGAACACCTGGAAGGAGAATTCAAGTAGATTAAACCCACCACTTTTGATGGGGAATCAAGGACTGGAGAAGAAGCGAAATCTTGGTTGTTGGATATTAAAAAGTACTTTCAGATACATAACCACTCCAGAAACATGAAGGTAAGAATGACAGTTTACAACTTGAAAGGAAATACTAGTACTTGGTGGCAGGACCTAAAGATCTCCCATGGATTAAAAGAAAAGAACCTGGAATGGTCATAGTTTAAGAAACTCTTCAAGAAGCAGTGTTTATCAGAAATCTATTATGAAAGGAATGCCAAGGAATTCTATGAATTGAAACTTGGTCAAATGACCATGGAGGACCTCATCAATAAATTTCTAGAACTGCTACGTTTCGTGTCATACATTAAAGAAGAAAAGGTAAGGCTCCAACGATTCCTAAGCTACTTGCCAAAGTCATACAAGGATCAGATTGAATAGTATAACCCCAAGACTCTGGATGAAGTATTAAGAAAAGCAAGACTATGCTTTGAGCAGTATAAACAAAGGAATGACCTCTCCAAAGCCTAGAAGGACATGAAGTAAGAAAATTTCAACCAACGGAAAAAGGGCTTCCAGCCACCACCCTTCAGGAACATGCCAAGGAATCCTCAAGGAAACTCCTACAACATAGATGGACAATTTCAGCGTAAGGACAATAAAACTGTGCACCTTAGACCTAAAGGTGCTGTTGGTACCCCTAAGGAACCTCTGAAGTGTTGGGAATGCAAAGGTCCCCACTTACGAAGGAATTGCCCACTCCTCGATGAATCCAACAAAACTGTACACAACTTGCAAGAAGCTTCCACTGTGGGAAAAATTGGCAAAATTTTCCACCGGATTAATGAAGCTCTTGAAGATCGACATGCATATCATCAATCTGCAATCATAGAGATTGAATGTATTATTTCTAAATGAAAGATCTCTATATTAATTGATCCAGGAGCTACTTTAAGTTACATCACTTTTAAAATGATGGAGAATTTTCATCTCATCAAGGTAAGGCATGCAAGGCCTTGGCTAGTCCAACTGGCCACTGGAACAGAAAAGAAGGTAACATAGTTTGTTGCTAATTGTGAAATTTCAATACAGGATCATGTAACTAGGATCAATTTGAATGTATTTCCTCTAGGGTCTTATGATATGATTTTTGGCATGGACTGGTTAGAAAAGTATAAAGTAGTACTAAATTGCTTTGATAAAACCTTTACATATGTAGTTGAATATAAGATTGTTAGGAAGATAAATGGTTTTAGTAAGCATGTTTCTTTAAGCTAGATATCTGCCTTACAATTGAGGAAGTGTTTGAGGAAGGGTTATAAGCTCTATGTTGTAAAGATTGCTGACCTACTCCTTAATGAAAACCCAACATCTGGTAGGGACCACCCAGTTTTAAGTGAATTCATGGATGTGTTCCCAGAGGATATACCTGGACTTCCCCCTCCATGAGAAATAGATTTCTCCATTGAAATTATACCTTGGTCTGCTCCAACATCCAAAGTACCTTATTGAATGAGTATCCCTGAGTTAACAGAATTGAAAATCCAGTTACAAGAAATACTAGATAAGGGTTATATCAAGCCTAGTGTATCACCTTGGGGATCCCCAGTTTTATTTGTCAAGAAGAAGGATGGGACTTTAAGACTGTGCATAGACTACTTACAATTAAATAAAGTGACCATAAAAAAAAGTATCCTCTACCTCATATTAATGATTTGTTCGATCAAGTAGGGGGAGAAAAAGTCTTCTCCAAGTTGGATTTGAGGTATGGTTACCACCAGATAGGGATTAAGGAAGAATATGTTAACAAAACAACTTTTAGGACATGATATGGGCATTACGAATTTGTAGTAATTCCTTTCGTATTGACCAATGTCCTTGCTACCTTTATGTGTATGACGAATAGAATCTTTAACAAGTACTTGGATCAATTCGTGTTAATTTTCATTGACGATATCCTGATCTACTCAAGGACAGAAGAAGAACATCAACAACACTTGAAAATCGTACTACAAACACTAAGAGACCACCAATTGTATGCTAAATTCAAGAAGTGTGAATTATTCAAGAAATAAATTCAGTACTTAGGACATGTCATCTCAGAAAAAGGGATTGGGGTAGACCCGCAGAAGATAAAAACAATTCTAGAATGACTTGTGCCTAAGGATGTCGCTGACATTTGATCTTTTATGGGCCTCACCGAGTACTACCAGAGGTTCATCCAAGGGTTCTCAAGGATAGCCTATCCTATTACATCCTTACAAAGGAAGGGAGTAAAGTTTGTATGGTCTGTGAAGTGTCGGGAGAGCTTTGAAAACCTTAAAAGACCGTTAACCATGGCCCTGATCTTGAAGGTAGTTGACCCCTATAAAGACTACATAGTATGCATTGATTCTAGCAAGGAGGGATACTATCTCAAGAAGGGCATGTGGTATGTTATGAATCTTGCAAATTGAAGGATCATGAATGAAATTATGTAGCCCATGATCTAGAATTGGCAGCAGTAGTGCATGCCTTAAAGATGTGGCGTCACTACGTGTTAGGGAAAAGGTTTGTTTTATTAACATATAACACCTGCATAAAGATTTGTTTACTCAGCTTGGACTTAATGCCAGACAAGCACAATGGATGGCTTTCTTAAGCGAATTTGACTTTGAAGTAGAGCATATCAAAGGTAAGGAAAATAAAGTGACTAATGCACTCAACCGAAGAACTCATGAAGTGTATGAGGTCACCGTGAGTCAACTAGAAGGTGATATGATGTGCAGAATAAAAATAGCTAGCATCAATGATGCTGAATATGGAAATCTACTGAATAAATTGCTGGCAAAATAAGTAAACTTGAATGGGATAGAATTCAAAGTAGACCATAAATGATTAATTTGGTTTAAAAGAAGAATTTACATGCCTAATGTTGTAGATTTAAAATTGTTTATCTTGAATGAAATGCATAAACCTCCTTATGCAGGACACCCTGGTTACCAAAATATGATAAAAACCCTCAAAAAATAATTCTTTTAGCCCAATTTGAAGGCAGATCTAGTTGATTACCTGTCTAAATGTTTAAAATGTCAATAGGTGAAGGCTAAACACCAACATCTAGCAGGTTTGTTACAACCCTTACCAGTTCCTAGATGGAAATGGGAGGTAATATGTTTGGATTTTATCACAGGTTTTCCTTTGACTCAGAAACAACATGATTCAATTATGGTTGTAGTTGATAAATTAAGCAAGTTTGCTCATTTTATACCTATGAAATCGACTTATAAGGATGTCAATGTTGCAGAAATATTCCTGAAGGAGATATTTCGACTTCATGGAGTGCCAAAGATGGAAATTTCTGACCGAGATGTCAAGTTTACATCCAACTTTTGGAAGTCATTGTTGCAGGGTTGGAAACTAAGATAAACTTCAGCACTAGCTATCACCCTGAAACAAAAGGAAAAATAGAATGAAAAAACCAAGTCATTGAGGGCATGTTAAGGATGTATGTCATGGAAAGACCCACTAAGTGGGAAGACTATCTTCATCTGGAAGAGTTTGCATACAATAATGGCTACCAAGCCTCTGCCAATATGAGCCCATTTGGAATCATGTATGGAAGGAAGTGTACTACCCCTGTTAGTTGGGATAGCCCTGTGGATCATTTGATGATATGACTTGAAATGTTGCAAGACATGGAACAAAGTGTTTGGGAAGTACAAAATAATTTGAAGATGGCACAAGATAGCCAATAGAGTTATGCTGACTCGAAAAGACAACATAAAGAGTTTTCGGTCGGAGACCATAAGTTTACCTCCGAGTCAAGCCCAAAAATAGCTCCCTAAAACTAGGAAGCTGCATTAAATTAGCACCATGGTTTTGTGGACCCTTTCAAGTCTTGGAAAGGATTGGACCCGTGGCATACAAGCTTTCTCTTCCAATACACTTGAGAATTCATAATGTTTTTCATGTTTCATTACTGAAGAAATATGAATATGATTCCACTCACATCATTGATTGGAGTGTGGTACAGGTGGAACCAGAGGGCGAATTCCAGGTGGAACCTATGCGCATTCTGGATAGGAAAGAAATTGTGCTTCAGAATTGAATTGTCGCTTAGGTTAAATTGCGATGGAAGCACTTTAGCCCGGAGGAGGAGACCTGGGAATTAGAGGATGTCCTACGAAAAAAGTACTCTGGTCTATTCCTAGGAACTATGGAAGACGATTGAGAACACTGTGGACATTGTTACAATAAGGGGGAAAGGATGTAATATCCCCCCAAATATTAAACTTTATTTGTAATATTTCTAAAAAGACTATTTTATCTTTTTGTAATGTGATTGGTGGACATGGAATATGCCAATCGGTCCTTGGAGGACAAATGTAACTGAAACATTATGGTTGCAATAAAAATTCGAATGATAGGGACAACCATGTTGGGTGAGGAAATTATGCATGCGAGAGTGGGGGACGTGAAGAGTCACTCTCAGGGAGGTTACACCAGGCGTGGGAATTCCAGTATGGCGCTAGACCCACCCTGAGGAATCAAGGACGAAATGGCACAAAAATTCCTAGGGAATTGGTCGTTAGCTGCAAAACACCTAGGAAAAACAAAAACTATAAAGAAGGAAGAATATGCTAGGAGGCGGGACGTTGCTGAGTAGGCTGGAAAAATGAATACTTGTTGTGTGAGTAATCTATGTTAGGCAAGGGATTTCTCACTGGAGAACTGGGCTGAGTTTGACTGTCACCAATATCGGCATGCATAGTTTAGATCAGGGGTGATTGAGGATGGTGTGATCTGTACCTAATATATGGTTGGGTGGAACATGGTTGTTCCCTTTTCATTGTGGCTCGTTTACAACCAAGTTTCACCACTGAGGTTTATGTGCAAATATGTGTTTCATTGTCAAGGAAATGATAATTAGTAGCTTCAATCTCATTGTTGGAAATAATGCTTTGAACTATTGTTTTCATACGTTGTTTCTAGATGATGGCGCCTTGTATTAGGGTAAATGGAAACTAAATTGGTGTAATCGTGCTTTGTTAAGAATCACTAGCTTACTGCATGATTACCTTTGACTGATCAACTTAGGGCATGTCTGTATATGTATGAATGTCTACTTCAATGATTGTTGAAATGATAAGAGAATGCCCTTAGTTTTGTTGATGAAGAGTAGGGTTGATGAATGGGATGTGCTAATATGTTTAGGATTGCATTGGTTATGTATATTATTAATGGTAGGATATACACCTACTCTGTCCCCATCCCCTGGACCTCATAGGTTGACTTAGCTCCTGTAAAAGGATGATCCTGCTCTATTTGAATGACTATGACTTGTTGATAATTTTTCGTGTCATAACGTGTTGTAAAGAGTTACTTGCATACTGTTTATTTCCCTTGATTTAAACACCCAGGATATTTATCCTCGTGGGGAGGATTGAGCTTTGTTCTAGGTTGAACCATCCCTGAATCAATGAAGATCATGGATAATATTTATAGTTTGAAATGAGGTTTGTTGCACTTGTATCTACAATTTTTTCGTGTAACAGTTCAGGCCAAGGAAGGGAAGATTAAGGAAAGGAGGGTTGAGATGGACGTAGGGAAGATAAAAAACTGTAGGTGAATTTCTGCCAAGGAAATATGCTCGGACTTATGTTTTCTTTGGTAATGGTGGAAGTGTTAACTCACTGGCAGAGTCTACCATCGGATGGATTGAGGATTTAGATCTACAGCGGAGGTTCATTTCGCGATGTCAACAAGCACAGATAAATGAACTTTCTAGATCCACGAAATACGGTAGGCGCATTGAAGATGAACAGTGAAGATCAACAAAGGATTTAGGTCTACGGCAGAGGTTCATTTCGTGATGTCAATAAGCATAGATAAATGAACTTTCCAAATCCGCGAAATCCGTTAGGCCCAGCGAAGATGAACGGTGAAGATCAACCAAGGATTTAGATCTACGACGGAGGTTCATTTCGGAATGTCAACAAGTGCGGGTAAATAAAATTTCTAGATTTGTGAAATCTGGTAGGCCCAACGAGGATGAACGGAGAATATCTTGGCCGCAAGATCGACGGTTGAGAATTGACCTCGCAAGAATCAATGGTGCGGAAGAAGTCATGTGGAAAGCGAATGGGTAAAGGTATTGTGTTAAGGACTTTCGCTACCTGAACTCAGAATTTGGAAGGCATAAAGCGGAAAGAGCCAAAAATCCTAAGGTAAGTGTTAAGTTTTTTGAGTTCTGTAGTGTTCAACGGAAGGCGGAAGTGTGGATGAACGATTCCGTCGTGTATTAAGTTTTTCGAGTTTTGCAGTGAAAGGCGGAAAGGCGTAAGGAAAAAGGAGAAAGTGTGGATGAACGATTCCGTCGCGTGTTAAGTTTTCTGACTTCCGCAGTCCGAAGTGAAAGGCGTAAAGGCGAAAGGTAGAAGGCGGAAGAGTGGATGAACGATTCCATCGTGTCTTAAATTTTTGAGTTTCACAGTCTGCAGTGAAAGGCGGAAGTGTGGATAAAAGATTTCGTCGGATGTTAGGTTTATGATTCCTAAAGTTTGCAGCGGAAGAGGGAAGGGCGGAATGTGGAAATCGAATGTCAGAAAAGTCAGTTTCAGGGCGGAAACGACTTTTCTAGTTGCAGAAGTAGATTTAATTGCGAAAGGCTAAATTTTATTGTGGATTTTCATGTACGGTTATTTTCTTAAAACTTAAGGATGAATGTTTATGAAGGTTATGGCCAAAATTCATGTGAAAGAAATTATATTTGAATTTTTTTTATATAATGCATTTTTACAAGTTATATGGGTATGTTACATGCCACATCATCATTCATGGTTCCCTCTGTGACTTCCAGCTTTTTTGGGTTTCTTTGCTTTTGAAATATGTAATTTTCAAGTTTGTCTATAGTCAGTTTTTAAATTGTAATATGCCTCTTGAAGTTTTAGCCATAGAATGAAAATACGTTTCTACTATCATGAAAACCCCAACTCTAGTATTTTTTTAAAGATTGGCGGGTGGGCTGTTAGTCTAAGACCTTCGTAGCAAGTTTTTTTGCTGTTCTGTACTATTCTTTTGTTATTATAAATACAAATTTCCACTTCTACTTACAAAAGAAATTAACATTAAATTTTATTTTAAATATCTTAAAATATTTGCTGTGTTTAATTTTAAAAATATAATAATTATTAAATATCAAAAATATAATTCCAAAAGTTTTTTGGAATTCTTATATCGTTGAGTTGTTATTTGTTATTAAGTACTAAAATATTTATAAAATATGTTATTATATGTGAATATAGAGAAAGTTTTTTAACAATAATATGTATTGGATAAACATTAATAGTTTGTAGTAAATTTATTGTTAATATAATAAATAATTGAAAAATAAAGTATATAAACCTTCATGGCAACTGCTTTTGTAAGTTATATGTGTGGGGTCTTGGATAGTTGTACGATGTTCTTAAAGACACAGAAGGTTGAATTTTACATACTATTTTGTAATTGTATATGATGCTCCAAAAACACAGAATGTTGAATTTTACATATTATTTTGTAATTATTTTATTATTTGGTATATTTTTAGACTATTTTAAGTTTTAAATTAATAGATTATATGGTTATATGGTTATTTAAGTAAATATAGAATACAAATAATAATATAATAGATTAAATAATGATTAATGACTACACATTAAATCTTAAAATTAAAAAAATATTAAAATTAATTAAAATTTATTAATTAAAAGATAAATATTCAAACATTGAAATCTACTATTCAAATTTTATTTAAATGTTTAAAAAATAATTTAATTTTATTAATTTGGAAAAAAATCAAATATTTAAATCAGCTATTTAGTCTTTCTTTAAATATAATATTAATAATTAATTATTTAGTTATAATAACTAAATAATTAATTATGTTTAAGTCGAAACAATCACAAATTTATTATTATTAAATATTCAGATTATAGTGATAAAAATTAAATCAATAATCATAATTACTATAAAATTATTCTTACTCTAATAAATAAATGATTCGTTAATTAAATAGAAAAACTAAGTTATGTGATATATATGACTAAACTTGGACTACCACAACTTGGTATATCAATTCCACTTTTCATATCCACTAGCACATTCACATAGTTTGTAGTTGGATCAGGTAGATAGGGATGAAATGGTTGAGAGATAACGATGGAAAGGAAGACAGGAAAAAAATTTATTCCTCGTATTCTTTTAGGTAAACTGGTTTGATGCCTAGCTACATGTTATCACCAACATTCTTCATGTTATCTATTTATCAACTACCAGTTTATCCATTCATCAGCTATGATGTTATTCATGCATCGTTGTGAGTTACCCATTCATTAACTATCAATTTTTTTTATATAATTGTTTATCTCAAATTTTGAACGATTGCCATAAAATCAATCTCGATAGTACACTTGTCTCATCCTCATTCGTAGATGAAAAAATATAGGTCATAGTTTACCCCAAATCTCAAATGAAAACATCTATATAATAAACGTCCATATCAAAGCACGACCAATATCAAAGCAAGTTAGGCTTTTTTTTTTTAATGTATTTTTATATTACTTGTTTTATTTTGTAAATATTTCCATTTTATTATATTATTTGATTTATTTTGTAAATAATTTCATTTAATTATGTTTTGTTTTATTCATGTTATTTCATCAATATTTTCATTTTATTATTTGTTTCTTTGTTAATAAGATTTTTAATTTATTATGTTTTTTGTTTTATTGCTTTATTATTTTATTATTATTTCTCGGAGCAGCATTTAAGGTCTCGCTCGATTCCAGCCTCTTCAAAGGTCCTCTAAACCATTCTATAATGCCTTCCCAAACATATGATTTGCAATGTTATGTTTTAAGTATGATTTGTAATATTATGTTTTTTTATATATTTTTATATTGTTTGTTTTGATATGTAAATATTTTCATTTTATTATGTTATTGGTTTTATTTGGTAAATATTTCAATTTTATTATGTTTAGTTTTGTGTTTTTTTTTCATTTTGTAACATTTTTTTTGTTATTAAGTTTTTTATTTTATTATGTGTTTTTAATTATTTTATTATTATTATCTGTTTTTGTTTTTTTATATTTAGGTTTATATATTATAATTTTAAACATTGTTTTTAATTTTATGGCTTTTCATAATATATATATTTTATTTGTGTATTTTAATGTTTAGTATATCCATCATTAAAAGTATATTTATTATTACTTAATCAATTTTTTGATTAAGGAGTTTTAAGGTGGTTATATTTTTTGAAGTTGATAAAGGCACTTTTCCATGACATAGCACATTGATGTCTAAGAAGAGAGCCAAGCTCTAAAAAATGTCGATTTTGATGAAGATTTTATTTTACATAATATTTTTGATTAGTTTCATGTCGTCGAGGAAAACGTTAAAGTTGACAATTTTTTTATAAGATATTTTTGTAATGTTTTGACTTAAAGATTTTATTTTAAGAATAAATATTATGTTTTTAATATGTTATTTACAAATATATGGTATATTTTTTTGTTAAATTTATGTAAATCATCATTTTATGGAAAATGATGTTAAATAGTATCACTTTTATACATAAAATCTCCGAAAATACATTAAAAATGGTTTGAAATGTCTTTATTTTATTTACAAATTTGTCCA
The DNA here is from genome assembly GCA_001517045.1 of Pseudotsuga menziesii. Classification (NCBI taxonomy): domain Eukaryota; kingdom Viridiplantae; phylum Streptophyta; class Pinopsida; order Pinales; family Pinaceae; genus Pseudotsuga; species Pseudotsuga menziesii. The sequence continues at coordinate 61,435 of LPNX010223228.1, read as the reverse complement.
TAAAAATGATTTATTTAAGAGGAAAGTTAAAACAAAAAACTTTCAAAATGTATATAATTTCCATTATAACTAGCTTCTAAATGTGAAAAGATTTCCAAAATGTACAATTTTATTATTATAACTAGCTACTAAATGTATATTTTTTTGTTAATTTTGAAAAAACACATTTGTAAATAAAAATTATATATTTTTATGATTAGGAAGATTCAAAATCGCAAAAAAATGACTCAAAATAAAAAATGGTGCTATCCGTATATACACTTTTTGAAACAAAGGTAAAAACAACTACTAAAATTGGCCTAAAAACGAGAACAATGTCGGGTTCTCGTCAAGTTGTATAACTTGTTTCCATCTCCCTAGTCATGATTAAGGAGAAATGTTGGAATACATAATGATAACTAGTGTGTTGTCTAGTGGTCTCATTTATTATTGTACAAGGCATTTTGTAGACATAATGAGTCCTACCTAGCAAAGAATGCATAAAATACTTCATAACTCTCTAAATTATAAAACTGAGCTATCTCACATGCATCATGAAATAAATTTTCTTGTTACCATTCTTTATGTAAGAGAGGTGAAAAAATATTTATCCCACATGTATTATGAGATGTGATCTATCTATACCTCTAGCTATATCATGGAGGTGAATGAGATTTATTTGATGCACACGTTGTTGTGTCATTGAGACATGAAGTGAATATGGAATGTGATGTGTGGGTGCTCAATATTGTAAAAGTGGACCTGAAGAATAAGAATATCAAACCTTCTCATAGATGTTTCTCCATTTTGGGTTTGACCATGTAAAATTGGTGTTCTCTATTTTCTTTTTCATTTCCTCTCTTGCTTTTGTTATTGATTTTTTTATGCTTGTGTTGATAGGAGATTAGACTAGTTAGATTTTAGTTATTGATTTACACGTAAGTAATCTTATTGTTGTATGTTAATGCACATTTCTCAATAATCGAACACTTTATCAATGTTAGGTTTATGTTTTTATTTCTAAATGTTGTTGGTGATTTGTAGAATTGTTAGAACTTGCTTTTGTGGGCCATATGAGAAGGGTATATCTACCAGGTTGGAAGGGTTTTATGTGAGAAGTCTTTGATCTCTTACACATGATTGTAATATCTTGTTCTTTTCATCTTATAGAGTAGTTGTTTGGAATAATCCAGTGTGTAATGTGATACCTAGTTGACAATGTTTTGATGTGGCGCCTTTTGGGCATGCTATTGTATTTTCTACATTCATTTTTCAACATGTTAGAGCTTCCTGCGGGATGCCTAAGTGACCATTGTTATCCTAACCAGTCATGGAATTCTCCTTATGAATTGACTTCTTGACTCCATTTTCCTTTGTTGGTATAGGCACTAATCTCTTTATACTTCCATCACTCTTTCACATTTTAATGCGACAACCTTGCTTTGCTAAACTATCTCTTCATATCACTAGCCTCCTTTCCATAGTCTTAGCAATCCTATCTTAGGAAAGCCCCCTTTTGTTGGAGAAGGACAAAAAATAAACAAAGATAAGATAATCATTATCAATGTAGTTGATTAATATTGTCTCCAACAACCCTTGATATCTTCCAATCATAATGAAGACATGCTCACTCAATGTTATTTCAAGTGATTGTTCACCTTTTCCCTTCACTCAATTCACCTAGTCATGCATTACTACACAAACTAATGTGTGAAATTTAAGTTCAAAATAACAAAGCTAGCTTATGAAAAACTAAGAGGGAGGCCACTATCACCTCACCAATCCTGGTTACACTTTAGGGAAGGCCCCTTGTGTTGGATAAGAGACAACCTAAAGTGTAGAAGAGGGTTGGTGAGATCACAATAACCTCCCTATTAGTTGCTCATAGGATAACATTGTTCTTTTGAACTTTAATTTCACATGCTAGTTTGTGCAACAACATGCATAAGTAGGTGAATTGAGCGAGGAGAAAAGGTGCTCAATTACTTGAAATAACACTGGAAAACATCTTTAGGTCTATAATGATGATCTTATCTTTTCTTCTTAGTTGTTTGTTGATTACCTCACTTGATATGATGATGTCGTGACTCCCATGCTAGGAATAAAGACTTGAAGAAGTTGCTCAATGTAAAACCCAATAGTTTACTTATTGAAATATTCAACATAAGGAGGACAGAGACTTGAAATCCATTTAGTATAAAAATTAATATAATTGTTAATGAATGGATGAGATGATGTTGTTGATTGTCTTGCTTAAGATGTTGATGATGTGAATGACATGTTAGGAAGAAAGACTTGAAGTTGTCCACTATAGTGAACAATAGATTATTTATAGAAATATCCAACACGAGGAGGACAAGGAATTGAAATTCATTAAGGATAGAAATTAATATAAATTATAAGGAATCAATGAGATAATGTTATAATGACTCTTTTGACAACGTACTTAAATGCAATGAGTAGTATAAAGTTGCAGGGTTGTGTTCTATTTGTTGAGCATAGGTTGTCATTCATGACCAACCATTAATGACAAAGGAATAATTTAAGTGGATGATATGGAGTATGAAGCAATGACAAGTGTCAATGACATGGAAAGAAGGACAAATGACCCATTTTGTGGTCATTTGTGGGTTGATGGGGTCATGGAATCATTGGAGATGGTATCCTAATGCATGCAAACGTTTGATGCCCACATACATTGTGGTATGCTGGCTCGTGGACATTATATGATCATGCTAAAGCCTAAATACATATTTTTGTGGTCAAGACAAAGATGATGGGATTGAAAGTATCTTGATTGAATATCATATGATCACCTTGTAATAATCCCACGACGAGGATGTAGTCAAGAAGGTAAAAAATATATACAAATTTATATTTTAAGAAAATGATGACAAGTTGGACTCATTAAATAAAAATACAAAAAAAAACAAATAAATTAATTTTATCTTATGACGGGTTGGCTCCAAAGTTTATGGAACACTAGTATAAATAACCAGTCAAACGTCATCATTTATGTGGTAAGAAAAACTCAATTCTAGCTCTGAAATTCATGAGTATTGTGGCAGCCACAGAGAAAAACACAGCAGCAGAGATAAACACAACAACAAACATTATTTTTGGTATGATATTTCTTATCTCTGTTATTTTCGGGTATCTGAAGCAGCATCACTGGTTGAGATTTGATTTTTTGGGCATATCACAGTTTGAGGCAGATTTCGGTGGATCATCTTTTAGCTCTGAAATTCGTAGCAGCAACAAATAGTGCTTAGAGACAATCTTCACTAATGTTATTGGGGGCATGATAATGATAGTTCTTTTGATTTGACAATTTGATGATGACAGTTGTGAACAACTTGATGTAATCATTCAGTGATCTGGAATTTGACTAGCATGAAGCAATTGGAGGATAGTAGATTGAAGATAAAGGTTTTGAATCTTTTTGTAAATATACTTTGAACATGGCAAAGAAGTAAGCTTCCTAAGTCAAGGAATGTCTGGAGGAATCTGAGATATATCCATAGAACCTTTTCAAGACCCTTAAACCTTGTTTTGAGGATAACTTAAGACAACCAACGTACATTATTAAAGGTTCTGACAGACATAAAATATATCATAAGTCTAATGTTTGAAGGTATTCTTGAATGCATCCAAAGGCTTGAAAATCATCAAGGTATTTGAGGAATCTCTGAAGAAGGTAGTTTTGGACAGTAGCAACACTTTGATGAAGCATATCCACTCTCTGATCTCAAGCATATCCTTCTGTAGACTTACATGATAATGACAAGTTGATGAAATGAGAGTTACAACTGTTACGGTTGAGATGATAAGTGACGAGAAACGGATGATGTGACAGAATTCATATGTAATTGCAAACTAGGTCTTGCACACCCTTTCTTAGTTGGAACTAAGAAAAACCAAGTAGGGTCTTGGCATAGAAGTTGGTGCTTCTCAGTCAGTTGAAGCAGATGTTGACCCCAAGGTGGTGGCCTTCAATGTAACCAATATAAAATTTGATATAATAAAGTGTAAAAGTTGATCTCAAATGTGTCTTTTATGATTTGTGTGATTGATTAATTTTGATGAACTCGATTGTATACCTATATACATATGATGATATTTTTTTAAATATTGAAGAAGTGTAATTGGTAAAAAGTGTTTGCCTATTGATTCGCCCCCCATCTTAGTGTGCCATTGTGTCTAACAATTGGTATCAGAGAGGGCCTTCACCACAAGCCTAAATAGCTGGAAGGAGATATGTGGACATACAATGGATGCAAATGAAGAGTCCCCTAGCAATGATGAAGTTCCAGTACTTGATGTGGCCGATTAATTTGGATGGAGAAGTAAGATGAAAGCTTACTTGAAGAAATTTGGTGTATGGGAGATTGTGGTCAATCCACTTTCTCATTTCAGTAAGAAGACAAAGTCAACTGCACAAAAGGATGCCAAGAAGGACAATGCCATTGCATTGAAATTTCTTATGGATGGACTCTCAAGCTCTTTCAGAGAGAGTGTAGGAGAACACACTTCAACCAAGGACCTATGGTTGAAGTTGGAAAGTGAGTATTAATGAAGAAACCAAGACACAAATATTGAAGCAGAAGTCAAGTCTACTGAAGATGAAAATCAAGAGAAAGCATCACATACTAGTGAAGGTAAAAATCGTTCTGATTACAATAGCAATGCTTGTGATTACATTGAAAATGATCTTGAAGATGCTAAGGAATATTTCCTAGCACGCCTTCTAGTAGACATTGATCTCAGATACACGCCTTCTAGCAGACATTGATCTCAGATACAATCTGAGACTTAAAAGAAAGATTTTGGGATCGTTCGAAAAGTACCATGAGAAGTCTCTGGATCTGTTCAAGAAACTCAATCACAAGAAGACAAGTTTACAGAATGAGTTGGAATACAAAGAAGATGAAGTTGAAAGACTAAAGATTGAATTGACCAGTCAAACAAAAGAACAAGAAGAGTCTGGTGAAGAATTTAAAGAAATAAGGAAGGCAGATGTTGAGCTGAAGACTCGACTAGAACAAGCCAAAAGGATAGAGGAATCCTTGAAGGACGAATTGGATGAGAAGGAGGAACAATGTCAAAAGCTTGAGATGGAAGTAGTTGGTCTCAGAAAGAAAAGTGAAAAGTCCAATGCATGTGTGAATTTCAGGAACAACTCAATCATCTTGGACGAGATCTTGGACTACCAAAGATCACCTTTTCATAAATATTTCCTTGGATACAACTTGGGAAAAGAAAAGTCCATAGCAGACCCATAGACACCTAGCAAGTACGAAGCAGGTCCCTCATTCTCCAAAGATGAAATCCAAGCTAATCCTCACATACATGTAAAAGAAATCAAAAATTTTGAAGGATATGAAGGAGTTAGTCCTACTCTTCAGAGCAAGTTCAGAAAAGATACATATTCAAACTGGAACTAGGTATCCAAGTATGAATATAGATTCAATGGTTACTACTATTCATGTAATGGTTTTGGTCACAAGGTTGCGGAATGCACATTCCATGGAAGAAGAAGTGCTGGAAGTCCCAATAGCACAGTTAGATGCTGGACTTGTAACCATATTGGCCATGTTGTTGCAAATTGCCACACCATGAGATGCTACAACTGTAGTGGCTTTGGTCATAAAGCCCAAAATTGTACAAGTCCAAGGAGACAACCTATGAAGAATCCTTCATACACACCTGCAAGGAAAACCAATTAATCTTTGAAACAGAATAATGCAGGCATATTTGAAGCTCAAAGGACAAGTGGTCACAACCAAGGACATTCCCAGGTATGGAAGAAAAAGAATGTTTTTCTAGATATGCATGAAGTCAATTTGTGCAAGGAAAATGGCTGCCATATGGCAAGCCAAGACCGAGGTCTTTCAAAAACCTCAATACACCTTGAGTTCATGGAGTTTAGAGAGTGGACTCGGGAAGAAAAAGTGACTACTCCAAGCATAGTAAAAGGTCCTAGGATCGGATTGCAAACATTGACAGAAGAAAAGCAAGGCAAGAATGAAGTTTAAAATCATAGGTAATACAAATTTGGCATGTGTGACTTAAAAAGAGGCACGTTGATAGGGGGATCAAGAGTATCTACAACACTCCATCAGCTATCATAGTTGATATGTTGAAGGTAAGTAGTTGAAAGGTCAATGGCAGGCTTGAGTAATTACTTAAAGACTTCTCAACGACATACTTGAATGACTAAACCCTACCTACAAGCTGTAGTCACATCGTCACCTAGGGACCAATATGATATCACATCCGTTCATATTGGGGGGGTTAAAAATAAAAAAATTACAAGCCAATATATTGGTGGTATATTAGGGGTAAAAAGGGTTTTTTTTTAACTATATAAATATCCAATATGTTGGGGGATATTTTATTCCACAATCCTGCCCGCGCCCTTCACCAGTGCTCCACCATAAGCCTATGTGCACCCTGCGTATGCTGCATAGGGTTTTCCTGTGTTTTCTCCATCGTTTTTCTAGGTTTTCTCCATCCTGTTTTCTGGATAACGAGGGCTTCTTTTCAAATCGTAGCAGTGTTGGTCCTTGGGTTTTCTCCATCGTGTTTTATGGTCGGATAACGAGGGCGTTTTTTCAAATCATAGTAATGTTGGTCCTTGGGTTTTCTCCATCGTGTTTTCTAGAAAATGAGGGCATTTTTTCTGGTGCGTAGCAGTGTTGGTCCTTGGGTTTTCACCATTGGGTTTTCTAGAAAATGAGGGCATTTTTTCTGGTGCGTAGCAGTGTTGGTCCTTGGGTTTTCACCATCGTTTTTTCTGGATAACGAGGGCGTTTTTTCACCGTTTTTTGGTCGTGGGTTTGTGGTGGGTTTCTCTGGTGCATAGAAGTGTTGGCGGAGGCACGTTGGAGAGCCACTGCATAGCATTCTTGGAGGTAAGGTATACTGTGTTTAATCTATGATGAAAAATGCCTTTTAATTCTTTTATTTATTTGGGGCTCTGTTCCACATAACTGATTAATTACTCAACTGAGCTTTGGGATTGAAAGATAAACACCGCTTTTTAGAGCTTTGGGCGCTTGTTAGCCCTCAACAATGAATGTGACTGACAAGTGTTATGATTAAATTGGCCGCTGACATGTATGGCGGCTCTTTGATACCCTGTCGCAGTGTCATTCACCAATCGATATTCAACAGTCTCCTTAGCTATGACTCCATTGTATTGAACCAAATACGTAGTCACATGACTCAATGGTTGTCTAAACTGGGATTGTTGTCATATAAACGAATTGGATCCTCTTATTTGTCATGACAATGTATGTGGATGTCAGCGTTGCAGGGTGAAGTGGGTTCATTCTAAAATTGTAATTGAGTGACAATTGTGGACAAGTGATGACAGTTTCTATTCTCACATACCCTTTTTGCTAAATTCGCCACAGAGGTTATGATGCCAAAGAAGAATTTACCCATTAATGTGAGTCTTTGTTTAGAAGAGCTTTGCAAAATGAAGATTAGTTTGCATTGCATAATTGTGAATAGTAGGTTGTTGGTGCACGACTGTACAAGGTAAGGGTATGCTTGTTATGTCTCAAGGCTCTATTGCCATCATGGTGGATTTGGTCACTGAGGTCCACCCCCCTCTCTGGAGTCAAAGTTTGATCAAGTCTACAATTGACCCCCCTGGATTGTCTGATCATTCACTTCGCAACTTTCCCTTTCTTTTCATCATGGGGATTCATTTTTTCTGCATGGCTCCTAGGAAACAGGTTTATCAGATGTTTAATCTGACAAAGTCACTATTTTCTTGTTATTGATCTAAGTGCTTTTAGTAGAGAGGATAAATGTTTTGATGCCTATTAGTTTTGCTGTTTAATTCCTTGAAAGCATTCTTGGGTGAAGGAGGAAAGTCAAAGTTTAGATTTGACATGTTCTCCCTCATATTTCCTCTAAACATAGGCAAATTTATGTAAATGTTTATGAAAGAAAACTTGAAAGAAATTACTTAGGAGAAATGAAGTTCTATCAAAAAACTAAATAGTTACTCATTCTCATATAAGATAGAAAGTTTGATCTTCAACAATGTTCATTTATATCTCTCCTGTTCAGGCTAGCATGAACTTTGTCATAATAAGCTGTAGTTCTTCCAAACATGAGTGGTAAAAGTTTTTCCTTTGCATTCATAGGCTCTTCTTTTAGGAACTAGGAACCAATTTCAATTTCAAGTGTACTTATGTTGATTCTCACCTTGATTCTGAACTAGCTTTTGACTCAGTCGAGCCATGTTGAGCATGGTTAGGGCCTGCCATCTTCCTATTCAAAGCAGGCATCCATTGTATGACTCAACATAGGTTCAATCTGAGATGTAATCTGGTTGAAGCTTAAATCAGCTAAGCCTTCTGAGAAATTATCTATTTTAAACATTGGCCATAGAGACTCCTGCTCCAATCTTGCACCCCCAAGCATAAAACTAACCTGGAAAACAATTATATAATGATATTATTAGATATTAAACCTTACTTTACAGATCAAACTAGTAGATTACTAAAAGTAGGAAACCTTGCACTAGTGATAGATATTCCCCAGAAGAGTATACAGTTGTACACACCGTTAAATCATGTCTGGCATTGGCAGGGGATGTCAAAATGTAAGTTGGGTTGGGTTCATCTAGCAGAAACTGTAGCCACTGATTAAGAGGAGCACCATTATTAGTTCTATCATTTAGAGTCTCAGATGAAGTTTCTAATTTCAACGTGGGATTTTCCTGGGTGTCCGCCTCTTCCTGCTTCACTTGTGTGTAACCTTTGTCTGACAGATCTTAAGTAGCACCAATTTTGTTCATCTTATCAGAAAAGGAATTATTCATTTCTGAAGGCAAAGCACTCTTTTTTATTGGTGGTTCATTGCAGCATCCAACCCTTGGCTCTATTCCATTTTTCTTGCAAACACGACATAAAACAAAAGCATCCTATAAAAGTAAAGAAAACCATCATCAATGGTTGCATCAGGGGGTGGCCTTAACAATAATTGAAGCAGACAACATAATGACATTTTTGCAATAGAGTGCTTTGATAAATGGCATAAGGATATCATTAAATATTTGATAGCACTAATTCAGAAGAATACTTAGGGATATGATAGCAGAAATTAATTGCAAGGCATAGCTTGGGCAGAAAGATGAAAACATGAAAACAAGAAGGTTGGCATATTAACAAGAGAAGAATATTGAACAGATCTGTAACAAATCAAGGCTATGATGATGATTGAATAAGAAAAAACCCAAGAAAAAAAAAAGAATTTCTCTTGGTAATGACAGTTGCTTAGAATCTCAGGTTATAAACAGAATCATTGTGCCTAAATGAGAGCAAAGAGTGATTCCAATCTGCAGCTTAAACTAAGAACATTGCTCCATACTCTTCTTGGGCATTCTGATAATTGATTCTACAAGTAAATAGAATCATTCTAAATATTTTAAAGTCTAGCATGAAAAACCATTGAAATTTCTGATTCAATATGAGTATATATAAAAACAATAGAGAGACTATAATTTATCCTTGAAAGTTTACTTAACACCATTCTCTAGTTTTTTAAAGGACAAAGAAAACTTAATCCAATTTAAACAGGGTACCTGAACACCAGCTGCCCCTTCACATTGTGTCTCATCTAGACAATATTCATGCATCACCTAATCTGTTCTTCTTCCATGTGGTGCACGCCCCCCGTAAAAGACTAGGGTCTTCTTTGTTCCAATCATAGATGACTTCGAGTTAATTTTCCTGTCCTTCCCAGTAGCTTTCCAGTAACCAGCTTTAGTGGCCCTATTTGTGCGTGTACCATTGGGATACTTCTTATCATGGGGACTGAAGAAGTACCACTCTAAATCTCTGTTAGGAAAGAAAGACTTGTCTGCAAATAGGCACAAAAATTGAGTCAGATGCTGTAGCATAACCCTTATAGGTCATTTTACATCTAAAACTTCAGCTGTCCTTGCCTTAAACTAAGCTAAACCGTCATACAAGATATTTGCAAAAGTTTTATGCTATAAATAGAATGCATATTATGAATAGCTAAACCTATGATTGATTTACTTATAGATTTATATGTAGGATTTATCCTAGAGAATTTTATGGTAAGTTGATTTTAGTTTGCTAAATAACCTATCTACTTCTAGATCTATATGTAAGCTTTATCCCAGAGAATTTTATGGTAAGTTGAATTTAGTTTGCTAAATAACCTTACAAATGTGAAACAAAATCTTAACAAGCATGCCTAGAACCATTTCAAACTTCAATATAGCACATTTACAAACTATCTAAATACCAACCATCCTACAAATTTCAGGTTCACATGATCTAATTGGCAAGGACAATGGGACATTGTATCGTCTTTTATATTAATATGATGTGTTTTTCAATAAACAATTCATAAGCATGGCTAGCTCATTATAATCTTGTCTCTTTGAAAAGGGCATGATTTCCTAAGGTTAAGGGTGGGGGGATGTCTAAACCTTGGGAGCCATTGGGGAACAACCAAGTGTCAAGCGGTGAACCCTCTAGCTATTAGCCACCTTTTTGTCTTATTCACCCTTCCTTGTCTCATCCACCAACCGTTTTAATTCTGCCAGAGTTTGTTTGGTAGTTATTACCCTTGGGAAATGTATGCATGGGCAATCCTGTGGAAGTCTGCAGTGAGAACTTCAGCACTTTTGTCTCAAATTGATGAGTTCTGCTTTGCACTTGGTGGAGACAAACCAATCCGCAGTATTTTAATTGCCAACAATGACATGGAAGCAGTCAAATTTATGCGGAGTGTTAAAGCATGGGCTTATGAAACATTTGGTACTGAAAAAATCTATTTTACAGGTGGCTATGGCCACACCTGAAGATATGAGGATCAATGCTGAGCACATACGAATTGTTGATCAGTTTGTAGAAGTGCCAGGAGGCACCAATAATAACAACTATGCAAATGTTCAACTCATTACAGAGGTTCATTGTTTATTGATACATTAAATGAGCTTTTAGTTTTCACAATATGTATTTGGAACATATGTACCTTAAAAGCATGGAAAATTTGGATTTTCTTTTTTATGTAAAGCATGCCTAGAACCATTTCAAACTGCAATATAGCACATTTACAAACTATCTAAATACCAACCATCCTACAGATTCCAGGTTCACATGATCTAATTGGCAAGGACAATGGGACATTGTATCGTCTTTTATATTAATATGATGTGTTTTTCAATAAACAATTCATAAGCATGGCTAGCTCATTATAATCTTGTCTCTTTGAAAAGGGCATGATTTCCTATGGTTAAGGGTGGGGGAATGTCTAACCCTTGGGAGCCATTGGGGAACAGCCAAGTGTCAAGCGGTGAACCCTCTAGCTATCAGCCACCTTTCTGTCTTATTCACCCTTCCTTGTCTCATCCACCAATCGTTTTAATTCTGCCAGAGTTTGTTTGGTAGTTATTACCCTTGGGAAATGTATGCATGGGAAATCCTGTGGAAGTCTGCAGCGAGAACTTCAACACTTTTGTCTCAAATCGATGAGTTATGCTTTGCACTTGGTGGAAACAAACCAATCCGCAGTATTTTAATTTCCAACAATGGCATGGCAGCAGTCAAATTTATGCGGAGTGTTAAATCATGGGCTTATGAAACATTTGGGATTGAAAAAATCTATTTTACTGGTGGCTATGGCCACACCTGAAGATATGAGGATCAATGCTGAGCACATACGAATTGCTGATCAGTTTGTAGAAGTGCCAGGAGGTACCAATAATAACAACTATGCAAATGTTCAACTCATTACAGAGGGTCATTGTACAGTGATACATTAAATGAGATTTTAGTTTTCACAGTATGTATTTGGAACATATGTACCTTAAAAGCATGGAAAATTTGGCTTTTCTTTTTTATGTAAAGCATGGATGATTTCCTTGTTCCTTAATTTCCTGTTTTCCATACTCTATTTTGATTCTCCTTTGATATCAAAGATGTCCTTTAGTAGATGTATTAAGGATTATGGATTCATAGATAATGTTATACTAGACTAATCCCTCCCCCCCTGTTTTTAGTGATCCATCAATTCATTCTCTGCCTTGAGATTCATTCTATTTTGAATCCAGTCAGTCTTGCACATTTACAAAGATCTTGCTGGACTCTAAACTTTTTTGTTTATATAGATAGCAGAAATTACCGGTGTTTCAGCAGTTTGGCCAGGTTGGGGTCATGCATCAAAAAATCCTGAACTTCTTGATGCATTAATTTCTAGGGGTATAGTATTTCTTGGACCCCCTGCTGCACCCATGACAACATTAGGGGATAAAATTGGATCCTCACTAATTGCACAAGCAGCAGGTGTGCTAACCCTTCCATGGAGTGGCTCTAATGTAAGTGGCAATGGGCGTACATTATATCTGCGCTGACTTTTTTATTTTTCATTTGGATCCTAGGAACTTAACTGTTAAAGAAAAACACCAAATTGGTTTCGAGCAATATTCCATATAAGTACTCTGTCTTGTATTACTATGGTTAAAATTCTCTACAAACATGCAGGTAAAGATTTCACTTGAAAGTTGTTCAGATTCTATACCTGAAGAAATGTACAAAGTAGCATGTGTCTATACAAGTGAGGAATCCATAATGAGTTGCTAGACAGTTGGCTATCCTGTTATGATAAAATCATCTTGGGGAGGTGGTGGCAAAGGAATTCAAAAGGTATGTGATCATTCACCAGGTGTTACTTTGTTGCATTCACCAGGTGTTACTTTGTTGCTGAAGATGGCTGAAGCCTTGACTATGCTTTTTTGGTATTGCTAGGAGTTTTCAAGGTTGGTTTCTAATATAAATGTTCTAATTAATCCAGGATTTACAATTTCACCACTATTATGATATTTGTATGGCAGGTTTACTTCATCACCTCTCATAATAGATCCATTGATACCAGTTGTAAAACTCTACTATTTCTGCTTGAACAAGTAGTTCATTCTTGGAACCAAAATTTAAATAGATCAAGTAAAGAAAGGAAATATAATTTAACTATGAAAAAGGCAATACAAATATGGATCTCAAAGTGCTTCCTATAGTTTTATACGTGGAAACTATATACTGAAATATGGGGAAAATGTTTATGCCCACAACCCTGAAATAGGTAGCCCCAATGACAGGTAACCCAACTTTCTCATCATCATTACAGTCTAGACTTTGAACTAATCCTCTAGGAAGCTTCATCAACCCATAGATACCCACACATGTGGTCATGACTTTTACTTCAGAGCCTTATGTGACAATGCTTATCTGGCACTGCTATGGTTAGGATTCACAAGGCTAGTGATAATTTAGAAGATATGTGTTGGGCGTTCTAGGCATACAGGGTTCAAAATATCTTCCCCCACTTTGAAGAACGGTTGTCCTATATGCCAGATGTTGAAATCTGTTTTCAATATTCTTAGCCTGTTATATAATAAGAACAAGTACCATAATTGTCAAGAAAAATATCGATAACATCCTTGATCTTCAGCCAAGATGGATATAAGCTTTAGCTCCAGAAGATTAGAAATTCATAAGATGTTTTGTGGCATCTATCTACCATGTGGCGTGTTCTACTAGCAATCAATTGTATCAAAATGTTCATCAATTTACCCATGTCTATTTATATCACAAGTATCACATTGTATGCCCATTACAGACATGATGGGTTAATCCATCGTGTAGTTAGTTGCTTAGTTTCTTGGGCTGCCATCTACAAAGCGGCATGCACATTTTCTTAAGAGAGTTGAAAGGCACATAAGTATACCTGCATAGAATAATTACCAATTCAACAGTCCTTAAAAGGAACCGTGGTCCTTATTGGCAAAGCTTTGAATGTCTGTTAAAAACTCTCACTCATTCATCTTTTTGACTCCAAAGGCTGGCTTGTGTCATTCTTTGTACCCTACAATTGAAGTATTTTGAATTCAAACTAGCTATCTCATATGTATTTTATAAGGATCAATGTTTCAGATTGGTCCCTCTCTTATCTCTATTCTAGGTCCTTGCCTCTTAGGTTGTGTTGGGATTTTGCTAATATTGCAGTCATATCATAGAGCTATATAATTTTATCTGTGGTACATTAACTAGTTTGAACACTGCATGTATGGAATCCTGTTGTAACTCATTGCAGTTCTTGCAAACTGTATGGATGCTTTAGATCTACTGAACTAATTTCCTAAAGTTTATCTTAAGCACAAAGTCATCTACTGATGTGGCGATGTTCATGTGGCTTTGCTGATATGTCGATGCTGTCAACTAGAATATAAAATGGGAATTAACTTATAAAAATTGCATCATTTGGGTTATGAAGCTTTGATTTCCTCATGTGTTCAGCCATGCTATGGCCTAACCTT
>LPNX010223228.1:36213-46998 GCA_001517045.1 Pseudotsuga menziesii | reverse complement strand
TGGAAAAAATCTAGAAAGTGTAATTGCAGAGCATCTTACTTTATAAATATCTTATATATGTTAGTTAGATTTAATTGGATAATGCATCTGATTAGGTCTTGGAAAATCAATGTTCTCTATGTAGGTTCATAATGATGAAGAAGTCACAGCCCTATTTAAGCAAGTACATGGAGAGGTTCCAAGTTCACCGATATTTATCATGAAGGTTGCATCTCAGGTACTAAAATAATTTAAGAAATAATGAATGGTTGATAATGGAACTTGGATGACATTTCAATTATTGCGTACACACCACTTATAATGGTATTCATTATTGAAGTGGAAATGGTTATTGATTTATGAGATTTTGTAGTGAGTGAAGCATGGGTTTTTCTCTATTGTTATCTCTAATATTGTATGAGACAAGAGGTGGAAAAGTTTACTCTGGGCCTACTTTTCTGTTTATTCATGAGCAGTTAATGCTTCTATAATACATCATTAACATACATAACTCTGCCTCTACAGAGTCGACATCTAGAAGTGTAGCTACTTTGTGACCAGCATGGAAATGTGGCAGCTTTGCATAGTTGTGACTATAGTGTTCAAAGAAGACACCAAAATACTGGGATTAAACCCGAGCACATCACACCGTTTCAAAGTCTAATGATATTCCTCTTCCTCACCTTCTTTTAGATCAATGAGTAATTGGTCCCCAAAATCCATGCCCAATGTCTAGATCAATTGATCATATTTATAGATCAATTGTAATCTCAATTGACTTGGTCCTTTTACTTGGCAAGCTCAAAACCAATCTCATTATGTCGGCTTCCATTACATCAATCTTCTTCTTATTTTGACAATGGGATTTCAATCTTGTTTCGGTTCAAACTTTTATCATCCTATCTCAAATGGATATACATACTCATACATCATTCTTATAATCCAAATAACCAATGCTTTGATCATTGAAGAAGAATATCATGTGGACTGACCATGGTGATACCACTTGAACCTTTTCACATGATGAGTAGGGTCATCTTTACTTGAGGTGGAACAATCAAAACTTGTTAATGCCAATATCTCATATCCAATGCTTTTGATAGTTCAAACATACCTCTGCAATTATGGTAGTTGGAGCATGCATATTTAACATTGGCAAGTTACTAGAGTAGCATATTTTGATAGTTAGAGTGAGTCTTGTCCACACTATGCGATTAGCAAAACTTTGAGTTCCTATAGTTATGTCTCTTTGATTTCAGCAGTACCAAATCTTGTTTCCTGTAGTCATTTCATTCTCTTCCAGTAATGAATCAATATTTTAATGTTGAAATTATTTAGACAATCATTGCTTCTTGACAATAATACCTAAATATTCCAGTTATTGAACTCCTTATTTCCATATAGAATACAGTCGATTGCAAGGTCTGATCTTGTCACAGTTGATTGTAAAAACCGAATTTTGATAGTGGTCATATTATCTTCATTAGCACTGCTAATCTTGTACACTTCCTTTTCAACATCCACATCTTTGTCATCAAATGATTCTTCTACCACATCATTAGTTTACTTCTAAACACTGTAATGCTACTTTGCTTGATATTATTGAACATAGATCTCTCTTGTTGACATCAATGACAACTCACCTTCAACACTATATTCATATTTTAATCCTCTAATCATAATTTTTCTTTGAGTTTCTTTGTCCAAATTATTATGTCTAGATCTTTGCAAATTATATTGAAATATTTCTTCACAATCTTCTAGATATTCATTTTTTTCGTTGTTACATCATGAATTATCCTCCCAAAGGTATTTAGACTTTCAATAGTCTTGGTACTTTTGGTGGAAATCTTGTTTAATTTCTTTCCATGTATGAATGGTTTGAACTCCAAGTCCCATAAGCCATCTCAGTGTTGTTGCTTGCATTCTTTAATGTGGCAAGAAGCAAATTCAACTTCTGTGCATCAGAAAAAAATCATAACTACGACATAAGACATCAAATTCAAACAAAAATGTGTCAAGGTCCTAAGAAGCCAAACCATGGAGAGTGGACATAGGTCGAAAGAGGTATGTTCTTCACTGGTTCTTCACCTCTGATATTTCTAATGGAGAACTCAAATTTTAAATTGAACCCTATATATTTCTCATTATATTCCATAGTTTCTTCTGAGTTTTTTGAAATTTTCCAAATGTGAGGGTCTTCACTAGCTCTTGATCCTTGTGTGGGAGAAGAGTCTTATGTCCCTTGGACATGATTATGTATAGCTTCATATTCTAAATCATTGTGCTCAAGATGACCAATAATCAGCTCGTTTGTCACTATCTCTGTGATGGGAGGATCTTCTAGTCTAGGTGATGCAGATGATGATGATGATGCAAAATCACTCAGAGCCTCAAATGGATGAATTTCTTGTTAATGAGTATTTAAATTTCCCCTTCCTAGTCCACCTCTTCCTATTATTCCTATAGAATTATTAGTAGTGGGGGCACCTCTTCCTTGTTGTCTTGCAAAATTATTATTAGTGGGGGCGAGTCTTCTTGCACCATAAATTTCTTCTATGATTCATGCATTCTAGATTCCTTGGATACAATGACATGAGGAAAGAGAGGTCTGAAGGTATCCATAATTATGCTACACTTGATAAGACACAGAGAAAAGAGAGGTTTGAAGGTAGCCATCATTATAGAAAGTGATGAGTTAATATAATATTTACACTTGTCTAATCTTGTTTTCTTTTTCTAAATGCAACCCGTCGAGCACCCTAAATGCAGATAAATTATTATCAACACACAAAGCATACGAGATTTATTGTCAACCCAGGAAAGTCTTTTATTTCAAAGGATAGATGCACAATTTATGCTTAAACACCAAATCATTGTAATTAAACACTTTACCCTTAACAACCATGTTCATCCCTCAGAACCTGTGTAATCCCACCAACCTTCTAAACACTACAAATTCAATTACTTCCTACCATATATCAACAGGAAATGAAATCAGATTCAAATGACAATTGTAGACAGAAAGGAAATCCTATTCATATCTCAGAATAAATGCTTTGCCTACTCGATCTAACCACTCTTGAAATCCATAAACATAAACGGAACGTAATCTAGAAATTCAATTGCAGTAAATCAAGTTCAGCTACTCTAAAGAATTGAATTGCAGAAATGAAAGTTAACAACTGTAACAGTAAAATAGTTGCATGGATTCATGGGATGACAATCTGAAACCGCGAGATGAACAAAGCTGTGTACAGCTATTGAATGAATTGCATAAAGGAAACTTCCTACCCAGTCGACTGTTAATCTATAGCAATCACCAATCTCAGGAAAATGTAATACTGCAAATTCACACATGCCACTGCTGCGTACACAAGCAATATAATCAACAGAACATCATACGATAATAAATTCAGAGATCCTACTTTAACTCAGCAATCTCTATGGAAGGCGGGCCTAGCCTTCGCACAGAGACACTGGATGAACAATGTACAGCTCCCTTAAATCGGCGGTAACTCTTTGTATTAAAAAGAAGAATGAATACAGATCACTTCCACTGTCAATACAAGAATGAATTATCTATTTTCCAACCCCCTGGGTCGAGGTAGCCCCTCATTTTTATACATACGGACCATAACAGCCGATCCTATTACAAAGGGTAGCCATGAAGATCTTTGATCTTCAGGCGCCCTGAATAACACGGGTTGTTACAAAACGTGGTGTGGTGCAAATATAGAAAATGAGAAAGAGCTGTAAGCTGGCCCAGAAGTGGCGATCTTCCCAGATCGCCATAATATTCAAACAGCTATACTAAAGATCCCCCAATCGTAGCACATTCTGTTATAGCTACTTTGTATGGCTCTGTCTGGAGGGTTACATAGGAACCACGTGCCTTAATTGATGATTGAAGGATTGAGGGTCTCCTTGGATCACGAACGCCCCTTGTTTCAAGACTTGTTCAGCTCCACTTTCCTGCAGTCAACTCATCTTGCGATATCTTCATAAATCACAACGTATTAGCACAATTTCGAGAGATAAACAGCCTTAATTGTCACAATCATAAGCATTAATAGGATAAAACAATAATCAGTCTTACCTTGGAAATCTAGGGCATAGAGTGAGGAAAACAGTTATGATTAGCATGCTGATCAGTGTAAAACAAGGGAAGAAAAGGTGATTAAAGATGGTTAAAAAGGGACCAATTGTGCACTCAACATCTCCCCCCAACTACCCTGTTGCATGTCCTCATGCAACAACCTGCATCATTTGGAATCTGAATCCTGCCTTGAGCTTTGTTCATGGAGGGAAGAAAAATTGTAAGGAAACTCGGGCTCCTCATCTGTCTTCAGAAAACCCCTGTGAATAACCCAGTACTGCCAACATTTCTGCTCCTCTGCTCTAGTCAAGGAAAAATCCATGTTATATGGTTTCACTGGCCACCAAATAAGAGGAAATTTAAACTTTAAACCCAGCCAGTTAACTCCACATTCCTTCATACTCCCTACATAACCCTTGACTCTAGAGAGTGCATGCTTAAAATTTTGAAAGCAGTAAGGGTCCCTGTTTCTAAGTGCAGAGGAAGCAACCTGCCATATGTGCTTGTTGCCCTCTAATGCAACCTGCTGCTGCCTGGAAATGGATTTGGTACAAGTGGAGATTACCTCTTCCTGCAAGTTCATGATATGCTGTGCCTGGGAAGGGCTGGAAAGAAAACTTATGTACCGTGCCAAAAGAATGCCAGGATTCTGGGGCTCACTACGAATCCATAAATTAGTATGATCTTCATTGTGGGAAAAGGTCTGAAAAGACCTTTCCCACTGAACATGGTTGCTCACAAAAGAGGCAAAGGCTCTTAGCTGAACATCCCTTGCAAATGGAACAGGATTCGAGTGGCGATCCAAGGGGCAAGCCATCTCGTGCAAGTATAATTCACATAGTAAGTTTTGCTCCTCAAAATTACTTCTAAAGAATGTCTCCAAAATTTTTTCTGAGGTTGTGATTTCAAATGACCTCCCCTCCAGCACAGCCTTTAATTTAAACCAGACAAACTGCTCGAAGAGAAATACCGGATAAGAGGAGGAGGGCTTCCTTGTGCCCATGAGTTCTCGAGATAGGGTATACATCTGTTCCTTATCCTTCTTCATGGATTGAAACTTTTTCAATTCCTTTATCTGGTTCTGCAGCTCTTCTATCTAAACTCTGTGGGCCATGCGTTCTTCGGCCCCCTGCTCTTCCAGTGCTCTAATAATTCTTTTATGCTCACTCAAAGCAATCATCTTTTTCTGGTTTTCTTCCACCTGATTTTTCCAATTGGTCACTTCCATCCTCAGGGCTGAGACTTCTGCTATGAGATTTAAAATCTCCTTTTTATAATGCCCTTCCTGCTCTGAATCCAAATTAATAAAATTTCTGAGAGGGAGAAGTACTGGTTCTTGTGGGATAGTGTTCTCCAGCACTTCTCGGTTTTCCATGAGTGTTGCTGGTTCTTGTGTGGCAGTAACATCCCCTGGATTCTCTTCCATAGTTGTATTCAAGGATTGTTGAGACACTGGTTCTTGTGTAACAATGTCTTCTCCTTGGTCATCCTGCATTTCTGAATTCAATTCCTGTGTTGTTGGTTCTTGTGTGACAGAAACATCCCCCGGATTAACTTCCACAGCTATATTCAAGGCTCGTTGAGACACTGGTTCTTGTGTGGCAGTGTCTTCTCCCTGGTCAACCTGCATTTCTAAATCTGATTCTTGTGTTGCTGGTTTTTGTGTGGCAGCAACACCTTTTAAACTCTCCTCAGCATCCACCTCCATTGCTTTTAGGGACACTGGTTCTTGTGTAACAGTGTCATCCTCCTGCATTTCTAGATTCAATTCTTGTGTTGCTGGTTCTTGTATGGCAGCAACATCCCCTGGGTTCTCTTCAGCAGTTACATTCATCGCTTTTGGAGACACTGGTTCTTGTGTAATAGTGTCTTCTTTGTTCTCCTGCCTCTGAGATTGGATATCTTCCCCATCGTACAACTCTTCCTCAAGGAGCTCAGTGTCACCTGAGGCTATTGTCTGTTCATCCTCACTCCACTGTGTATCGGTTATGATATCCACCCCCGGGTCATCTTCTAATTGAAATTCAGGACTCCCTGCTGCAATTCCCAAGGATGTTGGTTCTTGTGTTACAACATCCTAGATTACCTCTTCATCTTGGATTAGTTCTGTGTCATGGGAACATTCTGGAGTCACGATGCAAAGCTCTTCATTAGGTTCCAAAGTGTCCTCCATCCCAGATTCTTCTCCCCCATGTTCTGCCAATTGGACAAGTATATTCAGGGTTGCTGGTTCTTGTGTAACAGCCCCCTGTTCTAGTTCATTAGTGTCCTGCCCTTGTGGCTCAGCTTCTATCATCTCTATGTCGTGGGAGCATTCTGAGTTCATAGTGCCATCCTTATCTCCATCATCATTCCTGATTTCATCCTTTTTCTCCTCTGTCACAGGATTGGTAGCAGCTTCAGCAAGGGTGGTTAAAGATGCTGGTTCTTGTGTTACAACATCTTCTTTTTCTGCAGGTTCTTCCATTGTGGACGTGGTCTGAGGTGCTGTGCTAAATATGATCTCGTGGCCTTTCTTTTTGAAAATTTCCCCACAAGTGGGGCATAGCACTTGCTCGTCCTCCTTACCAGGCTCGGTAGAGTTTGATTCCTCCAACTATTCTGCAGCTTCCACCAGTGTATACATTTTCTTCTCACCTTGTTTCCTGCAGGTTTCCTTCCATGTCTCCACTTTCTTTCGAAGTACTTGGATTTCCTCCTTTAACAATGTGTTCTCTTCCAAAAGTCCTTCAATGCTGGGTTCTTCCTCGACTGACCTTTGTAGAGCATCCATTGGCCTTGGTACAAGGATTGGGAACTCAACCTATGCCTCCAGGGTTTCCCACCTCTTTCTTGCTGCCTCTGCTGCTGCATTTGATTTAGTTCTTTTTCTTCTTATTGGTGGGGTTATTCTAGGTTCATTGATTGGTCTCTTTCTTTTCTTTTGTGGTGTTTTCTTTGTAGGAGCTGGCATATCAGGATTCACTGCTGTGATCAAAGGAATGTTTCCTTGCTCCTCAGGCCGTTCCTCCTCAATTAGGGTTCCTCCTCCCCACTCAGGTGAGGATTCAATATTGATTGGTTCAATATATTCCTCAATTGCTTTGGCTCTGCCATCTTCAGGTTCAATTGTCGCAGCATTCAATGCTGCTCCAATTTCGCCTTCTGATGGCAAAGCTACCTTTTTGTCTGTGTTTTTTCCAAGGTTTTTATCAACACCCTCCCCTGATGGTCCTGCTTGTGTCCCCTGTTGCTCTTCTTCTGGTGCAATTTCGTCCCCCCCCCCCAACTATATGGGAGGGACTCCGGTCCTCCCGATGTGGTTGAAGATATGCCTGCTCTACTAGGACACCTAACAAAGGAGCAGGTTCCTGAGTGCGAGCTGTGTGCGCAACAATGAATTGATCCCAAGTTATATTGTGTTGGGCCAGGGTTCTTGAAATAATTAATTTTATAAGACCATGGTGGGTTAGGGAAACATGTTGATGTTTAGCACCTTGGACATACGTCGCCATATGACGCAGGGCATGAAGCAGATAGTACGGGGTATTCAATAAAATGCCATGGCGGAGATGAGAAAGCAATGGGAGATCAGAATTATAAACAGTTTGGTACCTACCTTCGCAGGTGATGTACTTCTTAAGAAAGACAGCAACCTGATCCCATGGCCGCGGCAGCGAGTGCAGTGCAATTCCTCTTCTTGATGATTGAACTTTCTCCCCTTCTCGTAGAAATTCTTCCCGTGCAATCGTCGTGGAAACTTGTCGTCCAAACCATGCCTTTCCCTCCCGTGGAATAGCAGTAACCTCAGATATAACGATCTCAGAGACTTCTATCCGCAACCCCCATACCTCGGAGTGAGTGTCTCGGAGGTTCAAAGCAAATTGCAAAGCTGCTTCCCGGTTAAATCCGTCCAGTCGCTCAAAATATTCAATCCAGCCAGCAGCTTGAAAAATGGAAAAAACCTCAGGATTGGTCCTGAGTTCCTGTGTATTCAAAGGTTCATGACGAGCAGGAAGCCCCATAGTTCAGGCGGCAGAGTTACAGAATCCAAAAATGGAGATTGCAGAGCAGAGGATGCACAGAGCGCAGAGCAGAGATGTTGAGAAAAAGATGGCTAATTTGGAAAGTTCAGTACTGAGGGGGTTCGAAATTGTTATGCCAAATTGGGGAAGGTGGCGGTGATGAGTTTTTACGTCGCACGAGGGAGTGGATTAATTAAGCCATAATGATAATACGTATAAAGGCACGACTGATATTATTAAATCGAATCAACACTTAATCACATGAAAATCAAAGCCATACCTCGTGTGACTGTGCGTCGGATAGCCTGCGGAAAATAATGGGATGTGTGATTGCTGACGCTGCAAAGCCGAGCTCGTGCGCAGGCATTAAGTTGATCATAATGACGCGGATAATGCCATAATTCCTTCTGCCAATGAAACAAAACCATCGCGTCGCCGGGGTCGGAATGATACTAAGTTGGCCGGCACGAGTAGGATAAATCAGGGCCATAGCTAGTAGTGGAAGCAATTTTCTTTTGTTAATTCAGGAGTTACCACTGCAGATTGCAAGAAAACAGTCTCTACTGCTGGAGATGTCCTCCAAATAGAGCGGAATTGCAGTTGTTGAGAATGAGATTGCGGCCAACTAAAAAGATGTTGCAGCTGCCCAAGATGGTTCACGGTGTCGGGAAAAGATTGGCGGAAACAGGAACAATCACGGCTATGGAAGAGAAATTTTGACGGTTCTCGGAAAATATGTCAAAGCCGCCGGAAAATATGTTGCAGCTGCTGGCAAATGTGATTCACGGCTGCCGAAAAAAGGATTTTCTGGTCATCGGGAAAGGGTCACGGCTACCGGAAAATATGTTGCAGCCGCCGGAAAATGGGGTTCACGGCTGCCGGAAAAAGGATTTTCTGGTCATCGGGAAAGGGTCACGGCTGCCGGAAAATATGTTGCAGCCACCGGGAAATTATGTTCAGCCGCCGGGAAATTATGTTCAGCCGGTGGGAAATTATATTCAGCTGTCGGGAAATTATATTTTGGGGAAGAAAAAAAAAATGCAACGCAGGGAAGCAGAGGAAGACGACGCCGGTTCGACAAGCCCAATCTGGTCATTCGCCTGGTACTTCCCTGCAAAACTTTGATTGAAAAATAACAACAACCAAAACAATCAAATGCAAAAGGAAAATAAAGAATTATACGCTACGGTAGAAATTTTTATTTATTTATGTACAGCGATTCAAAGTGTGATTTACAGTTCAAGGGCTGGCAGAGGCAGAGAGAAGCTCCTTCCCTGGTGTCAACTGATACTCTGGATCGGCGGCGATTTGCGAAATGAATGCGTCTTTCGAAATAGGCTTGCGATACAGTCGCAGTCTGTGGCCATTAGCAGGTAATGGTAGGCGATTGTCATCAATGGTCACCAGACGGACAGTGCCGTTGTCAAAGACCCTGTCAACCAAATATGGACCTAGCCACCTTGTACACAATTTGCCTTTAAAATCCTTTTTGAATATGGAGTCATAGAGTAACGCCCAGTCTCCTTCGCTGAAGACTTTCTTTTTAATAAATCGGTCATGCCAATTAGATCTTTGTTGTTGAAGCAACAAAGTCTGGTCCACTGCAGCCAACCACTTCTCATCTAATTCATTTAATTGATTCAACCTTCGCTTTTGAGCTTCTATTACATCCAGATTCATCTCGGTGGCTGTCTTCAGGGTTTTAATCTCAAACTCAATTGGAAAGATGGCAGTCTTTCCATACACTAGATCATATGGGGAGAAACCTGTGGTGCTACGCCAAGTCGTGCGATATGCCCACAGTGCTTCCGGAAGCCTGTCAGCCCAATCCCTTTGATGGCTCTTAACTATTTTAGTAAGGATGTTTTCAATAAACTTATTGGTACTTTCCACCTGACCATTGGCTTGGGGGTGGTAAGGCGAAGACACCCTGTGCTGCACATGATACTTCCGAAGCAAGGATTCAAATTGGTGTGACATGAATTGTGGCCCCCCATCGGTAACTACTTCCTTTGGTACCCCGAAGCGGGTAAAGATCTCACTGTACAGAAAATCAATCACTGCCTGATCATTAGCCTTGGCCAAAGCTACGGCCTCCACCCACTTGGTCATATAATCAGTACAAACCAGAATATAGACCTTCTGTCGGGAAGGAGGACTGATAGGGCCAACAAAATCCAGTGCCCATCTCTCAAATGGTTCAACTACAAGTTGGGACTGTAGGGGCATCTGATCTGTTTTATTAGGTTGGCCCATCCTTTGGCAACTGTCATAGGAATGAACATACCTTTTAGCATCCCTGAACAAAGTCGGCCAGTAGTAGCCCATCCGCAGTGCTTTATGTCCTGTTCTTTTATCTGCAAAGTGCCCTCCACAAGGCTCCTCATGACAGGCTTTCAGTATATGAAAGATCTCGTCTTCTCTTACACATATCCTGATCTCAAGATCGGGCCCTGTGTAGAAGAGATGACCATTTAACCAACAAAACCTGGCACTCTGCTGAATAATTTTTCTTTTTTCTCGTTTAGACATATATGGCGGGAGCTTTCCTGCAACCAAATAGTTAGCGACGTCTGCATACCATGGAGAATGAGCTGAAAGTGTGAATAGATGTTCATCTGGAAAAGAGTCCTCAACAGGCAAACTGTCATCACTGTTAGTAAGATGGGATAAAAAATCAGCAACAACATTTTCTTTCCTAGG
>LPNX010223228.1:21697-32241 GCA_001517045.1 Pseudotsuga menziesii | reverse complement strand
CATGGAAACGAGGTAACACCGATGGTGAGATATTCTTCATAGGAGCTGCCCCATCTGGTTGTTGAATCGGAAATTGTAGTGTAGCCACTGTTCCCTCTGGCAGGGAGTGATTTTCTCCCATTACTTCCTCCTCGTCGGCCCCATGTCTGTTACTCATCTCTTCTTCAGTTTTCTCCTCTTTGTTTCTTTCTGCGTTCTTTTCTTCATCCTTCTCCTGTTCCTCTTTCTTTTCTTTGTTCCTCCACTGATCCAAGAACTTCTGGTGGTACTGATCCCACTCTTCCTTAGTTACAACCCTCCCGTTGATGTGGTAGGTCGGACCTTTACCAGCAGGTCTGGTTGTAACAACCGTGTCTTCGTCTACAAGGATGTTCGAGGGAGTCGCAGCTGCTCGTGGATTCTCCACCGTGGATCCTGACGATGGCGCCTCAGGATCGACAGGATTCCTTCTGATAGGAGTTTCTTGAAGACAAGCTCTGGTGGATGAATCAGTTCTGTCAACAAGATCGTCGATGAACGTCCTTCTGCCCAATGGTACTCCTCGACTGCGACCCGAGCCACCTGCACTGTTAGTATCTTGTGGGGTTTTGGGAGTTGGGAATTGATCGCGTTTTACCCTTCTTGTATTCATGCAACCCAAATCATTTCATCAAAGAGAATAAAAAGAAATTGACTAGAAACAATTACCAAATGCAACTAATGATAGTGTTTAATTTTTATCCTTCCCCGGCAACGGCGCCAAAATGTCGAGCACCCTAAATGCAGATAAATTATTATCAACACACAGAGCATACGAGATTTATTGTCAACCCAGGAAAGTCTTTTATTTCAAAGGATAGATGCACAATTTATGCTTAAACAACAAATCATTGTAATTAAAAACTTTACCCTTAACAACCATATTCATCCCTCAGAACCTGTGTAATCCCACCAACCTTCTAAACACTACAAATTCAATTAATTCCTACCATATATCAACAGGAAATGAAATCAGATTCAAATGACAATTGCAGACAGAAATGAAATCCTATTCATATCTCAGAATAAATGCTTTGCCTACTCGATCTAACCACTCTTGAAATCCATAAACATAAACGGAACGTAATCTAGAAATTCAATTGCAGTAAATCAAGTTCAGCTACTCTAAAGAATTGAATTGCAGAAATGAAAGTTAACAACTGTAATAGTAAAATAGTTGCAGGGATTCGTGGGATGACAATCTGAAACCGCGAGATGAACAAAGCTGTGTACAACTATTGAATGAATTGCATAAAGGAAACTTCCTACCCAGTCGACTGTTAATCTATAGCAATCACCAATCTCAGGAAAATGTAATACTACAAATTCACACATGCCACTGCTGCGTACACAAGAAATATAATCAACAAAACATCATACGATAATAAATTCAGAGATCCTACTTTAACTCAGCAATCTCTGCGGAAGGCAGGCCCAGCCTTCGCACAGAGACACTGGATGAACAATGTACAACTCCCTTAAATCGACGGTAACTTTTTGTATTAAAAAGAAGAATGAATACAGATCACTTCCACTATCAATACAAGAATGAATTATCTATTTTCCAACCCCCTGGGTCGAGGCAGCCCCTCATTTTTATACATACGGACCATAACAACCGATCCTATTACAAAGGGTAGCCATGAAGATCTCTGATCTTCAGGCGCCCTGAATAACACGAGTTATTACAAAACGTGGCGTGGTGCAAATATAGAAAATGAGAAAGATCTGTAACCTGGCCCAGAAGTGGCGATCTTCCCAGATTGCCATAATATTCGAACAAGTATACTAAAGATCCCCCACTCGTAGCACATTCTATTATAGCTACTTTGTACGGCTCTGTCTGGAGGGTTACATAGGAACCACGTGCCTTAATTGATGATTGAAGGATTGAGGGTCTCCTTGGATCATGAACGCCCCTTGTTTCAAGACTTGTTCAGCTCCACTTTCCTGCAGTCAACTCATCTTGCGCTATCTTCATAAATCACAACGTATTAGCATAATTTCGAGAGATAAACAGCCTTAATTGTCACAATCATAAGCATTAATAGGATAAAACAATAATCAGTCTTACCTTGGCAATTTAGGGCATAGAGTGAGGAAAACAGGTATGATTAGCATGCTGATCAATGTAAAACAAGGGAAGAAAAGGTGATTAAATATGGTTAAAAAGGGACCAATTGTGGACTCAACACAACCTTGTAGATAGTGACATACCATCCAATTTCATTGCTGCAGTATCATTTATCTTCACCTTAAATTTTGATGAACCTGTAACCTTTTAGGACGAAGGTTTAGTGCCATATTTTATAGGGGAAACTTGCTCATGCTTTCCAACAGACAACTGCTTAGCTAATTTCCCTTGGATAAACTTCTCTGAGCCAGACTGCCCATGACCTTTCTTAAGGCCTCTGCTATTTTTCTTTGTTGGGGTCACACAAGATTTATTCACCCTGATTCCCTTTGACTTGTATTCATATTGCTCAGCCTCACCCTTGTGTGCATCATAAACCTTGATAGGAGGTATGCTGATTGAATTGACTTTCCTTGAAGCTAAATTTGAAACATATTGCTTCTTTGGAGAAGGTAGAACTTGTGCAGTCACGCTCTGTAGCTTTTGTTCTTCCATTTTTTGATCAGCCAATGATTCAGTAGAAATTTTAGCATGTGCACTCCAGAAAGCCAAATGAATGCATTAATAGATCTGATAAATGATGTTCTTGCAGCACACTCACCTTCAGGCTCAAATATCTCAACAGAAGTGTCAAAAACACTAAAAGATGTTGGAATGATTCAGGCCTTGTCTTGTACACTTGAGAATCTATATTTAGATCATCCTGAGTGTGTACACTTGTATTCGATGTTGGAATGATTCAGGCCTTGTCCTGTAAACTTGTATTTGATGAGTGTCTCATATTTGAATGTTGGACACATCAGGCTGACTTTTGTATTTGTAGAAATTGGGAGAATGGTGTAATAGTTTCTATAATATGCACGGATTCAGATACAGTGTCCAAGTTGACATGCATATACTGAATTAGATAGGCCTATTGTTTGAAATTGTTACATGAAAATAAAGAGTGGGTCAACAGGGAAGAAGACAAATTGTTCACTGGGTAAAATTCGCAGTAAGATATTACAAATAGAGAAGTTGTGACCTTTGGCATATTTTTGTCATTATGAACATCAATATTATTTCTTCGACCTTTGACCGTTGCTCTTATAGCTTCTATACGTTGTTTTAGAGGTATATAAAGAAAAGTTTGGGTGATGCTTTTTACTTGACTGACGAATGCCAATTCTTAGATGTTTTTCAGTTTCTTTTCTCTATTTGTTGTTTAATCTTATACATGGACCATGGTTTAGCCCCAAACACTTAGCTTATGATTGGTCAAACTATAATTGTACACTACAACAAAAACCTATGATTAGCGTCTCTTTTAGCTTCCTTTTTAGCGTCTAGTATCACTTTTAGTGTATTTTTCATCATTTTTTGGACAAAGTGGACGCTTTTCCACGGGATGACGCTTTTAATGGCGTTATTTGCGTCCCTTTTTAAACGATGGTGCTATTTTGGACGCTGATTAGCATCCCAATTAGCGTCCTTATTAGCGTCCCAATTAGCGTCCCAATTAACGTCCCAATCAGCATCCTAATTAGCATCCCAATTAGCACCTGAATTAGCGTCCCAATTAGCATCCCCATTAGAATCCCAATTAGCATCCCAATTACCATCCCTTTTTAAAACTTGGCGCTATTTTGGATGCTAATTAGAATCCCAGTTAACACCCCAATTAGCGTCTTAATTAGCATCCCAATTAGAATCCCAAATAGTGTCCCAATTAGCATCCCTTTTTAAAAGTTAGGGCTATTTTGGACGATAATTAACATCCCAATTAACGTCCCAATTAGCATCCCAATTAGCATCACAATTATCATCTCAATTAACACCCCAATTAGCATCCCAATTAGCGTCCCAATTAGTGTCCACAAAAGTATCCCATATAATGCTAAGAATAGCATCCAAAAATTGTCATGAATAGCATAGCACCATATATTAATCTAGGGTTAGCGACAAGAATTGCGCCATGAATTTTGACAGGAAAAATATTCAACATAGCGCCAAGCATAGAGCCATAGAGCCAGGAATTGCGCCTAGAAAGCATCCAACATAGCGCTAGGTATAGATCCAGGTATAGCACCTGGAATAATGCCAGAAATTTCGAAAGGAACTGCGCTAGGAATTCCACTAGGTTTAGAGCTAGGGATTGTGTTCAGAAAATGTCTGACATAAAGTCAAATATATCAATGTCAATGTCATTGATCATGATTCATGTGATAGTATTTTTGTGTGATGTTATATTTTATTTATGTAGAAGGAGTTCATGCCCACAAAAAATGTAAAATTAGTGCATATCTCCCTATGATTACTGAGTGCATAGCCCCACACACCTCCAATTGAAGCAAGAATGAAGTGTGTTTCTGGATCTAATCATTGAAAAAAACAATCATTGGGATCCACGACCTTTGCACCAAGAACCATACTCTATAATTCTCCTAACTTGCTTACACACATTAAATATCCCAATTTAACATGCAAAGACACCACACTAACAAAGCTTTATCCCCAGTAGTGGCTTATGGCCTGATGGATGGATTATGAGCCCCAAATAAATGTTATGGTCTAAGACCATTTCTTTTCACATCAAACTATGCGACATGAATTGAGAACCATCCTTGGTAGTTTAAACCTGAAAATCTTAACAATATTACACTTAAAAGCCAAAATTCCTTATGGAGGACATGTATGTTAGCTGGGGCCCCATAAATGGACCATGAGCTCCTTATGAAAATATGTAATGTGAGATTTTATATGTGTACATATACCAAGGAACGAGCCTTTAAAACCATCCTTAGTTTGGTAATCCTCAAAATGATGACCATATATCACATGTATGTTAAATATTCCTTACAAAAGCTCTATGTGGTGGCCTAAAAGACCGTGCATGGACCATGGGACCTATATGAAATTGGTAAAGACTTAGACCCTCCTTAACTTAAATCTTGGTTCATAACAACCATCCTTAGTGTTACAAATCTTGATATGGCCACCATATTCCTCTTGCAAGTTAAATTTTCCTATGAAGGGCTTATGTGATAACTAAGGCCCTACACATAGTCCATGAGCCATAGAGGAAAATATTGTTGTAGGGATTTGTATTTTTGCATTGGAATATTGAATGGGAAATGAGAATGACACTTAGCATCCCAAAGCTTTAAATGAGCGCTATATCCCTCTCACATGCAAAACTACGGTGGCTCAAGGCCCCACACATCGCCCATGAGCCTCAAGGACAAATGTTATGGAAAAAAAACCTATATCTTGGCACCAAACCATGTATTAGGCACTAAAATTAACCTCTAATGTTGAAAAACTCAAAATCACCACCATAATGCACTCGAGGGATGATATTCACTACTAATTTCCTATGTGGTTGTTGTGGCCCCATGCACGACCCATGAGCTCCATAGAAAAATGTTATGGCTCAAGACCTTGACTTTCAACCCTAAAACATTTTATGATTCTAAATACCATCAATGGTTTGCTAAATCTTGCAAGAAACACCATATCTCACTCATATTCCAAAGATTCCCTTTGTAGAACTTGTGCGGTGGTCCAAGGTCCCATGTATGGACCATGAGATCCAAAGACAAATGCATGGGTCAATAACTTGTATTTTTGTATCAACCTTAACTTGGACACCAAGAAAAATCCCCATTATAGGATCATATATCGTTGACATAATGAAGATTCCATTTGTAAGGTATGTGTGGTGGTGGAACATTGAAGGAATGGTTAAATTTTTAATGAAAGTGTTAGAACTAATTAAGATGCCATTTAAGGTGTAATACCAAAATAATAATACTAATAATAAAATTTCATTTTATAAATACTTATGCGAATACAATGGACCATTACGATGCCCTTGACCATCACATAACATGCATCTGCATAGAAAATATCTAGTCTACATGTCAGATATGGTCATCATTTTGAAAACTATGGTTCACAGAGCTGATAAAAAATTCTTATATCCCCTAAATTGCAAGTTTTAGACGTATTAAATTATTATTTTAAGTATGAGATTGATAGAAATAACATTTTTATATGCTAGATATATTAGGAAACTATTCCCTTTGGAAAATCATCAAAAGGTTTCTTGATGCATAGGTTGTAGGTTTGAGACTGCTGGACAGTAAAAATATTAATTTGCCATATATATTAAAAAAATGAACTTCGGCGAATTCATGCCCACTAAGGGCTTCCTATTTGATTTCAACTTAAAGATTGTACTCGAGATATACCATTCTGATCTCGATGTTGCCTTGTGTTTTTTTATCAATGTCCTTATCTTTTAGTGCAACTTGAATTGAACCAATAAATACCTTTGTAGGGGAAACCAAGAATGTGATGGGTCACTATGAAAGTACAAGCTCCTAGATAGGAATACAACCAACTCACAAAGCATCTTGTAATATGATTCCAACTTAATTTTTTTTATGTATAATAAGCCAAAATATTTGAAATCTATGCATTCCTTCCTCTCTGGTCTTCAATTTGATTGGTCATTCTTCTATTGAAGTGTGAGAGGGCTACCTAGATATCCACTTAATGTCATTCATTTCTCCATTGAGTTCTTTGTAGGTTTGAGGTCTCATATATGCAACAACTAAAGTGACTATGAATTTCCATTCTTTTCCAAAACCAACAATTGAGTTTACAACACCAAACTAAAACAACTCCTACCCCTAATGCAAAACAATTCTCATGACCAAAATAAGAAGAGTTAATCAACACTCAAACTAGATTTGATCCACAATACCAAATTATAACTAGAGCCAATCCATAGAGATAGAGGAAGCAACACATTGCACCTATAACCTACCTCACTAGAAATATTAGTGCCCAACCACACCCAAAAAACCCCACTTTGTCGACTTTCACATATTGCTTGCTAAGAGCCAAAACTACAACTAATTTCAAAAATGAAAATAACATCTTCAAAACTCTAATTTATCTCACTTTGTCGACTTTCACATATTGCTTGCTAAGAGTCAAAACTACAACTAATTTCAAAAATGAAAATAACATCTTCAAAACTCTAATTTACTGATGCAAGGTTGATAAACCTCACCTCTTGCTTGAACAAATGAGTAGGTATTTAATGTCAATATCTTTAATTCCCATCCTTTCACCTTAATGTTACATTGAATCTTGTATCCTAAATTCACTTCCATTATGTTTTAGTATTCTACACTTATAATCTTCACAGGATATGATATATAAGAGGTATTGTATCTTATTTATACCCATCATTACAACATCTAACGAAAACAGCTGCTTGCAGACAATGGAGGCTCTGAGATCTTGTGCTCACCAAGGTCAAGGGATTTTCGGCATGGCTCGCTAAGGTACGTCGGTCTATTTTTCATCCCCATTTTTTTCCCCTTATTTGATGTATGCGATGTATGTTGTTGCTGTTATTTGCATTTGCCACATCAAATTATATACTTCTTGTGCCCTGTTTTAATACCCGATTCTCGTTCAAGGGTTTGTGTGAATGTTTATCGATTTTCATAAGGTTTCATTTCCATTGTGTTGATTGCAATGGCTATCGGCATCTTTTTGTATTTCCCAATATGTGCCAATATTTTCTTAATCCTAGAATTGCAAAACCTGGTTGCTGCATGGGGATTCTCTGAAACCTTGCACGAGAAATCAAACCCTATATCAGATATTAGTGTTTAAACCCAAGCGATGCATTTAGCCATTTTACCGAGTAGCTCCCCAGTTGATGCAGGATAGGTCGATTCGAACTAGTGTATGCTTCCTACAAGACCAGGACTTCATTCTAGTAAAGTGCAATAATTGAAATGATACTTTGTTCAACTAACTATCTTAAGAAGGGTGTACATACCCGCTTCAGATTGACCTTTCAGGCCCCTATTGTTATTTCCCTCAATTAGACCTATATTTCTTCCCTTCAAAGGCACCAAAATCTCTTTCTCCTTACTTTATCAGGTTTTCCTTACTTACCATGAGCTTCTTAGGAAAAACCCCAAGGCGA
Organism: Pseudotsuga menziesii; assembly: GCA_001517045.1. Lineage (NCBI taxonomy): Eukaryota > Viridiplantae > Streptophyta > Pinopsida > Pinales > Pinaceae > Pseudotsuga > Pseudotsuga menziesii. The sequence continues at coordinate 24,094 of LPNX010223228.1, read as the reverse complement.
GTTAAAATCTCCAACCGATCGGTCGAACCCGACCAGACTTACTGAGACACCAACCAGAGAATGATTGACTTGCCTGATCTGATAGTAAGTTAGCCAACCAAGCATATGTCTTTCCTTGCAATATGATCTGGATGATTGCTTGCAATATTGGAGTCTTTAATAATTATTTATGATGGATAACACCTCCAAGTCGTGTAACATAAGAGACTGTCACTATTAAGTGAACTGAACCTATAGCAGCGTTACCCTGTGAAGGGTCTCTCCTATGTTGATAGAAAAACATTTTGAAGTCCATTTACAACACTTTAATTCATCACTTGGTGACAAGGTAACTATGGTGGAGATCATATATCTGTAGCAGCATTTATGGGCACACAAAATTATTTACTCAGTCATTTCAACACTTTATTCCCAGGCATGTGAACTCTCTCAAATTTGATATGTTCAGATTTGATTTTGCTTAACGCATTTGATGTCATGAATGAGTTGTTAATGTAAAATATCAGTTCATGGTGTCTTTCTCCCAAAACATGATAAGTGACAGTCACTTACAGTAATAGTGTGTAAATGTTCATGGTGTCTTTCCCCCAAAACATGATATGGATATGATTTGATAATGATAAGACTATATCATCCATTCTTGTGAGGTAGTAGGGCTCATTGCTCATTATTATTGAAATTATATTGATGATGACTGTGACGACGACAATGGTGTTGATTTATTGTATGATGACGATGATGATGTGGATGTCAACGATTATTATGCATGTGGTATCACTTTTGGATCCTAATTGATTCTAACGACACCCAAATTTTTGTAACGACATCTAAACAATCCTTATATTATCATCAAAATGACTGTAACGACGTATAAATGACCTTAACAATTACATGACATTAATCCTAATGTCGATGAGTGATTAAGAACACTAATGGCATATGAGGGACCATAATGCCAGAAATTTATATGAACCACTTTGCCAATGCCAAGTCTAATGTTAGTTGAGCACCACTTTCCACATGTCATTATTAACCTAATTTCATAACATATTTCAAAACTTGTTGTTTGGCTGCCTCCTCATAAGTGAAGGATTCAGAGTCAATGGCATGGCTTATCTAAGATATAAAACTAGAGAAACCTTGAAGCCTCGCAATATGCTTCTTAAAGAGATCAAGTGAATACTCCCTAGCCTCCTCCCTTTGCTCATCTTAACGGAATGACTCATGGACTTGGCTCACTTCTATATCACTGGGAGGCTCTCTGAATAAATTTCTCAAGGGAGATCACATATTTACTTTGTAATCCCATTTTGATGGGGTTTGAGGAGCACAGTTGGCTCCCTCTTGATCTCCGAACTTACCATTTGTTCCAGTCTAGTAAGAACAAGCCATCAATAACAAATGTCTGGAATATTCTCTTTTGTTGACTCAATAACATAACAACTATTCTATTATATTTTTTCAAGTTGGAGCACACTTCATTGTACAAAAAAACTACTTAGACTATGCCATAACCATATTGGGGCATCCACGCGCAATCAAACCTTGAGAGATGTAAGAATGATAATTATTGGGCACCTAATAAAAAATAATTCACAACTCATAAAACATTAAAAAAAATTCCTACATACCAAACAAGTTAGCAAAGCTAGCATAACTGGGCTTGGGGCATTGAATATTTTTGTTCAACACTTGTCGTGAAATCATACATGTATGTGATGGAGGGGCCTAAGTTAACTGAATCATTGCAACTCATTGCATATTTGAGTCTCAACACTCTGCCTTTTAAATTGAACCAAAATACCAAAAGAAGTTTATTAATGGCTAGATTTGAGAAAGTTCTAGGTGTGAGTAATTAAGGACTTATGGCTCTAAAATTTGTTGTGTTTTGTACCGGTCCATGATTCAGTGAATCAACAGTCACGGGTAGGAATTTAAGTTATTTAATGAAAACAATTAATGTTTATAACCTCTATGTCGAAACCGTTTTCCATGCTAATGCAGGCCACTACCCTCTTTATTGTCTTACCAAAAGGCATGCTAATGATGAAGAAGACCTAAAATTATGGAATTCACCTTCAAAGAATGCCTTGCAATCACATTTGTAAGGAGTGATAAGAAGATCACAAGAAACCAACCTGTCAAGTCTCAGTTGATAGTGTTAATCAAAGACTTATATGGTAAATTTAATATAGGACTTACTTATAGTTGTCTCTTACTCTTTGCGTCTTGACACATATAATATTTTATGGTTGCCTTTGCACCTTGACCCAATTCGTATTATAAGGTGAGGATGTGCATGCATAATAATCCTTAAAGAGAAGAGGATGTAAAGACAAGTAAGGATTTATATGTAAGGACAAGGAGGATTTAAAGAGAAGAGGATGTAAAGAGAAG
>LPNX010223228.1:492-21221 GCA_001517045.1 Pseudotsuga menziesii | reverse complement strand
AAAAAGAGTGGAAATTGGTATCGAGGTTCACATAGGTAGTAGGCACAAATTTTTGAGCTCCTTTTGGGCCTAGTAGTAGACTAATAGTTGTTCTTTTTTGTTATAGTCGTAGTTGTTGACAAAATTTCACAATTTAGATTGCAGCCCCAAGTGACTCGGGAGTCAGAGTCACATTTCGGTGGCTAGTACCTCGTAGTCATCAATCATAAATGATGATCTTACACAACTAAGCAATTAAGCAGTGAGTGCATAACATGATTAAATGATTATAATTGATCATATTTTCAATGTTTTGCATAATGAGTTGAACTTTATAGCATAGGAATTTCAACATCTTTTGGATGGGTAATTTCAAATGTTGCCCGCCCCGCCCTTCTCTTTTTATGGGTAATTTCAAAGGTTGCCCCCGTGCCCCGCCCTTCTCTTTTTATGGGTAATTTAAAATGTTTCCCCCCATGCCCCGCCCTTCTTCTTTTTTGGATGGGTAATTTCAAATGGGAGTAGTCTAACGGGTCGACAATTTCGCTCGGCGTTAGACTACTCCATCCATCATCTCCATTAACAGGCTCTATTAACCGTTAATGCCTCCGTCACGACAATGGACGATTTCGCTCGGAGTTTTCATTCGCCGGCGATCGTCCGCTCGACACTTTTTTTTTCAGGAACCCTCCGTTCACCGGTTCAGTGGCAGGCTGGCAGCTTCAGAAGACGTACAGAGTCGTACTCCTCCATTTCCCAAGGTGACGCGCTTCTAAGGTAATGCATGCCATGGCATCCATACATGTATGATCTGCCCATGTCAAGTTTAAAATTTGAACTCCGTAAATGGGTGGGCAAATTTTGAATTTGAACTCAGGGGACATTTGAATTTAGTGAGCGTTTTTCATTTACAGTTATATTTCCTTCCAGAGGTGACCAGTTTTATTTTGAAATGGAAATGGAGAAAGTGCTAGGACCTCTTTATCTTCCTTTGGCAATGTCCTTGTCTATTTAGTCTTTCGTTTCCCTAACAGAGCTTTGTTTTAGGAAGGAAGGCGAAACACCCAACATAGCCAGCAGATTCAGTCCTGGCACCAAGTTCGCTTGAAACAGATATCACACAAACTTATCATTTGACAGTCTTATCCAAATAAATCTCAGGAATACAAGGTATCTCATCAGAGGAACTAAATTTTTTTTTAATGGCTCCGGTATTTACAGAACTTTCATCGATTGAAATAATTGCAGATGTTGCTTTATCAAATTAATTAAATAAATATTCTCTGTCTATTACTGGAATATGATGTTGGGTTATGTATACTTCAGTATATATTCATGGGTTGGTGTATACAACTCCATAATGATTTACTAGTGGAAGAAAATGTGACAGCTGTGGAAGTGACCTCTGTTTCCTCCATGGATTCTTACCTTACACAGTTATGGATGACTAGCTTATAGAAGGGCCCGAATCGATTGCCAAAATGGTGGCCAGAGCGTTGGGAATCTATGTTTCATCTTGCTAGCAGAAATGGGCAACACATTTAAATCATTAATATTTCAAGCATCGTTCATTAATCAAGCATCGTCGACCCATGAACACCATGAGTTCGTTTTATGGAATACATAGCCTGAAGTCTTATTTAGGACAGAAAAAGTTTCTTATGATACTGGATGATATGTGGAAGACTCTCGAGCTGCACACCTTAGGAGTGTCATTGAATAACAAAGGCTCTAAAATTGTTTTGACTACTCAGATTAAAGATGTGTGTGCCGCTATGGAAGCTCAAGAGATAATAAAAGTGGAACCGCTGTTGGAAGAGGAGGGATGGCAGCTGTTTTGTAGCCGAGCTTTTCCAAATGGAAATGTTCCACAGGAAATAACAGCAGACATTTCCAGGAAAATCGTAGGGGAATGCAAGGGTCTGCCGCTCGCTATAAACGTAATTGCTGGTGCAATGAGGAACCTTACTTATCAGCATGAGTGGGAGCATGCTTTGCGTCAGATACAAAGCATTGACGAGACATTTTATGGCATGCAGGATGAGGTGGAGGAAAAACTATTTCAACGTCTGCAATGGAGTTTCGATGCTCTGCAAAATGATTTGAAAACTTGTTTTCTATCTTTTGCAGCTTCTCCAGAAGACTATGAAATCGATTGTGAAGAGGTCATAGACAGCTGGATCACAGAAGGTGCGGTGAAAGGAAATGGAGACATTTTTCTGAAACTCCTTCGAGATCGTTGCTTGATTGAGGTGGTAAGTATTGATGATGTGGAAAGGATTGATTCTCTTAAAATACATGATGTCCTTCGTGATCTAGCCATTCAGATTGTCCAGAACGAACACAGCTGTTATTTTAAAGCAGGGCAAGGCATCATCGATTTTCCTGTTGAGGAAGTCGATGGCAAGGGATGGGAAAGAATGTCACTTATGCATAATCACCTACACTCCCTGCCAACAACCTTAGCATGCTCGTCCCTCTCAGTTTTGCTGCTAAGTGAGAATCGTGATATTAAAGAAGTTCCTGCAAGCTCCCTGAGCGAGTTGTCCTCACTGAAGGTCCTCGATCTCAGTAGGATTGGCATAACGTCTCTGCCGCCTTGTGTGGGAAATCTGAATGATTTAAATGAAGATTGCATAATGATTTAAGATTGGAATCTCTATTAATACTATAATGATAAAGGATTTTGATATTCATTCACTCACATGTTTTTGGCATTGCCCATGAACACCATGAGTTCGTTTTATGGTTTTTCCAAGGCTTCCCATTCCAATAAAACTACATACAAACTTAAGAACAAGACTTGAAGAAAGGGGACAAACCACTTAATGCAAAGAATTAAGGGAATGTGACTTGAATAAAGGGGACAAACCACTTAATGCAAAGAATTAAGGGAATGACAACATTTTAGCTTTTTTTTGGCAAATCATTTGGCATTCTGGAAGAGTAGGGAATGAAGCTAGTGGCCACATTCTAACTTTTATTGAGAAATGATATGGTATTTAGAAGAGTAAGGGTTTGAACCTTTGCATCTATCACTATTTGAGTTAGCCATGAAAATCTTAGTGTGCTCGCCATGAAATGAAAAAATGTTATTGTAGGGAGATATAAATGCTTTTTTCTCTTCATTTCCCACTTAGAGAGATAAGTTGTTTAGATTTTTAGCTCATAAACTTTTGAGCATATCTTCCTATCTAGAATAACATAAGTGAACTCCAAGTATTTAATATAATATATTTTTTCCTCTAAGACTGCTAGCTTCACAAGAAGTGAGTACTACATGCTCTCAATGAAAAGGAAATGAAATAACTCACCATGTTAGAATAAGCTTACTATCAATTAAAATTGTAGTTAGAGAGGGTCTTCCCAATAAGTGTTAGATTTTCCAAAAATGGAAGCATTTAACTCCTTAAACACAAGTCAAATCAAGAAATTGCGAAATATTTGTTTTACTGTAAAATATGGAAGAGACTAGAAATACATTACACATAGTTGATTTGAAAATATCTGGAAAGAGTGGTTGACACCTCATTTTGACATCCTAAACCCATATTTCATAAACAATTAACTTTAAGGAAAAATAAATTCATCCTTAAAATGTGTTTACTTGTTGAAATCCAATTTTGTTAATTAAGTTGTATTCATAAACTTCAAAAATATTCATGTAAACCTTTTAGCAATAAAATTAACATTTAAGAAAATTTAAACACTCATTTTTGCATTCAAAAGCATTTCCTTGAAAATAAGTTTAATGATCATCATTAATCCTAGTTATATATATATATATATATATATGGAGACGAATAATTATTTTTATGTGTGACATCTTTCATTATTTTGTGTTTATCATTATATGTTTAATGAAAAATCAATAAATTAAGAAACATGATTAAGTTTGTAGTTATGTGATTGCATGATTAGATGTAACATGATGCTAGTTCAATATACAGTAGATGCTTGATCATTCCTCATCATACTATCTCCATGTGTGAATGTTACTTCACGTCAACATACTATTTCCATATCTTCATGTGAAAATGTTGCTAGGCCCATCCTTATCACTTATAACATGACCAACCTTACCTAAGACCCCACAACAACTCAAGAACACTATAAAATTAAGATGCTTTCTTAGGATACCTTGAAGGATAAGGATTGATGCAAAAACAATTAAATTAAAAGGGATCCCGAATTCCACCAACTTGGGAGAAGTTGAGGCCTTAGAGGCCTTCAAAAATACAAATTTTATATGGTTTCTTTTGAAATTTGATGACTCATGATTGCCCATCATCACCATGAGTGAGTTTTGTGGTTTTTCCTACGTTGTCCTCTCCATCTCCTCCATTAAATGTACACATTGACACAAACTTAATATTAAGACTTGAGGAAGAAGGGGACAAACCATTAAATGAAAACAACGAAGTGAATGGGAGCATTCTAGCTTTTATTAACAAATGATTTAGCATTCTAGAAGAGTTGGGGTTTGAACCTTTTCATCCATTACTAGCTTTGAGCTCTTAGTGTACTTAATATTTACATGGAAATGAAAGTATGTTGTTGTAGGTAGCTATGGAGGCTTCTTTCTCTCCATTGCTTTGTTAGAAAGCTATCTTTCACCATTTACTATTCATTTCTAGTGGATAACTTGCATATTCTTTGTATCTCACCTCACATGCTCATCAAGAATTTTAGACAAGCAATGGGATATCAACAAACTTTGGAGCATGTCTTCTTCTCTAGAATAGCATAATTGACCTACAATGATTTACTATTAATGTCATTCTCCCTCTAAGAATGCTTTCTTTAGAATTTGCATAAACTGAGTGATACAAGATTGGATAGGATGAAATGGAAATGAGATAACTCACCATATTAGAATAAGCCTTATGTCCATTCAAACCCTAATTAAAGAGGGCTATCAAATTAAGAAACTATGAAATGAGTTGAAAACTGCATTGAATAGTAGATTTGAAAATATTTCAAAAGAGTGGTTGACACCTCATTTTGACGTTGTAAATCCACATTTCATAATCAATTAAGTGAAGAAAAGTTCATTCATCATTAAAATGTGTTTTCCTACCTATGGATGTTGAAATCCAATTTGGTTAATTGAGTTGCATTCATAGGCCCCAAAAACCTACACTAGACCCTCTCAACAATAAAATTGGCATTTAAGTTAGACACTTGTTTTTGCATGCGAAAGCATTTTGTTGAAAGTGAGTTTCATGATCATAATTAATCCTTGTTATATTTATATTTATTGTGTTTAAAAATATCGCTGAGAAAACAGTCTACTTATTTTGAGAGCCAACATCTCGCGAAAAAATACTGCATTTGTGTGAAATTCATTTAAAATATTCCCATGATCATAAGCATGTATATAACATGATTAGATGGAAGTGATTATCCATTTTATGTGTTATATCAAATATTTTTTATTTCTATAATCCAATGCATAATGTCATGATTCCCATGGAAAATCAATGAGTTAGGAACAAAACTAAGTGGATTCTATAGTCACGTGATTGCATTATTAGATGTAAAATGTTTTTTTTGTTCAATACATTATATCCTTGATCACATGCCCCATCATACCATCTCCATGTGTGAATGTTATTTTTCCTCATCATACCATCTCCATTTGTGAATGTTATTTTGCCTCATCATACTATCTCTATATCTCCTTGTATGAATATTGATAGGCCCATCCTCGATCACTTATGGCATGGCCAACCTAACATAAGACCCTCTGTGTCAATGGGTATTACCTATTCTCGAAATTTGATTTCAAATACCACTAGTAGCCTCCAGGCAAGACACCTAGCCATACTATCTCAAACTCTCATTAAACCTTCTAATGAATATAAGTAATATGTGCTCATGAATGTGGGTGGATCATGAACTTATTAAGCATCAACAAAGATGAAATAAAACAAAATGCAATAACATAAAACATTTAAACTGAACTTGGAACAACAATCATTGATGGTTCATCCATCATCATGGTTAACTCAAGAACATCATAAAATTAAGACACATTGTTACAATACTTTGAAGGATAACTATTAATGATTTTTTTAAAGGGGATTCTCAATTCTACCAACATGGGTTAGGCTGAGGCCTCATGCTCGGATAGGACAAAAATGAAACAAAATAACTCACCATATTAGAATAAACCTTTTGTTCATTAAAATTGTAATTAAAGAGGTCCTTAGCAAAAACTATTAGGATTTCTAGACATGGAAGCATAACTTTTTAACCACTCATCAAATCAAGAAACTGTGAAATGTGATGCATAGTAGATTTGAAAATATTTCGAAATAGTGGTTGACACCTCATTTTGACATCATGAACCCATATTTCATAATCAATTATGTGAAGAAAAAGTGCAATCATCATTAAAATGTGTTTGACTACCTTTGTCGTAAAGTCCAAATTTGTTAATTGGGTTGCATTCATGGACCTCAGAAACCTACAAATAGACTCTACTAGAAATAAAATTGGCATTTAAGTTAGACACTCATTTTTGCATCCAAAACCATTTCATTGAAAGTGAGTTTTATGATCATCATTAATCCTTGTTATATAGATCTTTTCTGTGTTTAAAAACATCAATGAAAAAAATGGTCAATTCATATTGAGAGCCATCACCTCATAAAATAATGCTAATTTTGTTTGAAATGCATCTAAAAGATTCACATGATCATGAGCATGTATAACATGCTTAGATGGAGATGAATATCATTTTTATGTGTGACATTGATCAATAATTTCTTTGCTTCTATCACTTGATGTGTAATGTCATGGTTTCTATGGAAAATCAATGAGTTATGAAACACAACTAAGTGGATTCTATAGTTATGTGCTTGCATTATTAGAGGGAACTTATTGTTGGTTCAACACATATTAAATCCTCAATCATGCCATCTCCATGTGTGATTATTACATTGCCTTATCATACCATCTCCATGTGTGAATGTTACTAGGCACATCCTTGATCACATATGACAAGATAACTTTACATAATACCCTCTATCACTAGGTATATCTCTCTTTCTCAAAATTTGGTCTTAAATAGCTCTCATAACATCCATGTAAGACACCTAAACACAATATCCCAAAATCCTATAAAACCTTCTAATGAAATAAGCAATATATATGCTCATAAATATGGGTGGATCATAATCTTATTATGCATCAACAAAGCTGAAATAAAACAAAATGCAATAACATAAAACATTTCAACTAAACTTGGCACAACAATTATATCCATCGTCATAAATAACTCAAGAATATCATAAAAATATCATCATAGTTAACTCAAGAATATGATAAAAGTAAGATCTAAGAATATGATAAAAGTAAAATCTATTGTATTGTTAAGATATGTGCTTGAATATTGGACTGGTTTTTTTAAGTTTGATTGTTTTGGCAATTTATTGTAATTTCTAATCAAATTTTATGACATTTTCATGGGTATTTTAAGATTATTAATATTTATTAAAATATGTTTATTTTAAAATTATTATTATTTATTAAATTATTTCAAATACATATTTGTTGAATTGTTTTTTGAAATCAAATCAATTCAATTGCATATTAAACATATTTTTTTCCAAAATTTAAATGCCAAATATGAGATTTAGTTTCGGGCATAAGCCAATTCCATTTCATAGAATAGGTTTTAAAGATTTTTAAATGAAAAACAAAAGCTCCAAGCATTCCTAAACAAAACAAAATGAAACCTTTACAATTAAAAAATATAGTTTAACCAGCTCATTTCGAATTTGAAGAAGGATTGGAAAATATGATTTAAATGAAGATTGCAACTGCACAAAATGGAAACTTTTACAATTAAAAAATATAGTTTAACAAGCTCATTTCAAAGAACGATGGAAAATATGATTTAAATGAAGACTGCAATTTTGCCATTTCGCTGGAAGTATTGAGTAAATTATTATTCGATTCATGATATCTCATTTATAAATAGATATATCAAGACGTGGCATAGGATAAGGAGCGCTTTCTCTCTTAGAAAGTGAAAATTCCTACTTGGACAGAATTTAAAATTCCTTCCATAGTTGAGAGCTTTGCACAGAAACTAAACTTCGCTTCAGGGAAAATCCACAGAATTTGAATACCCATATCCACAGCCAAAAACCCACGTCACACAATCATGTAAATAAATCTGACCGATGTTTGAGGGCTTAGCGATTTACCCATTTTCCTACACGTTGTCTGCTTTTAAATTAATTTATAGGAGTTGCCTCGGTTGGCACTGCCTCTTCTCTCACTTGTTCAAGCACTACATTCTTCCCCACCATGGTGAGGGTGCTGCCATTATACTTTTCGCTCTCAAACACAAATGTGTTGCCCAATTTCTGCTAGCAAGATGAAACATAGATTCCGAACGCTCTGGCCACCATTTTGGCAGTCGATTCGGGCCCTTCCTTAAGCCAGTCATCCATAATTGTATAAGGTAAGAATCCGTGGAGGAAACAGAGGTCACTTCCACGGCTGTCACATTTTCTCCCACTAGTAAATCATGATGGAGTTGTATACACCAACCCATGAATATATACTGAAGTATACATAACCCAACATCATATTCCAGTAATACACAAAGAATATTTATTTAATTAATTTGATAACTCAACATCTGCAATTATTTCAATCGATGAAACTTCTGTAAATGCCGGAGCCATTAAAAAAAAGTTTAGTTCCTTTGATGAGATACCTTGTATTCCTGAGATTTATTTGGATAAGACTGTCAAATGATAAGTTTGTGTGATATCTGTTTCAAGCGAACTTGGTGCCAGGGCTGAATCTGCTAGCTATGTTGGGTGTTTTGCCTTCCTTCCTGAAACAAAGCTTTGTTAGGGAAACGAAAGACTAAATAGACAAGGACACTACCAAAGGAAGATAAAGAGGTCCTAGCGCTTTCTCCATTTCCATTTCAAAATAAAACTGGTCACCTCTGGAAGGAAATATAACTGTAAATGAAAAACGCTCACTAAATTCAAATGTCCCATGAGTTCAAATTCAAAATTTGCCCGCCCATCTACGGAGTTCAAATTTCAAACTTGACATGGGCAGATGCATGGATGCCATGGCATGCATTGCCTTAGAAGCGCGTCACCTTCGAAATTGGAGGAGTATGACCCTGTACGATGTCACGCTTTTTGAAGCTCCCAGCCTGCCACTGAACCGGTGAATGGAGGGTGCCTGAAAAAAAGAGTGTCTAGTGGACGATTGCCGATGAATGAAAACTCCGGGCGAAATCGTCACGGAAACGAGAATGGAAGGGGCCGGAGGCGTTGACAGTTAATAGAGCATGTTAACGGAGACGATGGACGAAGTAGTCTAACGCCAGGCGAAATCGTCGACCGGTTAGACTACTCCTAACTATTATATATGTAAAAATTGATTATAATTAGTAAAAATATGGTGCGACCTTCAACCTAAAAAGTTCTTTTTGTAAAGAACGGAAAAAAACTGGGTACATACATCTACGATTTTTCGGCACGGGTCGAAAACATACCGAGCGAACTTCACCAATACGCCACTCAGAGCATACAAAGCAATGATTATAGCATGCCAGCTGTGCCAGATTTAAAAAATTACGGTAACGGTACATGCCAGCGATGTCAAATTTAAAAAATTAATAAACATCAACGGCATTGGGCAACGTGTTACAGCCTGTCTCAGATTTCAAATCGTACGGCGTGCAAAAGGGAAGTCTCATTGTTTAGACCGGAAAGGGCTGTCTTATTGTTTAGGCCGAGAGAGATGGTTCTTGATTTGCTGTGCAAAGAGTTGAGAGCCAAGAAAATAGAAGTGAGCTCAGAGAGCCAAGAAGAGCGAGAGGCCCAAGAAAATAGAGGTGAGCTCAGAGAGCCAAGAATAGAGGAGAGATGGTTCTTGATTTGCCTTGCGAAGAGCTGAGAGAATGCAGAGGGGCGAGAGGGCGAAGAAAATAGAAGTTAGCTCAGAAAGCCAAGAAGAGCCGAGAGACCCGAAAAGAGGAGAGATGGTTCTTGATTTGCTGTGCAGAGTGCCTAGATGGTCAAGAAAATAGAAGTGAGCTCAGAATGCCAAGAAGAACCGATAAAGAGGAGAGATAGCTCTTGATTTGCTGTGCTGGGTTGCCTGAGGATTGAATAATTTACGAGCTTTTTTAGGTTTTTATTTATTTGTTATTTAAAGATTGAAGCATGGCCATGCTTTTGATTATTTTTTACTTATAAGTCTTTTTAAGTATTTTTTTGGTTTTTTTTAGTTTGTTTCTTTCTTTACATTTGTTTTGGTTAAATTTATTTTATTTATGTTTTTTTTGAGTTTTTATTTTATTTTTTATGCCTCTTTGGATTGTGGGAAGGGAGTGAGAAGCAGATCAGATAGAAGAAGATGCGCACTGAGTGAAGGGAGTGAGAAGATAATGCAAGGAAGAAGAATACCGAAATGTTCCAAAGAGCGAAAATGCTGCCGGCTGTCTTTCAGTGCGAGCTCGGTTGAAAATGCTGCGACCTGTCTTTCAGGTATTTTATATTTTGTTTCTAAACGAAAACAATGTGGCTGGATATTATTTTTTAATTATTTTGTAAAGATATTGTGTTTTGATCTTTTTTATGCTATTGATATTGAATTTTATGGGTGAGTATTTAATTTCGAGATCAGAATTAGATTTTTTTAAGTTCGAAGATTATTGAGATGGTTTTATGCTCTAGTTCTAAGATTATTGAGATGGTTTTATGCTGTAGTTCTAAGTTTTAAGTGGAATTTTGAAATGGGTTTTCGCTGCATTATTGAGTTTCGAGTGGGTTATATTTGATATGTTAACTGGTGGTTTCTGTTTCTATGTTTTAAGTTTTGAGTGGGTTATATTTGACATGTTAACTGGTGGTTTTGGGTTATATTTGATATGTTAACTGGTGGTTTTTGGTAGTTTATTATGTTTCTAAGTTTTAAGTCAAATTTTGAAATGGGCTTTTGTTGTATAATTGAGTTCCAAAGATTATTGAGATGGTTTTATGTTGTGTAGTTTTAAGTAGAATTTTGAAATGGGTTTTGAGTTGGTTAGATTTGGCATGTTAGTTTGGTGGTTTTGGTGATTTTGAGTTTTTGTTTTATTATTGGGTTAGATTTGGTATGTTGTTGGTGGTTTCATGTTATTTTAATTATTTCTGTAAATTATTTCATGTTAATTTAGTAAATTATTTTTATAATTTTTTAAATATTATTTTAGTTTTTTTAATGATATTTTAGTTTTATTGTAAATTATGCACAGATTTATGAGTTTAATATAGTTGAATTTACAATAATTTTCTGTAATTTTCTATTATTTATTTCATTTTATTTTAGACATGCATTAGCTGTAATTAATGTCTCATAACTGTAGAGCCAGAATGTCTCATCCCTCATCCCTGTAGATCCCTGTAGTTAAATTTGTGCTTGTTTTAGTTATTGAAATATAATTTAAATGCGCCCTCACATATCTTAATTCATTCATAAATTAAGAATTAGGGAAGTCTCACTTTCACATATGCGTTTCTCCGTATAGATTAATTCATGTATAAATTCCTTAATCACATATCTTTTTGTAAGTCTTCTGAAATTCTTTCTCCTTCACACAACCCAAACCCAAAATTAATGTTTATAAAAGATTTGTCCTCCATACTTCAAGAGAAAAAGAAGTGCCTTTATCGAGAGGTAAATCTGATTTTAAGAAAGATCACCACAACTGGTTGCTGAATTGTTTCACTGAACTATAAAATTTATACATGAATTGGTTTCAAGGTTTGGAATTGGTTCCAGTGAACTATAAACTTTATACATGAATTGGCTTATTGCTTAAGGAGGCTGTATGGTGAACCATCAAAGCTTTTAACCAATAAAGTTTGTCTAAAATCACTAGATCGTTCACATTACACTAATTTAGTTATTGCTTTTCTTTCATCTACTACTTTTCATTTATGTGTTGCCTTGTGACCATTATTTTGATAGTTTTATGATTTTTGTTGAGTTTCATGGATGTATGATTGTTGTGTTGTTTTTTACATTGTTGGACATGTTTCAATTGGATTATTTTTCACATTTTTTTAGGTTTATTTCTCCTTATTTAATTGGAATAAAGAAAATGGCTTAGACCAACAATATAAATTGAGGTCTTGTCTTGTTATTCTGTGCAAATCTATTGATGTGCTTGAGTTGAGTTAGTTTTATATTGTTTCTTGGTATGTTTATGCAGGCATGCATGAAAACATGGTTATGACATGAGGGTAGTTGTGACTGACAATTGAAAATGATTAAAATCATTAAGATATGTTTTAAGAATAAATTATTTATTCTTTATTTAGAATTACATTTTAAAGAAAATTTAGTTTTATTTTGATATTTTTTTAAGTAGATATTAATTATTAATTAATAATTTTTTTATTCTCCCAGGTTAATGAAGTGGAGGATGCTTTGGCAAAGAATGACACTTGAAAAGAAAGATGGAAAATGCATCTTCGACATGTGGAAAAACAAATGGAGAATACTTGAAGGAATTTATCAGATTTAGCTTTTGTAAATTATAAATTATGTTAGAGTTTTTAGTTTTTATGTAATACTGAAAACAAATATATCAATAAAATTATAAATTTTTTTTCAAAGGAAGGGCTTTTGCCCTTTCTCAAATCTCTCAAAGATAGCTTATGGCCAAAGCTATCTTTGAGAAGTCTTCTTTGATTAGGTTTAAAGTTATAATTTTTGAGGGCTTTTGCCCTTTCTCAAATCTCTCAAAGATAGCTTATGACCAAAGCTATATTTGAGAAGTCTTCTTTGATTAAGTTTATAGTTATAATTTTTTTAATTTTTATTGTTTAATGCATGTTTTACTTTCTAATAAAATTTTAATTTTTTTTATAAGTTAAAAATTATGATATAATAAAAGTGGTAATTTAATAAGAACCTATTAATTCAACAATGCATCATTTTACAAGTTAATATGTTTGTATAATTTGTGATTTGTTTAATGGATAAAATGAAAATCAACTTTATTTTAAACTAATATTAGAATGTAAATTTTATCAATGAATATGTTTATATAATTTTGTTTTTCTCAATCAATAAAATAAAAAATAAATTATATAACAATTTTATTATTATATATTATAACATTTCTGTTAAAACATTTTAACATTCAAGTATTCCTTTACAACATCATTAACATTACATTTCACTTTATAAAATTTCTTTTCCAACATTTTAGCCATGCATTCTACATTTCATAAATTCATGTTTGTATAAACTGTGGTTTGTTTAACTAATAAAATGAAAATTAACTTTATTTTAAACTAACATTATAATGTATCATTTTATCAACTAAATAAAATTTAACTTTTAAAACATTTTTTTAATATATATATTACATTAATTTTGCAGCATTTTAACATTCAATTATTTCTCTATCAACATTATTAACATTACATTGCACACTATAATTTTATTTTTGCAACATTTTAACCATACATTCTACATTTCAAAATTTTTAAGTTTTAACATTTTAAAAATTCATGTGTTTATATAACTTGTGGTTTGTTTAATTAATCAAATAAACATTAACTTTATTTTAAACTAACATTATAATGTATCATTTTTTTACAACATTATTAACATTACATTTAACGCTAACAATGCTTTTTTTTTGCAAGAACCAAGCATTCTACATTTCAAAATTTTTATATTTAACATTTTAAAAGTTTGTGTTTGTATGATTTATGGTTTGTTTATTTAATCAAATGAAAATTAACTTTATTTTAAATTTACCATTATAATGTATTATTTTATCAATTAAATAGTTTTTAACTTTTATAACAATTTTTTCTTTAAATGCAGCATTTTAACATTCAATTATTTCTTTTACAACATTATTAACATTACATTTCACACACAAATTTCTTTTGCAACATTTTTAACTATGCATTCTACATTTTAAAAAATTATATAATATAATATAATATAAAATTTCTATTGCAACATTATAGCATTCAATTATTTCTTTCCCAACATTTTAACATTACATTTTACAATTTAAAATTCTTTCCCAACATTTTAACATTATATTTTACACTTTAAAATTTTACATTTCACATTTTAAAAATGCATATAATAGAATATAAAAGTATAAAAATTGATGTTTAATAAATATAAAATTTATCTCTGTATATTATGTTATGTTTGTGATGTATAGTGTTATGTTATGTTTTTTTTTTTCAGTCGAAAAAAATGCATTCCTTGGTATTCAATGAATCAAAGGAACTTTTTACATCTTCAAGTAATCCACAAAAACTGTTCATGTACAGCAGAAAGTTCATGTACAGCAGATATAATATACTGTCCTACCTGTGTATATCAGAAAATATACAAACCTATCAGCCTATAAAAGACAAGTAATTACAATGTGTCTCAATACCATCCACAGAAAACTTTGACTCGAAGCACTATGGGATCACTACCCAAGAGAACCCTCTCATAGATAGACAATCAAGTACAGTCATCAATGTTCCTAAAGAACATAACAGGAACCCAATATATCTGATCCAATGAGGGACTCAAGAAATCAGTAAATATGATGGTCCACAGAAACCTGTAAGTGTCTCACAAAACTGGAGAGATATTCAGAAGTAAAAAAGTGCACGTTCTAAAAAAGCTGTACTGAGCTTTCTCCAATATTCTCATTCCCATAAAATTCTGTAAGTATGAGATGTCCCGGTGCCAAATGCAGTCCCTCCTTTGATAAGATATCTGCCTTCCTGTTATGTTCCCTATAAACATGACTGAGATCCATCGACATGAAGGAGGATATGAGAATCCTAGTGTTGTGGCACCAGGCCTCTAGATTCACCATATCCAGGGCGGATTCCATATTTGCCCACTTTATAATCACAGAGGAGTCGCCAAAGATATGTAGGTGAGGTAACCCAATATCCTTGGCGACCCATAGTGATGCCCATAGTGCTAAGAGCTCAGCTCTTGTATTGGTACTTCTGCCACATCCGAGCTTGAAGGCAAGAAGGTGAAGGTCATTCAGCCAGATAACAAACCCCGCACCCCCCACCTCTTTTGCCGCCGCTCCATCAAAAAATACCGTAGGATAATTCCCAATATTCCTGATTCTGTGCTTTTGTAACAGAGGGGGCTTTTGTTATGTTATGTTTGTGATGTATAGTGTTGTTATGTCGTGTTATGTTATGTGTACAATAATTGTGCACATTATTTAATCAAATGAAAATTAATGCAACATTTTAACATTCAATTATTTTTTTACAACATTATTAACATTACATTTTACACAATTTTTTATTATTATTTTACAGCATTATTAACATTACATTTCACACTATAATATTTTTTCCCAAGATTCTAACCAAGCATTCTACATTTTAAAAATTCATGGTTTGTTGGGCTAATTAAATGAAAATTAATGCAACATTTTATTTTTATTTTTACAGCATTATTAACATTACATTTCACACTATACATTTTTTTTCCAAGATTCTAACCAAAGCATTCTACATTTTAAAAATTCATGTGTTTGTATAAATTTATGGTTTGTTGATTTAATTAAATGAAAATTAATGCAGCATTTTAACTTTCAATTATTTCTTTTACAACATTATTAACATTACATTTCACGCAATTTTTTTTTATTTACAAGATTCTAACCAGGCATTCTAAATTTTAAATATTCATGTGTTTATGCAGCATTTTAACATTCAATTATTTATTTTAATACATTATTAACTTTGCATTTCACACAAATATTTTTTTTGCAACATTTTAACTATGCTTTGCACATTTTAAAAATTTATATAAATATAATTTAAAATTTATTTTGCAACATTATAACATTAAATTATTTCTTTCCCAACATTCTAACCGTACATTTTACACTTTAAATTTTTTATATAATATAATATAAAAGTATAAAAATTGATGTTTAATAAATATAAACTTTATTTTATGTGTACTGTGTTATGTTTGTGATGTGTTGTGTTATGTTATGTGTACAATAATTGTACACATATCATATGTATTTATGTAAATGATTGTATTTATGTGTAAAAATCTAAAATTATAAGAATTTGTTTAAAATATATATACATTAATTTTAACATTCAATTATTTCTTTTACAGCATTATTAACATTACATTTCAGACCATGATGTTTTTTTTTCAAGATTATAACCAGGCATTGTACATTTCACACAAAAATCTCTTTGTTTTACAGGTACATTTCACACTATAATTTTTTTTTGCAAGATTCTAGGCGCATTCTACATTTTAAATATTCATGTGTTTTGTAAAATTTATGGTTTGTTTATTTAATCAAATGAAAATTAATGCAACATTTTAACATTCAATTATTTCTTTTACAACATTATTAACATTACATTTCACAAAAAAAATTTATTTTGCAACATTTTAACATTCAATCATTTAATTATTTATTTCCCAGCATTTTAACCATATTAACATTACATTATAAGAATTATTGCTAAATCTAAAATTATAAGATTTTGTTTAAAATATATATTACATTAATTTTGCAGCATTTTAACATTCAATTATTTCTTTTACAACATTATGAACATTACATTTCACACTAAATTTTTTTATATAAAAATTATAGTGTTTTTATAATTTATGGTTTGTTTATTTTTAATTAAATGAAAATTAACTTTATTTTAAACCAACATTATAATGTATTATTTTATCAAATAATTAAATTTAACTTTTACAAATATTTTTTCTTAAATGTAGCATTTTAAAATTCAATCATTTCTTTTACAACATTATTAACCTTACATTTCACATAAAAAATTCTTTTGGAACATTTTAAGTATGCATTCCACATTTTAAAAATTTATATAATATAATATAAAATTTCTTTTACAGCATTATAACATTCAATTATTTCTTTCTCAACATTCTTACATTACGTTTTACACTTTTAAATTTTATATTGCACATTTTAAAAATTCATTTAATATAATATAAAAGTATAAAAATATGTTATGTTTGTGATGTTATATAATGCTATGTGTACAATAATTGTAAATATAATGTATTTATGTAAATTATTCTATTTGATATTAATTTAAGATCTAAAATTATAAGAATTTAGTTAAAATATATATTACATTAATTTTAAAGCATTTTAACATTCAATTATTTCTTTTACATTATTATTAACATTACATTTCACACTATAATTTTCTTTTTGCATGATTATAACCCGACATTCTACATTTTAAAAATTCATGTTTTTGTATAATATATGGTTTGTTTATTTAATCAAATGAAAATTAATGCAGTATTTTAACATTCAATTATTTTTTTATAACATTATTAACACTACATATTACACAATTATTGTTTTTGTTTTACAACATTATTAACATTACATTTCTCACACACACACTATATATATATATATTTGGCAAGATTTTAACCAAGCATTCTACATTTTAAAAATTCATGTTTTTTATAATTTATGGTTTGTTTATTTAATCAAATGAAAATTAATTGAGTATTTTGACATTCAATTATTTCTTTTATAACATTATTAACATTACGTATTACAAAAAAATTTCTTTTGTTTTACAACATTATGAACATTACATTTCACACGATTGTAGTACTTGGTGTGTGAAGGAGATGTTGGTAGGTGGGAGCAGGAGTGCTAGGGTTTGAAGAAGTTTTCTGCTAAGAATCCAGCTGGTGTTGCTTGGCCGCTGAGGCATCAGGACGCAGAGGCTCGTTGGTTCACTTGGCAGTTTTGCCTCCCTGGGTGAACCCATGATGGGATGTTTAATAAATATATACTTTATTTATGTGTATTATGTTATGTTTGTGATGTGTTGTGTTGTTATGCTGTGTTATGTTATGTGTAATTGTACACATATCATATGTACTTATGTAAATGATTGTATTTATGTGTGAAAATCTAAAATTATAAAAAAATGTTTAATATATATATATACATTATACATTAATTTTAACATTCAAATTTTTTTTTACAGCATTATTAACATTATATTTCATACCATAATGTTTTTTTTTTCAATATTATAACCATCGCATTCTACATTTCAAAAATTCATGTGTTTGTAACATTACATTTGAAATTTATATTACATTTAGTATTTTAACATTACATCTCACACAAAAATCTCTTTGTTTTACAACATTATTAACAGTACATTTCACACTATAATTTTTTTTTTGCAAGATTCTAAGCAGGCATTCTACATTTTAAATATTTATGTGTTTTGTAAAATTTATGGTTTGTTTATTTAATCAAATGAAAATTAATGCAGCATTTTAACATTCAATTATTTCTTTTACAACATTATTAACATTACATTTCACACAAAAAAATTCTTTAGCAACGTTTTAACATTATCAACATTACATTATAAGAATTATTAGAATTATTGCTAAATCTAAAATTATAATATTTTGTTTAAAATATATATTACATTAATTTTGAAGTCTTTTAACATTCAATTATTTCTTTTGCAACATTATGAACATTACATTTCACACTATAAATATTTTTTACAGATTCTACGTTTTAAAAATTCGTGTGGTTGTATAATTTATGGTTTGTTTATTTAATCAAATGAAAATTAACTTTATTTTAAACTAACATTATAATGTATTATTTTATCAATTAATTAAATTTAACTTTTACAATTTTTTCTTTCTTAAATACATCATTTTAAAATTCAATCATTTCTTTTACAACATTATTAACCTTGCATTTTACACAAAAATTTCTTATACAACATTTTAATTAAGCATTCCACATTTTAAAAATTTATACATCATAATATAAAATTTCTTTTATAGCATTATAACATTCAATTATTTCTTTCTCAACATTCTGACTTTACATTTTATACTTTTAAATTTTACATTGCACATTTTAAAAATTCATTTAATATAATATAAAAGTATAAAAATATGTTATGTTTATGATGTGTTGTGTTGTTATATCGTGCTATGTGTACAATAATTGTACACATAGCATATGTATTTATGTAAATTATTGTAATTGATATTGATTTAAAATCTAAAATTATAAAAATTTAGTTAAAATATATATTACATTAATTTTACAGCATTTAAACATTCAATTATTTTTTTTACAGTATTATAAACATAACATTTCACACTATAATTTTTTTTAAAATTTTTTGCGAGATTATAACCAGGTATTCTACATTTTAAAAATTCATGTTTTTTGTATAATTTATGGTTTGTTTATTTAATCAAATGAAAATTAATGCAATATTTTGATATTCAATTATTTTGATATTACAAATTACACAAAATTTTCTTTTGTTTTACAACATTATTAAAATTACATTTCACACTATATTTTTTTTGGCAAGATTTTAACCAAGCATTCTACATTTTAAAAATTCATGTTTTTCTATAATTTATGGTTTGTTTATTTAATCAAATGAAAATTAATGCAGCATTTTAACATTCAATAATTTATTTTACAACATTATTAACATTACATTTTACAAAAAAAAAATATTTTTTTACAACATTATTAACATTACATTTTACACTATTTTCTTTTTTTTTGTAAAATTCTAACCAATAATTGTACACATAGCATATGTATTTATGTAAATGATTGTATTTGATATTAATTGAAAATCTAAAATTATAAGAATTTGCTTAAAATATATATTACATTAATTTTGCAGCATTTTAACATTCAATTATTTTTTTACAGCATTATTAACATTACATTTCATGCCATAATGTTTTTTTGAAAGATTCTAACAAGGCATTCTACATTTCAAAAATTCATGTGTTTGTAACATTACATTTGAAATTTATATTACATTTAGCATTTTAACATTACATTTCACACAAAAAAATTCTTTGTTTTACAGCATTATTAACATTACTTTTCTCTCTCTCTCACACACACACACACACACACACACACACTATATATATATATTTTGCAAGATTTTAAGCAGGCATTCTACATTTTAAATATTCGTGTGTTTGTAAAATTTATGGTTTGTTTACTTAATCAAATGAGAATTCTTTGCAACATTTTAACTATGCATTCAACATTTTAAAATTTTATGTAATATAATTTAAAATTTCTTTTGCAACATTATAATTATGCATTCCACATTTTAAAAATTTATATAATATAATTTAAAATTTCTTTTGCAAGATTATAACATTAATTATTTCTTTCCCAACATTCTAACATTATTAACATTACATTATAAGAATTATAAGAATTTGTTTAAAATATATATCACATTATTTTTTCATCATTTTAACATTCAATCATTTCTTTTACATCATTATTAACATTACATTTCACACAATAAATTTTTTTTTCTTCAAGATTCTAACCAAGCATTCTACATTTTAAAAATTCATATGTTAATATAATTTATGATTTGTTTATTTAATCAAATGAAAATTAACTTTATTTTAAACTAACATTATAATGTATTATTTTATCAATTAATTAAATTTAACTTTTACAACAGTTTTTTCTTAAATGTACCATTTTAAAATTCAATCATTTCTTTTACCACATTATTAACATTACATTTCACACAAAAATTTTTTTTACAACAATAAGTATGCATTCCACATTTTAAACATTTATATAATATAATATAAAATTTCTTTTTGCAGCATTATAACAT
>LPNX010223219.1:71158-88001 GCA_001517045.1 Pseudotsuga menziesii | reverse complement strand
TATTTCCTATTTGTGCTTTTATAATCAAATTGTCTGCAAGGTCATAGTACGTTGGTAACCCCCAGACCTAGGTTATTAGGTGAATTCTTCATTACAACACCTGGTTTTACAATGATTTCAAAATCATACTCCTGAAATAGAAGTAACCATCTACAGATCCTTCCTCTCAATACTGGTTTATTGACCAAATACTTTAAAGCGGAATGGTCAGTAAACATCTTGAATGGGGCACCCAACAGGTAGTGCTTGAACTTCTGTAGAGCATACACCATGGCTAATCCTTCTCGTTCTGTAGTGGTGTAGTTCTTTTCTGCTGTAGATAGCTTTCTGCTGGAGTACGCGATCGGATGATCGATACCCCCTTCTCCTGGCTACGTTAGGACAATGCCCAGTGCGATGCAAGATGCATCCACATGAACATGAAATGGCTTGTTCCAATCTGGGAATACTAAGATGGGTGTTGTAACCATCTTCTCTTTAAGTGTGTCTAAACTTTGCTGGCATTCCTCATTCCATAGGAATGTCATGTCTTTCTTTAACAGCTTTTCCATAGGTGTTGTGATCTTTGCATAACCTTTGATAAATTTTCTATAGTACCCGGTATGACCAAGTACTGTCCTCAACTGCTTGACTGAGTTGGGTGCCGGGAGATGTACAATGATGGCAATCTTTGCAAGATCTACCATCAAGCCTTGTCTGCAAACAATATGACCCAACAAAATACCAAATGGTGCACATAATATAAATTTCTTCAAGTTAAGAGAAATTTGATATTGCCTACATTTCTCTAACATGAGCCTTAAATCTCCTATATGCTTGTCAATTAATCCAAATACATTCCAATCATCAAAATAGACTTCTAAGAATTTATGGATGTATTCCTTGAATACAACAACTACTACTCTAGAAAAGATAGCTGGTGCATTTTTAAGACCAAAGGGCATTACCGTATAGTGGAATGAACCCCATTCTGTCGCAAAGGTGGTCTTATGTCGATCCTCTGGATGGATTCTGATCTGGTGATAGCCTGAAAAGCCATCAGTGAAGGAGTAGACGTCCTGTCCTCCCACATTGTCTAAAACCTCATCAGTAAACGGTGTCAGAAATGGATCATGAAGTGATGCATCATTGAGTTTGTGCAAATCGACACAAATCCTGATGTCTCTTTTAGTTTTCTTTTCCTGCACAACCATGGGACTAAACCATTCACCTTCTTCTACTGGCTCAATGATGGCTGCTGCTAGCATCTTATCGATCTCATCCTTAACTTTTTGTTTATAGCAGTGATTCAATCTGTATGGACGCTGCTTAACTGGCCTAGCATCCTCTTTCAATGGTATGCGCATGACTCCCAAATCTCCTACTATTCCCTTCATCTCTGTGAACTTAGTGGGAAATAAGTCCTGACAGTTGTGTAAAATATCTGCAATGTGTCCTACTGTTTCGTCATCCCAATAGTCTCCTATAGAGGAAAACTTTGGTTCTGTTGCTATGCCAATATTGATCTTTTTAATCTTGATAGGTTCTGTGATGGCTAGAATCTCGAGTCTTGGTCCATCAACATCGCGAGTCCCTTCTGACTCTAGAATGTTGATGCTGCGAGGATTCTCATCCTCATCATCTGGCTTTGCTACAAAGTTGTAGCACTCTACTGCATGTTCCAACTGGATAGCCCAATCAGACTGAGCAGACACTGATTGGGTACAGTCATCAAATATCTTAGTCTTTATAACGTCTAGGGCCTGATCAATACTTGGATACTCAGATTCAAAAGTGAAAGTGAGTAAAAAGTTGTCTATCATAAGTGGCCATGTGATCGTTCCTCTGTGCAACTCGGTCTCAGTGTACCAGTTCCTTGGAACTGTGTCTAAAGTGTGAATGAATAGGTGAACCCATTCATCCTCTGGAATTTCTGACCAATTCTGTTCACAAGTTTGAATATGTGACCTGGGGTCACTTTCTCCTATATATTTCTGCTGTAAGGGCTCCTTGTCATTAGAGAACCTGATTGCCATCAATATCTTAAATTCATCCCATGATGTGATATGTTCTTTATGTGCATGCCACCATCTTGCAAGTGTGGCTCTTACTGCAAGGTCAATAATTGTCATCCTCTGCTCCTGAGGAATTTCCTGCTCAAACTATTGTAAGAAGTCATTGACATCCGCTAAGCGATGAAAGGATGAAATATCAATAATGTCTGCGCCAATCCATCGTAGTGACTTAGTCATAAACGCACATCTGCACACTGAGACTTCGTAAATTCTATTCTGCCAATTCTCTAGACCAACCTCCGAATCTGATGCACATGAGCTGTCGCATCACCAACTGATGTTTCATTCTACGGTTGGATTGATGTAATCACTCTGATTAGCTGTCATCTGATAGAGGCTCTCCATATTACGCACCTCTTCCTCTGCTCGGATAGGTTCAATATACCTGGGACCCTGAAAAGGATCCAACGGTGCGATGACCTAGATCTGACTATCCTCAAAGGTCATTTGTCTTTTCTTTAAATTGATAACAGCCATGTTATCGATTGCCCAATCAATACCTGGTAGAGCTGGATATGGTCTACTATCGCCAATGATCTCTATAACTTCAAAGTCTGCAAAGTTGTGGACTCCGTCAATATCAACTGGTACCTGCGGTAATCGACCCAGTGGTGATACCCTCTGCGGATTGGCTAGTCGCAGATGGATAGGAAATCTGGATAACTTAGGGCTACCCATCTGTTCCCATGTCTGCATAGTCAGAACATTTACCTCTGATCCTAAATCTAGGATTACCTCATCCATTTCAAATTCTCCAACTTGTGCTGTGAGTCTCATCTCTCTTCCTGTTCTGGTATGGCCCATAATATTATGAACAGCACGCTGCGCACTGCTCACAAAAGAAGATGGCTGACACTGATCTATGATGCACTGAAGCTCTCTGATATCTTTCTCATTTCTAACGAGTTTTAAGCAACTCCGCAGGAAGGATTGTACACTTCTTGTTGACTCATCCTCTTCGCACCTTCCCGATGTGGTAGCCTGCAATATCTGCACAGGACTAATGCCACAAGGTGTTTGCTACTGTGGTACACCCCTGTACGGTAGTACCTGCGATCCCGATGCTGTAGGTTCAGTAAAGAAATTTTGAGCTTTCTGAAATGTTTCTTTGTTCTTCTGCAAGTCGAGTGGTGTTAATTTAGTAGTGGCTTTGCACACCCACTCCGGACTTGTGTTCTTTTCTGCATCCTGTGATGTCAGACTAGTAGAAGCACCACTACGAGTCACAATGTTGACTCTTGGTTCTGGCTCTTTCTGATCAGCATCAATAAGCTGGATGTTCTGGTGTACTGCTGGCTTAGGGTCTCTAATATTGGCTATCAAGATCAGACACTCTTCTATAGGGTGATCATAGGACTTGCAATACTTACATGTCGTACTAGGGTTCTGACAGTCCCTAGAATAATGTCCTACAATTCCACAATTGTAACAAGTAATAGGTCCCTGGCCATGGCCAAATCCTTCTCCATGGCCAAAGCCTCCTCCACGGCCAAAGCCTTCTCCACGGCCTCATCCTCTGAATCCTCCTCCACGGCCATCACGATTCGGTTCATGCTATGGTCCTGTTGCTGGACCAGGTGTTTCTGACTGGAATCTATACAAGTCATGATTTCTCTCTATCATAAGATCATAAGCTCGGCAATTATGTTCATCATGACCTACTGACTTGCAGAAGTTACAATATAAGTTCTTAGGGTTTTGTACATACTTCTGAAGTAAAGGGCATTCCAATGGTCGATGTCCTCTTGTTCTGCAGAGTTCACACCATGGCCCTTGAGTCTGTAATAAGGGGTTAGGAGCCCCACTTGATAAATAATCAACAAATACTGGACAATTATCCTTAGTATGGCCCTGTCCTTTACACTTTATACACCATATCTCTTGTGCAATCTCTTTTCCTTTCTTAATCTCATGCATCTGTAACGTGAGATTGGCTAACTGGTTCTGTAGGTTTGTCATTCCTGTACTGGTCTCAGCTAGAGGTGAGGCCTCTAGTTTCATTTCCATCTCCAATGCTTCATCCTGTGTACGGAGTCTCTGTTGCATTAATGGAAGTCTGATGTGAGGGAGCAGTGCTGCGATGAACCATTCTTTATGCTGCTCCGATGCAAACTCAAAGCTGACTTGGTCTATAAGGGCTTTGAAATTCTGATCAAAGTCCCATACTGACTCTATAGGTAGTTGTTTGATGTCTTTAAGCTCTGTGATACACTGTGACTCAGACTTAGGTTTCTTAAATTCTTTAATCATTGCAGTCTTGACCTGTACAAGTGTTATGGCCGGTGCTATTGTATATTTCATATACCATGTTAAGGCTCTGTCTCTAAGTGTAGTGACCAACTGGAAAAGTTTAGTATTATCATCCTGGATCTCTTTAATGGTCCATACGGCTTCACATAAGAACCAATGTTGTTCCAGGTATTCTGCCCCTGTACCCTTGAAGGTAGGTAGTTTCATGTCATCCCCCATTCTGTTTCTATGTGGTGGATTCTGGTTTGCTGTATTACTACCACTCGGTGGTGTATATGTAGGTGGTGTAAAGGTAGTATGTACTGTATGTGTAGTTCCTGCGGGATTATTCTGAGTCCCGGTTGCTTTCTGTGGGGTATAAGGGTGGTAAGGGATACCCCCTACTATTCTCTCTATATTACTTGGACTCTATTCTCTAGTATTGTCGGAACTGTTTTCAAAGAGAGAAGATCTGAAATCTACTTTATATTTCTTACCACTACATGTACATCCAATTTCATCAAAGTCACTCTCAAACTCTTGTGACATTACACTTATTTACTTATTCATCTGAGACTATATCCATTACTCCTTTTTCATGTAATAACATCTTAATGGACAAGTTTAAAGAGCTTAGGTACTTACCGCGATATCCTTTGAATAAGTACCTCTCTGCTTCATTGAAGCTCTTTCTTTGATCGACTGCAAACTCTGTAACGAAGCCTTCCAGCAAACTCACAAGCCAGAAGTCTACCGCCCGTGAAATGGGATTATCAATGCTCTTCACGGTCTGGATAAACTCCGGTGTCCATACTATGTTTATTTTCTTCTTGAATATATTCTTATCAATCAACTTTGATAACCAGTCGTACAACTCATTTGCATAGGTTGCAAAAAATATCGTATGCAAGTCAGTAAAGATATGTTTTTGTAACCAGTCCTCTGTACTCCGTCTAGGACTCTTGTTTTCTTTTTTAGCAAATTCTTTCTCCTTAGACTCAACCCAGTGGTTAAGTTCTTCTTTAGTAGGATGCCAACAGAACATTAGCTCGTCAGTTTGTTCAAAACCGGCAATGAAACCATTTGTTGGTCTCTCTGCGTAGACCCGGGTTTCCTTTAATGTACCAACAAAACCCCTAGCTCACTGGCCCTTTTGGTGACAGACTGCAAAGCATCCTGAAGTCTCACCCGAAGTGATCTTGGATGGGTCGGCTGAAGACTCAGGTGTCTTCAACCGGGTTCTGTAGCATACTATTGGTTCGCGACTCTTCTTCACCAGCGGGATCTCTCTGCAATAGCGATCCCGCCTTCTAGCTGGCGCTGGTAGGAAGCGGACTCCTATCGCATCGCTGCTTCTAGCGCGATGCACAAACTATCTCCTTTGCTTAGCTCTTATCCTGGGATATCTCACACCGTGGTTCCTCCGACAGTGCGATATCGCCTTTCTATACTGTGATATCCTTTACAGTAAGACGTCAATATGACTCTCACAGTCCAAAGGATTCCTTCCTTAGTATAATAGTTAAGTTAAATAGCCTCACTTAGACTCCTACAGTCTAATATGCTTAACATCAACTGCGCTGAACTCACGGAACTCATATACCGGAGTCACTTAATACTGTGTCTATCAAACTGTTATGAACTAAACACTGATAAACTCATATACAGGCTACTTGATACCTTCAACTTGCGTTTAACCCTCTATGTGCTATGAACTGAAGCATAACATACATACATCCATCAACTAATAAGCAACATTCATGTAACAAATAACAGATAATACATAAGTAAAGCACAAACACATGAAATAGTTGCACAACACACGGATTTTACGTGATTCACCTCCAGGGGGGAAGCTATGTCCACGGGAACTAGTTTTTATATTATATCTTGAGAGGATAAACACAGTTTCGTTGCAATCTGATATGCAGCTTGAGATCTTCTAGGAAACTCCACACACACAACTGGGAGCCCTTATCTCTTAGATCTCTTCTCTTATATTGCCTTCTCTTACAATATACTCTTCCTCTCTCTCTCTCTCTCTCAATCCCTGCAGATTGTTACATACATGCTCAAGGAGCCAGCTACTGGTTACAGTAAGATAATACAGATGGATTAACAGGACCAGAGCCCGACTCTTACAATACTGAGACTCTAGAGACACTTGGCTAGCTAAATGACTTAGCGGCTACCCCTCATCTGATTGTCTAAGTAGCTACCCAATTATCTAACCTTTTACATTACAAAATACATGCTTATATAGGCGGCCCTAAGGTCTCGCCATTACAAAACTATGGGCCTTTCCCAACAATAACCTAAAAACCCTAACTGTGAGAGTCGATGCATCTGTACTGTGGGATGCCACTTACCCTCACACCACAGCTTTCTGAAGTCTTCCACGCTTCCTGGCATTGATCATGGGTATGGGTGCCACTTCCCCAGTCGCTTTGCTTTTGTCCTTCGTATTCAATGCCTCGGCCCTTTGCTCCCTTTCCTTTATGAGGGTAGCTGAGCTCTCCTGTCTTCGCCGCTACCTTAAGTGCAGTGGTTGAGCTCTCTCTTCTCGGCCGCTCAGGTACTGTCTTCTTTGACTTCCCTGTCCCGATGTAGCAGCTTTTCCTGTAGCTGCGGGACCCTGCTCCAACATTCCACCTAGTGTCGGTATATCGAACGACCTTTCATGTACCCTTGAGGTATATAGAAAGGTACTTCACGTACTCGATTGTATATCGGAAGGCCCCTTGTGTACGATTATGCATTAGATAGCACTACTATCGATTCAAGCTCCCACTTACCTTGAGTATATTAGGAGACCCCACTAGGATACCCTATCCATCTGAGAAAATCCCTTTGGCCATCTTGCTTGGATCCATACACCAAAAACAACATTTGGGGAGATTACTACACATGTACCCTTGAGGTATATCGTGAGTGGCACCTTCTTGACAATCCTGGTGAGAGACCTGACTATTTGAACTCCTCCTATCATTTTAAGTGTGCTTGTTTTGACCTATAGCTTGTGTAGGGAAATTTTTTGGTGTGTTTTCTAGATTTTCAGACCCTAGGTTAGATAGGAACTGTACAAACTGGTTGAGTTAAGACAGTCCAGATGAGTACGGGGCTTGCCACCTGATTTTATTCCTGGTTCAGGAGAAAATCCAATGGAAGCTATCAACCAAGGAGCTTCTACCACCTCCCAAGTGGGAGATAGTGTGGTTTTAGAAAGGGGAGGACCATATTCTTCACACTCACCTCCCTTGGTCCAACAACCTTCTCGGGGAAATTCCTCGTTCCATTCTCACATGGAAGGAAATGTTGATGATACTACCCATCTGGATTTTGGTCCCAATGCTCCATTTTGGGATACCCCTGTAGGATAGGCCATTGCCTCATTTGGCACCCGTTTAAACTCTTCTAAAGATGAAGAAGAACATAGGAAATACTGTGCTACCATTCTCCATGCATAGGAGATTGATAAGCAAATAGATGACCTTTTAGGCCCAACAGTATTACGTTCCACATCTTTTCCTGTGGGATATAATTCACTTGTCGATTCTATGAGACCCATTGAACCAATTATAGATCATCCATTAACACCCCACAAACTAGGTCAAAATACCACCCCCACCACCTCCCATGTTATGTTTGTTCCCAATCCTCCCAGGTCTTCTGCACCTCAGGATCAACCCTCAATTCCTGTTTTGTCTTTACCTTCTAGTGTCGGGGGGCAACCCCCGACACGACCTACATTATCTGACGCCGAAATTGTACCTAGTCAAGGATAGACCTCTAATATAGAACCATCTACAGTGTATGTATCTCCCACCCATACTAATGTGGTTAATCCCCCATCCAGTTCAGGTTAGCCCTCGGGGGCACAACCTGTAACCATTCAGTATTCTGGAGGTTATGGTTATCAAATGCCTGTAGGTAACATTAATCATCCAACCAATCCTACAGGAATTCCTTATGCTAGGTTTCCATACCCTAGTAATACTTTTACGCCATGGGGGGGATACCTATACATACTGCGGGAGGTGCCGGAGGACCCCCTTATGGAGGTCCTCCCCCTAGGGGGCCTAATGGCCCCAGAGGATCTGGAAACTTTCCTCCTTATGGTCCTAGTGGTCCTGGGGGGCCTCGTGGATTTCCTCCTTATGGCCCTGGAGGGTTTGATGGCCCTTCGCTTAGTGGTTCTGGAGGCTCTAGAGGTTTACCTCTTGGTGGCCCTGGAGGGTTTGGTGGCCCACCTCCTAGTGGTCTTGGTGATCATGGTGGTCCTAGTGGTCCCAATGGCCCTGGTGGTCCTCCTCCTGGAGGCCCTAGTGGTCCTAGCGGTCCTGATCCTGGAAATCAACCCCTTGCGAGTGGATTTTCCGGGAGTTCTTCATCACAGCAGCCTATCTTTTAGTCCACTTATGGTCCTACTAGTAATTATATGCCATATCAATATTACCAATATTGGCAACCCAATCAACAGTTACCTTTCCTAGAAAATTTTGACTTACCTGACTTGTCCAAGTTGATTAATGACCCCATTCAACACAATCCCTCGTGGCCTCCCATTCCGGTAAAGTTACCATCGGATATCCCAAAGTTCGATGGGAAGCAGGGAGGCGATCGGAAGAACCATGTTATGAAATTCCATTTGTGGTTTTCTTCAAAATCCCTCATGGATGACTCCATTCGGTTATGACTCTTTCAACGAACTTTGACCGGTACAGCCGCAAAGTGGTACATTGAACTCCAACAATATTCATTTGTGGATTTTGGCTCGTTGGCAACCGTGTTTCTTACACACTTTCAGCTCCATATTCGTTGTGAAATGGGTACTAATATTTTAACTTCTCTGCGACAGAACACCTCCACCCACATATCTGATCATATCCATGAGTGGAGAAGGTGGAGAAGGCTTATCAAATCCCCTATTCTAGATCAGTTATTAGCTGATTGGTTTACCAAATCCTTGTTGCCTCCTATTTCCTGAGATGTGGCTATGGGCGGTGTCGTTACTAAAGAGCAGGATATTAGTCGAGCCCAGTATCTAGACTTGGTCTATTCCTAGTCTGGAACTCTTTATGACTTGATTCCTCAAGCTCCTCACCCAAGCACCGATCCCTCCAAGCCACCAGCAGAAGTACCTGTTGATGGGATTGTTGGTTCAATCCAGTACCCATCAGCAGCGAAACCTGCCAAGCAAACCCAAACTGCCACCCCTACTCCTTCGAATCCTAATGTTTCCACCGAGGTCAACTCTATTCAAAGTACTCAAACCTCGGGTAATAATAAAAAGAAAGGTAAAAATAGAAATAAAAAACCTGGAAACCAACAGTAGACTCCAAGACCAACCAATAGTGATAACGATAAAGGGAAAAGAAAAGAAAAATATCACTGTCTGCTATGCGGTGGTGACCATTTTTCAAAGGAGTGTCCTCGTCGGGACGAAATCTCCCAGTTTCTGAAGTCCAATCCTACACCCGCAGTACTTACGAATCATTTTCCCTCTCAACAACAACTGATAGACCACATGTCTAATCAGGGTAACTCTAGTTCGTCGGAGGAAATTCGTATGATGTCCTCATATACCATCTATCTGTAAACTTGAAGTCAGAATTATGACAAACCCGCAGATAAAAAAGAAGATCATTCTTCTTCAGGTAAAGATCCCTCTACTAGTTCTCCTGAATCCTCATCTACTGTCCCCTTATCTATCGAGAAGCCTACTCTCGACATGATTTTGCGTCCACCTAAGAGTACTCTTCGGAAGGCAGTATTTAACCCTAATTCCTGAGCAACTCAATTTTATAATGTAGTTGAAGATCTCGCTTAGGCACCTTGTGCAATGTCTACCTTAGAAGTGCTCCAAAGTTTCCCTACACAGCGCAAAAAATTCTTAACAACATTAGGAGCTTCAGACCCAGATAATACTAACTTGATTCATTTCAATATTGAGAACTATAAGCCTAGGTTACCGCATAAACTTGCTGTTCAGATCATTACGAAAGTAGTTGGAAAGAAAGTTTTTCGAATGGTACTAGATGAAGGAGCTTCGACCTTGGTTTTGTCTCTGTCTTGTTGGAAGGATCTCGGCTCTCTCAAGCTTTTAACATCACCTATGACCCTCAAGGCCTTTGACGGACGAGGTTTCCAACCCCGTGGTCTCATATCAACCCTAGCGGTCGAGCTGGGGGAAAAAACCATTTCCATTCAAGTAGAAGTGGTGGATACCCCTTTAGATTACAACCTCCTTTTAGGAAGAAATTGGTTCTATGCCATGACTGCTGTTGCCTCAACAGTATTCCGAACAGTCCAATTTCCGCATCTAGGGAGAATTGTCACTATTGACCAGCTTGATTTCTGTACACCGGATGTTACTACTTCCATGGCTAATAACATCCCCATGTTAGGACAGTCCCCTCCTCCATACCAGTCGATTGGGGTAGGCATATTGAAGGATTCATCCCTTATGGGGAATTTTCCATCCACTCCTCCTAGCACGGATACGGCGACAGTCCATATGATTTCCTCATTTGATTATGAGCCTAAGGGTAAACACGTTGTTGAGTCTACCTCGTTGAGTTCACACGAAGCAATGTATGACGCCATTCAAACCTTTTTTGATGATCGCACCGATGACCTTCATCTAGTGGCTTTAGATCCCTACCATTTACCATACTAGCTAGAGCCTTCTCTTCCTACTCTAGATTATCTCTTTGAGAATTTTCCTTCCGATGAGTCCATTATGGAGATCATGAATATGGATGAGTCCATTCGGGAGGATCACCATCATAGATCCATGTTCCTCCCCAACACCAGTTCAGTTAGCCATGATTTTGCATCCTTGATTCCTACTAATATTGTCAACATTACCCAAAGTCCCATATTGTTGCAAGATACAGATTCTGAAGGAAACCTTTACAACATTACTTAAACCAATCCGATTGACATATCAACCAAGCTTGATACTATCGAGCATGTTCATATTGGGCAGAACTGCTCGGCAGATGAATCTGAAGCCTATAAGGCACTTTTCAAAGAATTTTGTGATATTTTTGCTTGGTCCTATGAAGAGATACCAGGGATTGACCCATCCATTGTGGTCCATGATATTAAAACCTATCCCATGGCTAAAATTATTAGGAAAAAACTAAGGCAAGACCATCCTCAGAAGGCTGCAACTATTAAAGCTGAAATTGAGAAACTTCTCAAAGATGGGTTTATTTATCCTATACCCCTGACGAAATGGGTATCAAACGTTGTCCCTATTAATAAAAAGCAGGGCACCATTAGAGTCTGTATCGACTTTAGGGATTTGAATAAAGCTTGTCCTAAAGACAACTTCCCTACCCCACACATCAATCAGATTTTCGACAACTGTGTTGGAAGTGTCATCTTTTCATTCATGGATTGTTTCTCTGGCTATAATCAGATTGAGATATTACCCTTCGATCAACACAAGACGACATTCATTTTCCCATGGGGAACCTTTGCATATAATAATTTACCTATATAACCCTTCGATCAGCACAAGACGTTATTCATTTTCCCATGGGGAACCTTTGCATATAAGAAGTTACCTTTTGGCTTGAAAAATGCTGGAGCCACGTTAGTGCATGATGTCCTATGTGTTTCATGATATTAAACATATTGTTGAACCATACATTGATGACCTCCCTGCTCATTCACAGCAACGGGAGGACCACCCTGGTCATCTTAGAGAGATATTCTTGAGATGTCGTCATTATAATATACAACTCAATCCACATAAATGTGTTTTTTGTGTTGAGACGGGATGTCTATTAGGTTTTGTGGTATCCAAAGATGGCATCCGGATCGATCCTTTGAAAATTGCTGCCATTTTAGATCTACCAGCCCCAACTAATCTCCTTGAACTCCAAAGTTTGCAGGGGAAGGCAAAATTTCTCCACTGTTTCGTGTGCAATTTCGCAGAGAAAACGCACAGTTATATGCGTCTCCTCAAGAAGAATACCCCATTCTTCTGGGATGACCAGGACCAACGTGCCTTTGATAATCTTAAGCATGCTCTGACGCATTCACCCGTGATACACCCCCAAGATTATTCAAAGGACTTTGTCTTGTATATTGTTGCCTCTGCTACTACCATCGCTATGTTTTTAGTGCAGGAAAATCTCCACGGTTAGGAGCACATGATTTATTACACCAGTAAGAATCTTATGGATTCTGAAACTCGTTATTCACATGTGGAAAAGTTAGCATTGGCCACGGTCATTGCTATACAAAATTTTCATCACTAGATTCTGCTCCGCACTACCACTGTATTGGCAAACCAGAACCCAATGTATTACATCCTGACTCGTCAGGTGCTCGGGGGCAAGTACTCCCATTGGATAGTCATACTTCAGGTGGCTGTGTTCCGTATTTGAGGTTAGGAGACATGGATCTACTTTGCATGTTTTGTAGCTATGTCTTACCTCCTATATCAGTTGTTCATGGATCTACAATGTATTATTGGTAGCCATGATGTGGTCATCATAGTATATCTGCAGTGTATTGGTATGCAACTATGATTGGTTTAAATAGAGTCAATTGTTGGTCTTATGTCATTTATGAGTTCATCTCTCATTGCCTCTATATCAGACGGATATCTTGCAAACTATTTCACCAATCACTTCCTTCTAGCTTCATACTTTGGGGGGCATTCTGTTGCACCTGGAAATTCCACATTGCCTATCAGCCTTCCTGGAAATTCCACATTGTCCAATTTCCTTCTGGAGAGCCTGACCTGAGATGCTTTGGCTTCTTTTTTCCCGTATCTTAGAGGGTCGGTTCCTTTTCTTCCTTTTACACAGAGCACTGACACTGCTGCCTACTGTGGAGTAAATAGTGTTGATGCCCCCTTTCTTTGACAGAAAGTTAGATCATTGCACATGCCCTTTCTGTCAAGAGCATTAATAGTCCAAAAAGAGGAAAAAATAAGGTTTTGGAAGCTTCCTTATGGAAGTGTACATGGAGTTAGTTCCTACATGCTTAGGAGAGGTGGAATTATCTTCCCTAACTTGTTGGGATCACATCCTATCCATTTCCCAAGTCAATCTCATGTGTTTTGGGCCTGTAAATGAAGATTTCATGATGTGAGTGAAGGAGGCCAAGACAAGTACCCTTATGCTGTTGGATTGAAGTCTGAATTAGAGGCAAGATAGAGTTGGCTTGTATGTGGAGAGATCTTCATAGTTGTAGAGGATTGTAGATGCTCTTGTAGAGATCGAAGCCATCAATATCAAGGCTTGGTTGTACTTCTCTCTCTTTCATAATTAATACAAAAGTGTTCCCCTTTCCTAGATTTGATGTGTTGTTAATTTCAATTGAATATTATCAGACTCCTTGATTATTGATATGAGTAATTAGTTTAGCATGATACTCTCACTTTGTATGTTTGTCTCTTGATTTGTTTTACAGGTATTGGATTTTGTATTGCAAAGAACTTCTGGAGCAAGGACAAAGAGATCCATATTTGAGGTATGATGTTATTTCATGTTATTAATTAATTACTTAAGGAAATGATATATTGCTATGCTCTTTTGTTCTACACTTGTACGTTGCAGGGTAGATGAACAAACAGTGTCCGCACTGATTGCATAATTCCTGATAACACTGTAGATTCTCTGGCCCGATTATATAGAGAAGAGGGTGGTAAAAAACAGGCCAAGGGTCAAATCACTTAGGGGACTACCAATAAATGTACATACTACCAAATGTGATCCATAAATGAGGAGAAACAAAGAGCAAATCAAGTGAAAAAATGCACCCACAACCCCACCAAAAAGGTATTCCCAGTGGAGTCGTCAATTCTGTTATGGAGAAGATCTCCTATGGCTTGGGGTGGACCACACCAGATAAAATGACACTAGAAATAAACCCATTTCCAAGCATGCTAAATATACAAGCGAAACTAACACTAAGGGACAAAGGGGCGTACCTTATTCTGGACGTTCGAAGTAGAACTTCGTTGAGCTTTCAATCAAACTTGTACCTACACATTGCCCTCAACAACATCAATATAGACAAGCATGATATATGTAAAGTGTTAGAATCTAATCTAGCATGTTATATAACAATACATATCCAAAGTAATTACATCCATGGATAAAAATGTTTATAGTTACATGCAATGGACAAGAAATGGAAATTTCTATTAATATAAACATAGATAAAGATGACAAACTCTATCGGCACCTCATTGAAATCAAGAAACATAGTCCCTCCACCTAGGCCTCCACCACTTCAATCCTCCATACAAAGGAAAGCTCACAAACATCAAGGCAAGCTTGAGAAATAACACTAATGGTTGCTTCAAGGACAAAGGGATGCAGACTCAAGTACACGGGGCACAATTCCACTATAGTATATTTTCTCTCCAAAGTTGTCCTCCTCTAATGCTGCATAGTAGCTCAATATATAGCCCTTCAATAGGAAGTGAAGGGTTGAAGTGGAGTGTTTTCCAGCATATGGAAGGCCAAGGGACAAGTCCTTTATTACTTGGTGGGGGAAAACTCCAAATATTTGTTTGTTTTTTAGCACATTTCCCAATGTATGTGAGTGACAATGGTGCAAGTTGTCTATACGATGGTTGTAGACTTGTGACCCGTGTATACATATAAAAATGTCTTTTATGGGTTCGACTAGAGAATCAGGGTAACCAACAATTTTTTATATTTAACTTGTGACCTATCGATATACTGCTATAAAAAAAATTCTATATAACCATGAAAACATAAAAATTGGACCAATACATGTATTAGACATATTAGATATTAGATATGAATTAACATGAATTTATCTAAACTTTCAAATTATATATATACACACACAATTCATTAATTATACAAATTGCTCTCCTTTATATATATAAAAATCTAAAACATAAAATAAATAAACTATTCTTTTATATATATCAATTTAATAGTATTTTTTAAGACAAATTAATCAATTAAATATTGATTGAAATCTAATTTTTTCTTTTTAATATATTTAATAAAAACAAAATTAAATATAAAAAAATTTAATGTATAAATTTCAAAAAATTACTCTATATAAAATTTATTTTATTTTCTCACTTTTATTTATCCATTTGATATTTAATAACAAGAGCCACGAGGTGGCAATGTCCCAGCAATAACTATTGCTCTAAGACATTAGCTATAGAAAATTCTTTTGCTACAAAATTTCTTAGCCATGAAACCCATACTCTTGTAAGATTTACATAAATAATTATTGTGTATAATGCGTATCTAATTAAATCAAAGCTAACTTTCATACAAATGTATTCCTTCCTAAATGTTGTGCTCATTCTGTAATTATTTTATTCAATATCAATTGAAATTGTTAATTATAAATATATATTCATAATTTGTTATTCAAAATAGATTGAAATTGTAAATATATAATGATAAAAATGTATAATTTATATGTAAAGATACATTACATTATAACGTGTTTACTAGATAAATCCCCACAAAGACTACTTGAACACTCTACATTTTGGTTTTAGATTATTTTTTAAGTAATTTTTTATTCGAAAATAGTTGTAATGGTTAAACATGTAAATATATATTTATAAAATTATATAATTTAGATATACAAATGCATTGAATCTATTTTTTAAATAAAAATATAATAATGACTATTTAACTAAAAAACGTCAATAAAATTCATTAACCAATAAATTAATTATTTCATTTCAATAAAATTGAACAAAACTATTTATAAAATGTTTAACCAACTCCCTCCTCCCGACTCTCAAAGCCAAATTAAACAAAACTATTTATAAAATGTTTAACCAACTTCCTCCTCCCAACTCCCAAAGCCAAATTAATTACTATTGACACATCGTTTCCCAACTCTCAAAGCCAAATTAATTACTACTCACACATCGTTTTAGCCCATCATTTTGGACATGCACAGGTAGGCAGCAACAAACTAATGCTTTGCAAAGTTTTTGTGTAAGTGTCTTTGGTTTTATGAATACCCCTTTTTTAATAAATAACATGATACTTTAACTAACAGTATTGATTCATATTAAAGTCCTAACGTAATTTCAATGAAGAGTATTTGGTTGAATGAATTTCACTTTTTCTTAAGGAAACAATATTTTTGAATAAAAACCATGATAGCTTAACTACGAGTATAAATTCATGTTGAACATCAGATATATTATTCCTCTGGAGTATCGAAGCCTCAAGCTAGTTTCAATAAAGTGAAGATAGGTGCATCCATGAATTTAAAACTATTTCAGGCATAACACATATTGGGTTAACATATTTATTCCCATTAAAAACATTGCAATGAAATATCAAAAAAAGTAGACAAAAGACAAGTTCAGGTGCAATTGACATTCTACCATGACACAATTGATTCGACAATTATTGGAATCAACTTTTGGTCATAGCTTCTAGATATAGCTATACCGAAGCTCAAGAAGAACTCTTCATAGGTTTAAAACATCAACTTTTGGTCATGGATTTTAGGTCTATAACTTTATTTTTTAACATAGCTTCTAGATACAGCTATAAAGGAGCTCA
>LPNX010223219.1:30742-70822 GCA_001517045.1 Pseudotsuga menziesii | reverse complement strand
CTAGAGGAAGACAACAGGCGTTCTAAAGCTCGTAAAAAAATGGGGTCACCAAACCTCAACTTTTCACAAAAGCCCACTTCTAAAAAAACAGAGATGAAAAATCGTTTTAGAGATGATATGT
This sequence comes from Pseudotsuga menziesii, assembly GCA_001517045.1. Lineage (NCBI taxonomy): Eukaryota > Viridiplantae > Streptophyta > Pinopsida > Pinales > Pinaceae > Pseudotsuga > Pseudotsuga menziesii. The sequence continues at coordinate 70,701 of LPNX010223219.1, read as the reverse complement.
AACCTAAACGCTATGACAAGAAGCCTTTCATGGTTGATCAGAAGTTCACACCTTCATCATATAAACTCTGATTGAGTCAATAAAATCTATACTACCAAAGCTGTGGATCCCTATAATTTTTCCCTCCTCCTCGTTTGTCTCCAAGTAAGTTCCTTGCTCCAGTCCACATGGGCCTAGTTTCCTTTGATTTGTATGAAAATTTTACTATTTTATTATAATCCAACTTTGAAACCAGAAGTGATGAATACCATAAAAGCCATTGATTTTCCTGATGTATTCCTCTGGAAGTTCAAATCATGATGTAAGAAGACCGAGTTAAGAAAAATAGACAAATTCCATATATACTAAATTATATTATAATAACGGTTAATAAATAAATGAATGATATAACCCCAAAAACCCTATCAGAATTCCATGACATAACTATATTGAGGATATAGGTTCGAACTTACATTATCCCATATTTGAAGTTTTATTGGCTTGTTGTGAATGGTGATCATGCGAGCTACGTACTGGACACCAATTGTCAAGTCATGGACTTGCTGAAAGCGTTTATCCATGAATTTGCTGAAAGCGTTTATCCATGAATTGTAATAGCATGAATGATTTACCTATGACTGTCATTAATCAAAACATTAACTTTGAAACCAGAAGTGATAAATACCATAAAATCCATCGATTTTCTTGAGGTATTCCTATAGGAAGTTCAAATCATGTTGCAAGAAGACCACCCAGTCAAGAAAAATAGTCAAATTAAATATATACTAAATTATATTATAATAACGGTTAATAAATAAATGAATGATATAATCCCAAAAACCCTATCAGAATGCCATGACATAACTATATTGAGGATATAGGTTCGAACTTGCGGTATCCCATATTTGAAGTTTTAATAGTTTGTTGTGAATGGTGATCATGCGAGCTTCGAACTCGACACCAATCGTTGCCAACTCATTTAAATTTTAAATTTTAAAATACGAAATTGTACCAAACGCAAACTCCCCACAATCAATATAATTTGCATGTGCGTGAGGAGGGGTTTCTTTTAGCCCGGTTCCGTCATCATCAAGGCTGGGCTACACGAAAACCCCTCTTATCTCCATGTGAGGAGGTTATGAGAAAGACAGTCCAAAGGATTCGGGATAGAGGTATCATTAGTTGGAGAAGACCCTGGCTGACCCACGTGGCCTGCTTGACCAACGTCAGCTATAGATAGTGGAGCGGTTGATCTCCTCACTGGGTCATGAGGTTTATGAAATCACCGAATTTTTCCTTTACATTTAAAATCAAAGCGTTTATCCATGAATTGCAATAGCAGTCATGATTTACCTGGTCCTGGCATTAATCAAAACCTTAAAATCATCATGAATAAATTGGTAAAATCGGAGAGGTATTCAAGATTGAAAAGAATGAACTCGGACAGTTTTATCGAATTACCAGTGTCTCCGATTATGATATACTTGTAAAGATAAGCGTAAGACATTTTCAAACTCCACAGATTCGAACTCGGGTACTCTGTCTTCAACCTTTTGAATCTAATCAGTTGCACTCTGTTATACAAATGAAAGAGTTTACATACATCTATGATGTGATATATGTAACTTGCATCAATATGTGGTGGATACCTTGCATCGTTGTTAGGGTTTTTCCTTCTCTCAGTGGTAAACCCAGAAAAATTGACTAGTGTCGAATAAACTAGTTGATAGGAGCTTGTCAATAGGAGTTCCAACAAAACAAATTCATTAAGATGAAAGTTGTGACTTGTGCATTACCGTGTAAACTATATCTCAGCACTTTGTGCTAGGCATCTGATTATTATTATGTTTAAGAACAATAGAGTAGTACAAAACCTCCAGGACATGGCCTCTCTCGATTGTATGGAACTTCGATTCCTCGGGCAACTTGAAGCTGAAAGGCGATAATTCCTTGCACAGAAACCTTAGCAGGGTGCATAGTCTCTCCTCTTCCTTGGCTTCAGAGCTCAACTGCAACTCCAAAAGCTTTTGTAATAGAAAGAGCGGCAATTGATTTTCGAGCAGTATCTAGAATTCGGCCCATCTGCTTGACATCCGCATCCAAGTTCTCGTCACCATGTTTGACATAAAACTTCAAACATTCGAGAAGGAATGCGGCGTCTAGAGCCATGATCCAGGCCAGAGTTTCTTCCTTATAGTCGAGGAACTTGTGGCAACTATTCCGAATTCGCCAGTCATGCTTCTTAAACTCCTCCACAACTACAGACTCGAACTTGGGGCCGTTGATTCTTTTCTAAAATCTTTGAGCGGCTTCCAATTTGTAGCGCTCCATCTCGAAGAGCTCAGACCTCCAACGGTGATAGGGGCCAATCGAAATCGACTGAGGAGTGTATGCATGTCTCAGTCCTAACTTCCTTTTGATTTTGATTTTGTTGCATCATTGTAGCTTACTTAAAAGAAAGAAGTATTTGAAGTAGAACTCATTGATAAGACATGCGGTTTCAATATAATACAGGGAACGAAATTGATAGCTTTGAAAATTTCAAGGTGTCTGCCAGCTACCACGTAGCTTTGACAGATATTTCAAGCTTGAATGTAGTAAAACTGTGCAGAAAAATGATAGCCTTGAAAATTCCAAGGCGCCTATCGACTACCACGTAGCTTGGTAAATATTTGAAGGTAGATGAGATCCTGCCAAAGGCGTCATGAATTATTCTTGTTTAATACAATAGTTAATAATAATAGTGCAATTAAACGTTTGCTTACCTCTCGAAATGCTCATATCTCGAATAATTGTTTTCATACCGGGCGGACAACATGGGTAATTGGTATTTATGGAATAATCATTTTCAAGGTAGAATTTAATGTTGCAGGTTGGTATAGCTCATTGTAGCAGTATTAATTGTTACCATGTGGATTATTTAATGCACGCAGCAAATACATTGTTGCAGAATGAGTATTAATCAGACCTTAAACAAGGAGGTTGGCACGCATTTAAATAATTGTTGAAATCACTTCGCCGTCGGGTCTTGGGGCATAGGAATCCAAGCCAACGTCACCATGGGCAGAACCAATAACAATTTAAAAAAATCAATAATTAAAAACATCAGTAAATAAAAGTTGACATGCACTATTGAAAAACCTTAGTCTCAACTCAAAAATTTTACAAATTGATCAAGATTAATACACCTGACTGATTTATATATATCCCCTAGCGGGGACATAATAATTTTAAAGTTTATCCATTTCAATGTAAAATAGACCTTAATTTTAGTATTTATCCATTTCAATGTGAAATAGACCTTAATTTTAGTATTTATCCATTTCAATGTGAAATAGACCTTAATTTTAGTATTTATCCATTTCAATGTCTAATAGATCTTGGAGACGCTATTAGTAAATTTCTTAGTTTCAATTTCAATTTTTTTTTATATTTAATAAATGTGGATTTAGGTGAATAAATATAATATTATAAGATTTGACATGTTACATCATCATTAGTATACATTTTAAACATTTCAATGTCACTGACATAAATTTGTATGTTACTACCTTAATAAAATTTACAGAATTCTTATAAAAAACCACAATTCTAAAACATAGAATAACAAATTTAAAATTAAAATTTAAAATATAATTTTTTATTAATATAATATATTTTAATAAAACAAATTATAGATAATTTTTTTTATTTTAATATAATTTTTTGTTACTTAAGGTTTTTTTTTAAATAATAATTTTAATATAAATTTCAATAAATTATTTAATATAACCCTTCTTTCAATTTTTTTACTTTTATATTTATCCATTTAATATTTAATAATATTTTTTATATTTATCCATTTCAATGTCAAATAGATCTCGCAGTTGCTATGAGTAAATTTCGTGTAAAGGTGGATTTAAATGGATAAATATAATTTTATAACATTTGACATGTCACACTTCTATTAGCTTACGTTTAACAGCATGTATAAGCATCCCCGTGTCACCGATATAAATCTCTATGTTACCGACAGCATAAACTTTCCTTATTCTATCATCCGGTATCTCAAAGTATCGCGGAGAGTTTTTTTATTTTGCTTGTTCTCGGCTGAAATGAAGTATGCATTTAGAAGAAATTAACTAGAAAATGATGTACTTCTTCCATGTAGGTTTGTCTCGGGAACGCGTTCACTTTTAACAGTTTTTCCGAGTGCGAGGGAATAGAAATTAATTTAAGCCCGAAAGAATATTTTCTGGGGCCGTTTAGCAGAAACTTTCTATTTACGAAGATGAGGATCCGCTGAAATTTTGTGAAATTTAAGCTGAGGATTCTGTGCTGTGAGAGCAGAATAAAAACTGGGGATCTAAAAGCCCCTGGTAAGAGGAGGAGATTATGGGTCAATTCTCTGCCTATCGACGAAGAATGAGGAGGAGATGGAGGGTTTGGTTTTCCTTTAAAATTTCCTAAAAACTGACGGGCATTTCAAATAAAACAAAACTCAAATCTATTTCCTGTGTTTCTTTATTTCATTCATGGCGACATTGGCTCCTGGCAGTCTTTTGAAGTTCCTCCTTACAGGCGAGTATGGTGCTTTGTTGTTACAAGTCATAGATATACTTCCAGTAGATCTCGACTTCAAAGAATTCTGGCCAAAGCAAGGCTTTAGAATTAAGCTCTCAGATGGACTTTATTCAACTTACGTTTCTCTCACATATGAGCAAGAGGAGCTTGTCCTGACCGCTAAATTACAGGTAGGGCAATTTATTTATATCAACAGAATTGTGCCTGGAACGCCTGTTCCCTACATCGAAGGGCTTCACCCTACTCCCGGTTGCCATCCACTTGTCGGCACTCCTGAGGATTTGTCCAATTTGATGTTAGAACGAAATTTGGCTAAGAGGAAATCCAACAATTTGGGAAGGAGCTCTAATGGCAGTGCTGAAGATTTGTCCAATCTGATGTCGGAACCAAATTTGGCTGAAGCGAAATCCAACAACTTGGAAGGGAGCTCTAATGTTTTTTTGCCAGGCAGAAATGTAAGGAGTAGGACTATTTCAGTTAGGGATCCATCTTTAAGTTCTTATATTTACAAGAATTCGGTCAAAACATATGCAGGTAGATTGCCATTTATCCATGTATGTCCTGAAAAGCTTCTGGATACATGGATATTTGTATATATGGTGATTAAATAATGCCCATTGGTGCAGTGTGAACCTTGATGTTTATTTATGTATATGCTGAACAATGCTCCTGGATTCAACTATTTTCGAGGGCTTTATTCCATCAATTGGGCGTTTCGCTACACTCTAATTTTAAATTAGGAACTCCCAATATATAAAAAAAAAAAATTCTTTCATCTGTATATGATGTTTCAGGATAATGTTAAATTGAAAGATATAATTTGAATTTTATGATGTTTCAGGGATAATGTTAAATTGAAAGATATAATCTGAACTTCTGAAGCATGTTGTCCAGCATTCCTTCAAAAGACTTTTAAGCTGAAAATTTTAAACACATTTGAGTTTTTTATGGAATGTGGTTTAACTATTTGTTTTGTACCTTTTTGCAGGAAAAGGTTCCTCCACCCCCAAGATTAAACCATAGTAGAGCTTCTGTCTTTCCTGTTACCAGTTTGAAGCCCAAATCCTCCACCTGCACCCTAAGAAAACCATACATTTCATCGCCAGATGTTGCTGTCAACTTTAGTCCTGTTTCTGATGGAAACGTTCTTCCCAAATCTCTTCCCGGAAAGCTTGGCACCCTAGAAAAGGTAAGGTATCCTCTGTTTCAACTTTTGTATTCAAAACTCCTGTAATATAGAATTTCTTTCTGTATATTCGGAAAGAAGAAGAAAAAAAGTAAATATGCACATGTGCACAAATTCTCTACATAGGGCTAAGATAATGATTCTGTAAGTACATTCAACTTAAGATAGTTAAAATGAAGCATCTAATGCATCTCCATTGAAATTTAATAAACTAAAATTAAATAAAATGTAAAACAATCACCGGGAACATTGGAGAAGTGCCAAAACAGCTTTAAAAAGTAGCCTAAATGTTATTTAATGTAATTACCATGTGCTCCCACAATGGAAAATCCATTTGCAGTAATGGAGTGTCTAGAATCTGATTACCTAGGGCCTTGGCTTGTGAATATTACCTTTTTTCAAATAGGATTTCTTTCTTGCTATATCTGCAGAGATTTCTCGAAGAAGTTTGTAGGAAGTTCCTTCGAGCTACATCTGAAATTAGAAATATTACTGCAGGAAGCTTTACAGAGGCGTGATGCAGCTCTAGTTGCAGCATCGATTGCGCATCAGGAAGCATCTGCAATGGAGGCTCTGGTGGAAATACTGAAGTACGTATTAAAGCATATTAAAGTTTCCCCTTTTGGAGAGTAGTTATTTTGCAAGAAAAATGAGCTGAGCTTATTACTTAACCATTGTACAGGAAGTTTTCAGAATTGTGTTCTGGAGCAGATCCGAAAGCGCCTGATACAGCTGCAGAACAGTTCCTGGATTTACATCATGAAATCTCTCAGGCTCTGATTGCTATGGAAGCACTGATCAAGACTGCAACTTCAGATAAAATCCAAGATTTTGAAGACAAAGAAAAAATTCTCAACTCGTCAAATACGGAACGCTCTTTCCTCCATGAAATAGGATGCAACTCAACTTTTCAAGAATCACTGTTGAAGTTGTCAAAAACTTGGCGTAGAAAATCATCTCAAGATTTTTTTGGGAGTTCAGAAGCAGGCCTTCTATCAAAAAGCTCAGCTTCGAGTCAAGGTCCATATTTATGTTCAAAAAGATTGCCACCAAGGAATTCGTTTTCCCTGGGAAACGACAACAGTCCTATTCCTAAAAAGAATTCCAACCCAAACTACAGTTCAAGTCGACAAAGCCCGACCAGATTTTCCCATCAGGATAACGAGAAGAAATATTCAAATCCAGCAGATCGACAGCCTGCCCGTGCCCAAGATTCAAAGAGAAACAATTGTTTTTACCAGATGGCGAGACTTGCAAAGCAAATGAAAAACGAAATAGAATCCTGGTTCATTGAGTTCATCGAGAAGACCTTAGACACATGCTTCAAATATAAAAGGTCCTTTGAAGAATCCAGGGTCAAGATAGTGGATCTCAATCGTATTCGAGCATCTGTTTCCAGCAAAAAGATGTTACTGACTACTCTCATTGATTGGGTTGAAAGTGAAAGCCAGTCTAGTGGCAGAAACAAAGAAGGTTTATCATCATATCCCAGAGTGCATAAAGTGCTAAGTAGATTGAAACTCAAAGCAAAGCAGTGTTAAAGTTCGTCAATTTTTGCTATCTTATGTCTTCGATAAGAACATGATGGCAATACTATGGAAGTCGTATTTATGCTAAGGAGAATGAAACTCAAAGCAAAGATGTTGTGTTTATGCAAACTAGTTGCATTCAGTGAAGCTAGGTGCTCTATAGTAATAGAGCTGAAGTTGATAAGAAGATTGAAACTCAAAGTAAAGAAGTCCTGTTCATGCAACTAGTTGCATCCAGAGAAGCTAGGTGATTTACAGCCTTAGATCACCTAGCAACTAGTTTAGTTTATGCAAGAATTCCTTGCTTAGATCATCTAGCTTTGTTTGATGCACCTAGTTGCATAAACAGGACTTCCTTGCTTTGAGTTTCAATCTTCTGAGCATAAACAGGACTTCTGTAGTCCTGCCATCATGTTCTTCTCAAAGACATAAGATGGCAGATAATGCATATCACATAGTGGGTGTGACTGCATTTGAGGATGCTAATTCTGTTTTGGTCCCCTGTTCAAACTGTAAGCTAGTTTCTATATTGGCATATCCTATTCTCATAGTAAATTTGGGAGCAATAGGAAATGAACTTGGACGGTTATGCCTGCTGTGCAACTTCTTCATATTTTGCAATAGAAATGAAAAACTTGGCACTGATTGGATGCTAACTTCCTTTCTCGCATTAGCTATTTTCTCTTCTACATATTACACTATTATTTTATTTTAGGTATTTCCAACCAATTCTACTGATCTCTTCCAATCACTTATGATGCATTATAAACTTAATCATAAGACTTTGGAGATAAGTTTGATTATTTCTCATGCCCTCATTGTCTTTGGTGATCTCTTCCAATCACTTATCATGCGTTATAAAGTTAATCATAAGACTTTGGAGATAAGTTTGATTATTTCTCATGCCCTCATTGTCTTTGGTGATCTCTTCCAGTCACTTATCATGCGTTATAAAGTTAATCATAAGCCTTTGGAGATAAGTTTGATTATTTCTCTTGTCCTCGTTGTCTTTCATGGCTACGAAGGTTTTATGATCTCTTTTTGAAATACAATAAGAGTTAACTTCACAAAGTAATTAGTATGATAAAGCCTTAGTAAAAAAACATGCTTTAAACTGATATTTTTGAAGAGAGATCAAATTCAATATTTTATTAGTTTTTTAATAGAGTTAAATTAACAACTCTATATATGAATTTAAAGAATTATAATTAAAAGGTGGCATGGTGGTTTGTTGGTGAGCTAAATGGATTTCATTCCATTCACTCGGGTTCAACTTCATAAAGACATATTCTAACTTGTATATTCATGGACCTAGGTCTAAATCTTAGGCTCTATCAAGCACCCAGAGGGATTAAATCTCCCATGTGCAAACCTTTTCTCACGTACACCTAGGGAGATTTGATCCCTCTGGGTACTTGAGAGAGCTTAGGATTTGGATCTAGGCTGGTTCCAGTCATGGGAGGGTGACACAAAAGTGGATTTTGATCACCATTGAAAGGAACAAGCTAAGTTAAGTTGAAAATATACATACAATTCTCAATGAAATAAAATAAATGAAAATAAAATAAATGAAAATATGGTTCATCGTGATAAATTTTGAGTGGATCCTGAGTGGATACAAGAAGGCTTGTGTAACCAAATGAGGTAGGGAGAAAACAATGTATGTACTTGCTAGGTTAATAATGATTTTATCCTGAACACATAGTAGAAGAATTGGTTTCGTATTACACCAAAATAGTCCAATGGACACTGTAGCACAGAGAAGAATGAGAACTGAACAGACCATCGTTTCGCTTAGAATGCCTTGCTTGCTCAGAATGCCTTGCCTCATATGGGCTCCATTCCCATGGCCAGCCCATATATGAAATAATAATATGTTATATTGGAGAAACCATGGAAAGCTAGCCTCCCCCTAGCTCCAATTAAGTTAAAAAAGAATATATACACATGACCTTTTTAGGTAAAATTATAATTAAATTGAAAGTAATGGATTCACAATTTAAAGTATAATAATGAATTCATAATTTGAGCATATCTTAATTTTGTTTCATTATGATTCACGAATTGGTACAATGAATGCTCATGGAAAAGAAATCTTGGGAAAAGAAGACATTGATTAGTGTTTGAAATAATATATTTTTTGAAATTTGATAAAAAAAAGTAGTTTATTTTTTATTTTCTTTATTTTTAATTGAAATTTGGTAAAAATAAATTTAACAAACCTCCTTGAGTGCAATTTACCATGGGTTGTTTAGGAGGCCCATGGTTGTTTAGGATGCCTTGTACATGGTTTTAAAACCATATGCAAGGCCAACATATTTTTGCTCATAATTACAGCCCATCAAATTTCCCATTCAACACAAACAACAATCGTAATATCTGAAGTAGATAACATGATAATCAATTAAAATAATAAGCTACTACTCTCAAAATCAATTAAAATAATAAGGTACTCTCATTAGAGGGATCAAATCCACTCACGGATTGGACTAGCTATCATTATGAAGAGTGAAATGTGCAAATAATTTTTTTCAATGTCGGTGTAGGAATTAGAGGGATCAAATCCTCTAAATTCACCTACTTTCACGAGTGAAATGTAATGTCGGTTTTTCATTTTCGTAGTTCCATAATTTAAAAACTCTTATTTAAAATCTTGCAATACATGGTTTTTCTTTTACATGGTTTAGGAGTGCCTTGCAAATGGTTTTAAAACCATGTGCAAGGCATCCTAAACAACCCATGTTTTTATTGTATATGGTTTAGGAGGCTTGCATATGGTTTTAAAACCATGGGTTGTTTAGGAGGCCTTGCACATGGTTTTAAAACCATGTGCAAGGCCAACATTTTTTGTGGATAATTAATTAATTAATTTATTATTATTTTGTTAGGTAAAAATCATGCTCCGTACATTGTGCTTTTATAGAAATCTGTCAAAATAACATTGTGCTTTTATTCGATAAGTATTTTTAACATATTTAGAGAGAAAGAAAATGCTTTATTGATTAGTCATTTCCCTTAAGTAGACTTATTTTCAACTATACATATAAACTCTTACAATTATTTTCTGTTTTGTCCTCCAATGTTTAGAGTTTAGTTTCAAGTTTGAAAGGTTGTAAGGCCATGCTTATTTTCCTTTCAAATTCTTTGTTCAGATAAAATGTTTGCTCATATGGAGTCAATGTCCATAACAACAATGTAATTATTGCAAGAGGCATATTGTTTAGGTATATTACTAGATGAGGGATAAAATATAATTTGAAATGCAAATTAAGATATAGGTGGATCAAAATATTAAGATTGTAGGGGTTCAGATTTGCATTTTAATTATTTAAATATTGGTAATCCAGAGAAATAAGATAATTTGAAGGGTTTGGCAACAAAAAAAATAATAAGGATTTTGAGACCTAATATGTAGCACGACATGTAAATAAGGATCTATTTATCCAGTAATAGTACAACTCTAATCTCTTTAGAAATTTTAAAGTATAATAATGAATTTTTGAGCATATCTTAATTTTGTTTCATTATGATTCAAGGATGGATGGTACAATTCTCATGAAAATACAATCTTGGGAAATGAAGGTATTGACTAGTGTTTGAAATAATATATATTTTTTAATTTTATAATATTTTTTAGTAGTTTATTTTTTATTTTTAATTGAAATTTGGTAAAAAAAATTAACAAATCTTCTTCAGTGCAATTTACCATGGGTTGTTTAAGAAGCCTTGCATGGATTTTTAGGAGGCCTTGCACATGGTTTTAAAACCATGTGCAAGACCAACATATTTTTGCAGGCGTCAAATTTTACATTGATATTACATGTGCAGGGAATAGATCCATATAAGCTTACTATCTTTAGTTTCTGTACTGGAATAATACATGTTAAATATCTCGACACAATTAGTGGAAAGATATACGGACATATTATGATTTTTTCATTAAAAATCATTTTAAATTAATAATATTTTAGATATTAATATTGCATTACATACTTTTAAAAAATAAAATAAAAAATATATTAGACAATAAATTCATTTTTTAAATCAAATCATTTTAAAACTATATTTATATTATATTGCTCTAAGATGACTTTACTTTTTATTAATTTAAAGTATATTAAACATAGGATATGATTTTATGTTTAGAGATTTTCATATTTCAACACTATCATGATATGATATCAGTATGATGCAAAAACATCCCTACATAAAATATTAATTAAGTATGATGATGCATGAAACATTCATTTCCATTATCAACACACTACGCTGCTGATGTGATGCAACACATGCTTATAATGCAATCATGACAAAAGGGTGACTTTATAAGTGTTTTTCAATAATAAGGTGATTCCACTAATATGATGTAGGAAATATTTTAAAAATCATAACACCAAATGTCAACTATCAACTATAAGACGATGTAAATGTCAAACCCTAAATCATAACATCCCAAATAAAATTATTCTTTAATATCTAGATGCAAATCCAATCGCAATATCACATTTTTTTTTAAAGAATATTGACTCAAACGTTTATCTATGCAAATTGAATCAGATGCATGTTCAATTCTATTCTTGGCTAACATTAAATCAAATGAACCTCAAGGAACAACGATAATGATCGAAACTTTATTGAAAATCGTCAAAGCCATACAACTTCAATTATTTATTCATTACAAATTACCCTGAAAAACAAACCCAATCACTGTGGCTTTATTCATAAAACTATCTCGAGCAATATACTCCGATTATTGGACATACAAACAAAATCTACTTGGGAGCGAATTTAGAACTGATTTTATCGACTTCCTGGTTGCTGATCTGAAACGCCTTGGCCGACACATCCCTGGAAATACAAGGAGTCGAGAATGGAAGCACTTGGGCTCTGGGTAGCTGGCTGTTGAATGCAGTGAGGGTCACAGCGCAGGAAGGGCTGCTCTTCTGTTGGAAATGCACCAATCCCCTCATAAACACAAACACATCTCCTTTCTCTAACTTTTGAGAGAACAACAACACAACAACACTTGAATTATTTTTCTGTAACCCCGTCCACTCTATTGTAAAACCATATTATATTAAGATTATTACATAAACAAATTCTTACCAAGAGCTGTGGTTGAACGTATATATGTGGGGTTTTGCCGTTTCACCGGCTGCTCATTCGTGGTCTGCAGAAGCGTATTATTTTCGGAGATCATGTACCATGCTCTCGCACGCCTTAGGGTTTTATCATTGCTATTGTGCTCACCATCCCATTCTTGCGTTCTTAAAAAGTGTCGTGGGTTGGAATCCTGTGGGGTTGTCAATTGAGCTCTGGGTTTTGGCGACTACGTGAAAGGTGTTTTTGACTTTGCAAAGGGTCTCCGAAAGGTGAGGAGCACATATTCTCCTCTCGTCCTCGCTGTGCTACCCGATGTTTTAGAGGATCATCACCTTGTTGAGACATGGTTGTATTGTTAGTCGATCCCTTAGAGAAGGATTTTTTTTATGTTTTTGTGTTTAACCTAATTTATATATTATTGTTATGGGTTTATTTTGGTGGATAATTAAAATTTGTATTTATTACTTTTTACTTAATGGTCAATAAAACCAATAAATGGATTACTTTTTAAATTTAAATTTATTACTTTTTACTTTTTAGAAGTAAAAAGTAAGGTCACATAACGTTACAATATCTACATCATAATCCACAAATAAAAAGTAACATTACAACATCTCCCTCATAATCGGCAATATTATTTATAGTTGGCATAATGTTACATAAAGTTACAACATCTTCCTCATAATCGACAATATTATTTATAGCCGACATAACGTTACAAGATCTCTCCCCATAGTGGATTGTAGAACGCCTCTCGACGCAATAATATTTACGATGAAAAAGATAAAATTCAATATTGTTATTTTTTTTCAATATAGTTAAACCAACGTAGATCCAAATCCTAGGCTTTATCAAGCACCGAGAGGGATCAAATCTCTTCGTAGGTATCTATTGATTTGATTCAAACCAAAAGACATATTTTTATTTAGGGTCCACATATAATATTTTATTATTAATATTTAATATTATTTATGGCCCACATATAATATTTTTTATTATTATTTATTTTGTTATGAACTAACATTACAACATTTCCTCATACATGGTTTTAAAACCATATGGAAGGCCCTCCTACAATGATGAGTTGTTTAAAAGACCTTGCACATGGTTTTAAACCTATGGTTTTAAAACCATGCACATCGTTTTTATGCAGCATAAAAACCATGTGCATGGTTTTAAAACCATAGGTTTAAAACCATGTGCACATGGTTTATGGTTTTAAAACCATGTGAAAGGCCAACATTTTTTTTATTTTGTTAAGTAAAAACATTACAACATCTCCCTCATATTGTGTTTTTTTCCTCACCCATATTTTTTTAAGGATAATTAAATTTCTACTTTTTTATTGTTTTGTTAGGTAGGACGATTACAACATCTTCCCCATATTAGGTTTTTTTGGCTGACAATTATTTTAGCCTATAATTAAAAAAATTATTTTTTATTAATAAAAATAATGTTACGTAATGTTACATAATGTTACAACATTACAACGTTACTTAACGTTACAACATGTCCCCCATACTGGGCTGTAGAGCGCCTCTCGGCGCAATTAACAAGTATATATAAATTTAATGAATTATAATTAAAAAAATAAAGTATATGTAATTTTGGCATTTATTATTTCACTTAATATATTAACATAGCATTGCATTAAAACGGTTATATTTTTAAATGTTTAAAAATAATGAATAACAATGTGTCCTTAAAATATCTATTTTGTAAAATCATAAAAATATCAATAAGGTGTTTGAGATGTTACCATTCCTATGTGTTTAAATTATTGAACAACAATATACTCTCAAAACATTAATGGTTAGTGAGCATAAATATTGATTTTACAAATTCACAATATTGTTAGTGAGAAGAGTATTATAACTCCTAGTTGATTGGGAAAAATGGGATTTCTATCTAGTTTGGTTCACTCTATCTTGGAGGGTGAAATCATGCTTTCGCAAGGTTCATAGCTGCATCCTTCATTTTCAAGTATTAAATTCTCTATTTATAAAAACATTATAATTTAAGAAATTAGACAAAGTAGTTGTGTATTATTTGTCATATTGGTGGCCTTCAATGACATAGTGTTTTAAGCTGGCGAAGCTCTTGTGAACTTTTCATTCGTATAAGTTTAAGGCAGAAAGGGGATTTCCTTTAATCCCTTGTCACTCGTGTTATGCCTAAATAGGATGATAGCTTTAGTCTTTTGGATATTTATACACCCAAGGGAACATTTTGGGAGCAAAATAGATATAAAATGCCTTCATGGAGATGTTCCTATTAAATTTCTTCTCATTGGCACGTTTTTTCATAATATCTACATTAATAATATCTTTAGAAGATTTGAACTTTGTGGCATATTCATGTGTGTCATATTTTAAATTTAAAGTGTCTTTCATGCTTAAAAGGATTTGGGAGGCATGGAAGTTGAGGGAAAAATGGTTGTTTTTCAATATTTATGAAAGGATTTGATTTTCTCTTCAAAACTATTTAGACTTGGAGGATTTAGGACCAATGTATTGCTAGCATTCAACGAGTTCATTTAAAAAGAAAATTAGTTATAAAGGACTTTTTATTTACAAACATTTATGGGATGATAGCAGTAATGGGTGGATTGATTGGTCTTATACAAGGTTCTATTTGGAGAGATTGAAAGTGGTCCTATGCCAGTAACATGTTCAAATTCATCAATAGGTAGCTTTACCAAATTGTGCATTAGCATATGGCGTAGGCTCAAGTTTTGTTGGATGATCAATATTTAGTGATCAATAAACTGTTGTGGATATTCCACTTTAAAAAATCGTTACAACAGATCTTACCGCTTAGTTCTTATTTTATTAGCTTTTTTTTTTTAATGCCAAATAATTGGAACCGAAACAAGAATAACTACGGAAAATAAGTACACAATCCACACAATAACATAAGATATACCTTGAGAAAACCTACGATGGGGAAAAATCTAGCCACAAATGAGGACTATGCCTTGCTCTTCATGTCAAATTGCAAATACAAATGAAATGGTACTCTCTATGGAGCCACTTATGACTCTGCGACCATAATGGCTAATAAATTATCTCTTATCTCCTATGTTCTTCTCTAACATCCACTCCCATGGTGTTGCTCAATTATGGAACATTACAATACACCAAAAGAATGGAACCCCCTTCTTCGCCTTATGACCAATATTTAACATGGCCCAATAGCCATTTAGAGTTGATTTTAGATTTCTTTGCATGCCTCAACTTGCGATTAGGGTTAGGGTTCTGGTATTTCTAGAATATTTTTGGAAGTCCAGACATGACTAGCTTCACATGTGCGAGAAATGAGAGCTGACATGGAATCCACTTGGTACCACAGTGTCCAACTGGATAAATAAACTCGTGGGAGGCATAACTTCTTCATACATATTCTATTTAAGGCAATGTTTGGACCATTAAAAAGGAATCAATGTGTAAAATATGACATCTTAGTGTAAAATAAGGTTTGAGTAGAAAAATGTAAGTTAAGCTCTCAAAATGGCCTCATAAGTTTTGAAACAATTTTTTACCCCAAATATTACAAGTGAGACCTGCCCCTAAAATGGGCCCTAGAAGCCAATTCATCCATCTTCTAACCCCTAAAGCACAAAGTAGGTGACAAATTATATTCATCCCTTTTGGATCACTGTCACGTCCCCAAGCCTCCGACTGGTGAAGAGGATGTGACTACAAGCTTCAAACACATGGGCTAAGAGCCCCATGAACATGTACATGCATAAAAATGCTAAAACAAAATGTTGAAGCAAATGTATTGAAGTGGAAACATGCACACATGAACATTTATCATGCACAGATGCAATTATCTATCAGACACAGCGGAAACATCATACATTCATACAAGCATTCATTCAACATGTCCACCATAGTCATTAATAGTAAATATAGTTGCGGAAGTAGAAATGGACAAGAGCACTTATCTTATGAATAACTTGATCCGCAACCAGCTACGTCGCTGCAACGTTCCACCCAACCATAGGCCAGCGTGCTCCTTAATCTCTCAGCAACTCTACCACCCCCGAGCTAGGCATGATTCTCCAAGGAATAAGGGAACTAGCAGGCTTACACATAGCCAAGGGTATACAAAACACAACCAAGCCAACACAGTTGGGTTTATCAGGCCATCAAGGAGTTGGGAAAGGCTAAATGCTAAGCTGGTGAGCTCATTGTAGAGCTAGGAACACCTACACCAGAACTAGCCTGGCTTCTAAAACACCCACACACACCCAACACAAGGAATCAGTCCCTTCTCTGCTACACAGTCCCTCAGGCCCTGCATTCCCTTCCAGTGCTATTCAGGGGTTGTGAAGAAGAAAGCCAACCCTCTAGATCTGTCTGTGTGGTTTCCAACACACCAGGTTTATCAAGCAAACCAAGCCCCCATCCCTGCTCCCAACACAGTCTGAAGACCAACCATTGCACACATGCAGTTAAATCAGCTGTCACAGCTTAAATAGGGAAAATGACTCCCAAGCAAATTAAACAGTCCTGAAACGTATCAGTGAATGTGGGGAAAACAATAGTCCCAACACGAAATCAGTGTGCACTTCTCACAACATGGGGAAAACAATAGCCCCAAAAACGTATCAACATACATTACCAACAACGTGGGGAACAACAGCACGTCCTAGGCAATGAATACACCGAAAGACTTATATAGACCACGCTGGGGAAGAAATTACAGTTCTCCCAGCTTGTACATGAGAGAAACAACAACACAGGACCCACAAATCCGTCCGTGAGGAAAGATACAGCCACTGTCACGTAAATACACAGAGGAAAACTGCGTGGGTAAAAGCCAAGAAAATCCTGGGTGGGAGAGCAGCAAACAGACAATGGCGAGAATTCCTGTAGCCAGAAGTGCGTGAACGTGAGCCACTTCCGCTCCTGCGAGAGGATGAACAACAACTCGGGAGGCCTGCGTAGTGGAGAGTGTGTGAGTGCTCTTGCACAGTCGTGGAGAGAGTAAAATCCTGCGGGAGAGATGGCAGTGGTTTATTTTGCCATTGTGAAGTCAACAGTGGTGGAGTGTGCATGTGGGTGAGGACTGACAGTCCTACCACCCCACTCCCAAACACCATTCACTGCCTCAACCACCAGCAGCCATTTTTAATGAAAGTGGTTGGAATAAAACAAGGGAAGATGGCACATGGGCTTTTCTCTCATTGGCCAAGGTTTAACAATTTCCCCACCCTTATCCTTATGAAAATCATGCCCCTTTCTCATTTCAGTTGTCGCAATCATAGCTGGCCGGGTTCATTTAACTAATTATAGATGAATATTTACATGGTGACAAGCATAATATATGCCGCATGCCCCGATATACCATCGTTGACAATTTTGAATCCAAAACATAGCATAACCGATCAATGGTGGGGCCTTGGCCTTTAGCTCCACACTGTGATCATTTACAATATATACATCATGTACATTTAATGTAACGGGGTCAAAACCGGGGTGTTACATTCACACCTCCCCATTTTGGGAGGCTATTGGTCCCCAAAATATTTTACTGAATAAGGGGAGGAAATTTTTCCTCTACTTCTCTTTGGGGTTCTATTTAGATTTTCCTATATGTTCTCCTTTCAACCTCACCTACCAAAGTTCATACTATCCCCGCCTGGTAGTTTTGGACTTCTACAAATTTTTCTTTTCTTCTAACTCTACCTAATCCTTTGGTTCTTACTCCTATATAGAAGGTAATACCTGCTCAGCTTATTGATCCAACATAGAAGGTTCACAGAGTTTCAAATTTTCGACATTCACTATAGAGTAAATGTGCAAGTATGGGTTAGACTGAGTCTGTAGGTATTATCTCCCACCTTCTCCAATACTTCAAAATCACCATACCTCAAAGCCTTGATATTCTTACTAGGACCCTATAGTCTTTCCTTGTTCAGGTGTAAGCATACTCTATCTCCCACCTTGAATGTTTTCCTAACCTTGTGTTGGTTATGTCTTGTATTGTAATTTTCCTATGACTTATTCAATTCCTCTTGTACTTATAAATGGACCCACCTAATCTTATCAATGAATTTTCATCTCTTACTACTTCACTTGTTGTGTCTACCATCATTCCCCCTTGTTGTCCATAAACAACATCTAGAGGTGAAGGTGGAAAGTATCCAAAAAAAGTTTAAAAAGGGGACTTCCCAATGGAAGTGTGGGTTGATCTGTTATAAGAGTGTTGTATGTAGATCACATTTTCATCCCAACTCTTTGAATGCTTCTGATTGTAACCCCTCAAAATATGTACCAAATCCTTGTTGACTACTTTTGTATGTCCATCTATCCGTGGATGGAATACTATAGATATATTTAACTTAGTGTATGTCTTTTCCTAAAGTGTAGTCCAAAATGTACCGATTAATCAGGTATCCCTTTCTGAGATGATGCTCCTTCGTATCCCAAAGTACACCCATAATTTTTGAAAGAACATGTTTGTTGATTCTTGTTTTCTGGTGATCTTTTTACAAGGAATAAGGATCACATGTTGCTGAATATGGAAAATACCAGAAATAAATAGTCATGTCCCTTCCTAGTGGTTGGAATAACACCCACACAACCCACGTAAATTCTCTCCCATGGTCTCATAGGAACATGCAAAGGATGGCATATACATTGATTCATGTTGCTAGGATTTAGTGTACAACAAAGTATGCATCCTCTAATAAAATGAGTTACATATTCTTGCATTCTAGGAAAATAAACATACCTCTATAAAATTTCATTTTTCTTCCCTACACCAAAGTTCCCTACAACTTGGAGGTGCGTGCCTCTCTAATAAGATGGAACCTATCGCCTTTGGGAACACAAATATTGTCCAAATTGTAGAGTAACTCATGCTAGAGATGATAATCAACCTTGATGTCACCTTCTACATGGATTTGGTATTGTAGTTGGTGAAATAACTCCTTGAAGTCCTCAACTTCAATGTACTTCTCCTTGTATGTATCATGGGTAAAAGCTTCCATGTGCATAAGAGATCCCAAATCTATAATCTTGGGTTTATGTGGCCTTGATAACATCTCTTCCAACATGTTGATACTTCCTTTCTTATACTTGATGATTAGATGGAATTTTTGTAAGAATATCATCCACTTATAATGTTTGGTCTATTGTATCTTACTTTGGGCCTGTAAATACTGCAGTGGTTGGTGATCAATGTGAATGATGGTCTCCTTTATCATCAAATAGTGCTTCCACTTCTTAACAGATTGAACTAGGGCATAGAGTTCCATATTGTAGGTAGGGTAGTTTAGGACTCCACCATGAAACATTTCATAATTCTAGCATATTGGCCTCCCTCACATCAAAATTTCTCCCATAACATACCCACTTACATCGATCTCCAATTCAAAATGCTGCTTAAAATTAGGCAATGTGAGAACTAGGGTGTGATTGATCTTTATTGAGATTTTCAAAGGACTTTTGATGCTTCATCCCCCACTAGAACCCCTTGTTGTTGGTTATTATGTCATGGATGTGTGCATCCACAACCATTACGGAAGCTATGAACTTCCAAAGGTATTGTGATTTCCCACAAAATATCTTAACGTTAATGACATTCATAGGAGTAGGCCAATTAGTGATGTCCTCCATCATTGCATGATCAATATTAAGGTATCCTCCACCAATCACATACCCCAAATACATCATGGATTGTTGGACAAACATTTCTTAAAGTTTTCAGCAATTGAATTTTTTTCAAGGTCTCCAAAACCTACTTGAGACGGGAGCTATGCTCTTCCCAGGTAGTTTTCTAAGACAATATGTCATCCATATATACTATAACAAATGAATATGAGAAAGGGTGTAATATGTCATTCATTAATAACTAAAATGCAGTTGGTGCATTGGATAAACCAAATGGCATTACTAACCATTCATGTATACCTTTCCTAGTATTGAAGGAGGAATTCCAAGTATCTTCTTCCTTCAATCGTACCTCGTGGTATCCCAATTTGAGATCCAACTTAGTGAAGTACTTCACATGTTGCAACTAGTCCAACAGATCATTGATATTGGGAAAAGGATACCAATTCTTTAGTGTGATATTGTCCAATTCTTTGTATTCAATGCACATCCTCCAAGTCCCATTCTTTTTTGCTACTATGATGATAGGTGACCAACAAGGTGAGGTGCTTTGTTAGATCATGCCCTACTCCAACAATTGTTGCAACTGCTTCTTCAATTCATTTGCTTCTATGGTAGACTGTCTATACAATTTCATGTTTAGCAATGGAGAATATAACAATAATTGTATCGCATGCTCCACATCCCTCTTATGAGGTATCCCCTTAGGCTCTTGGAACACTTCTATGTATTCCTACAAAAATATCTCCAAATGATGTTTCTTCTCTTTTGTACATCTCTCGAAGGATGTGTTCATTTTTACGGATTCACATTCTTGTTGATTTTTTCTTAATAAAATAAATACAAACTTCCTACTTGAATTGAATAACTTTTTTGCTTGGTTGACACTTACCAAAGCAATGTTTGACTTACCTTTGTGTGCATCAATGATGCAGGATTTCCCATCCTTGATTAAGTGGTATTGGTTGGATATCCTCATGAATATCACATCCCTTATATACATGTAGGGGATTCCAAAAACTACACTACAAACATCCAATGGTACTACGTATACCTTTGCTTCATTAACATATTTTTCACTTATGGAAAACTTCAACTTGCTATGTTTGGTGACTATAAGTTAAACATCCTTATTTTCCCATCCCAATGGGTAGTGATTGGGATGAGAATGTACTTCTAATAAAACATTATACACCATACCCTTTTCTATGAGGTTTTCCTGGGGATTGGAATCAAATAGAGTGTTGATGTTGGTCTTTTTGGTTTGGATATTGATATGGAATATTTTCTTCATCTATTTCTCTTCCTTAGGGTGAAGGCTACTCAAATTTACCTCATTCTACATTCTGGTATGTATAATATTTTCATACACATCCAAGTTTCTTTCTAAATCCTTTCTTGATTCTGTAGCTAGCATATTCTTCTTGTGGGCATCCTTCTTGTGGTTCTTAGATTTCAAGTCTAGATGCAGATTTCAACACTTTTCTTCACTGTGACCATTGATATCACAATGCTTACAATAGTTTTTTGGATCCTTGCACTAATGTTCCATAACTATAGTAATCCTCTCCTTTCCCTTCCACTTTTTCTTCCCCTCCTTGGTAGTATGTTGGATCTCTTTCAATTTTGAATAACTTGGTTGTCCTTTCTTTTTCCCTATGTTTTCCAAGTACTGTGATTGTACACATGCTTCATCAATTTATATGGGATTGAAGAGTATCACCTGCTTCTGTATGTGACTATGTAAGACCCATAAATAATTTAGGAGCACATATGGATTCTTGGGTGAGATACCTAGCATGATGTCCATCTTCTTGAACTCGATGGTGTATTCTTGTACACTTTTCCCCTACCTTTGCCTGAAGTAATGCCAATGGATCCACCGGTCCTCTACATATCTAGTAGGGTAGAGCCAAGATTTATGAGTGTTTAAAACTACTCCCACTTAGCTATTGGTGGATCATCCTTTATCTTAAGTTCTTCCATGTGGCTTTCCCACCATATTAATGTTTGTCCCTTTAACGCCAATAGGGAAAATGATATATTTTGATCCTTAGTTATTTGATGGATGCTAAAATAAATATCCATCTGCAACAACTAATGATTCAATTTTAGAGCATTTCTCTAACCTTGATATGGCTTCATGTTGATGTTTGCTTCCATATTGAAGAGAGACTAGGAAGGAATATTGGTACTAGAACTTGAATGTTCTCTCTCTCGATATTTCATCAACTCCTTTTTTGGGACACTTTTATCTTTTGATTTCCCCTCATATCCAAAATCTAAGTTAGAGCCTCCAAAATACCTGAAATATCTGAACTTTCTCTCCAGATCCACCATGAGGATTGACATCTTGTGTGAGATATCGGTGACATGTATTTCAAGTGTTGAATATTGTTGCTCATAATCATTCGTTTCTCCTTGAACATACTTGTTTTACATTGCTAGGGTTTGAAGACTTTCTTTTTCAACAACTACTAGATCCTATGACTACCACAAAAATCAAAAGAAAAACTTGGTTATGATATGAATACGATCTATAAACTGTTGTGGATATTCCATTGGAATGGTTCATCACAACAAATCTTACAAATTAGTTCTTATTTTATTAGCTTATTTTTATTTAAACCCAAATAAATGGAACTAAAACATGAATAACTAAATCAAATAAGAACACAATCTACACAATAACACAAGATATAATCTGGGAAAACCCATTCGCGAGTGAGGCATAGCCACAAATGAGGACTATGCCTTGGTCTTTATGCCAAATTGAAAATACAAAGGAAATGATACTCTTTATGGAGTTATATTTGACTCTATGGATAGAATGGATAATGCATGATCTCCTATATCCTATGTTATGTTCTAACATCCACTCCCATGTTGTTTCTCAACTATGGAAAAATACAATACATTAAAAGAATGGAACCCCCTTCTTTTCTTGACGAAATAATATTTAGCATGGCTCAATAGTGATCTAGATTTATGATAGAACGAAACCAAAGAGAATATATATATATTCACACACAAAGCTATATGGAAATAGAAATAGTGATATAGTAAACTCGTATAATTTTAAATGAATGAAATAGAACAAACTGTAAAACAAAAGCAACTAGAATGGTGGTAGTTGTATCTTTAAGAAGAGATCTGGCAGATATGATCACTTGTGAACAGATGAATACAAAAGGAGGATGAAGATATTTTTATCATAAATCCTTGGAGAGTTAAAAACCATAAAAATAACCCTAGAGATGAATCATCATAAAGTTTGTGGCCCCAAGGTGGTTAGTTGAACAGTTAACTTCTCGAGGTCATAACTTTTGCATACGATCTCCATTTGGGGCACTCGATAGCCCATAGGAAAGGTCTATCCGAGGTTTACGAATTTTGATTGGGATGAAATGCATGTTGAAGGAACAAATCCTCACCCCACGAATATCCAAAAATCTTTGTTTAGAGCTTCAAGACTGGCCCAAAATTTTGGGTCCTGAAAAACCATAAAAAAATAGAAGAAAATTGCCAAAATGGAAAACTGTTTTGAGCTACTGGAATAAGTGGGTGGCCACCTATACCCATATGGATTAGTCCTACCCCATTAGGAAGAAATGGTATCCATTTCATTGAGTACCCCCTCAAATGGGGAAACTTTTATTGAACTTGACTCCCGGTGAACCACTTGCCTTGGTGGAGGAGTGCCTTCCCTTCTTTGACAACTTGATATAGTTGGATATTCTTATGGAAGGTGACCTTAACTTGTGTGTCAATGCAAAAAATTTCTCAACTATCCTAAACTATATACATACACCATTTCCCTATCATTTTCCCTCATGCTTGACCTCAACACCTATGCTTTATCCTTAGTTTCTCTCAAAAAGCTCAAAAAACATTAAAAAGAGGTTAAAAAACCAAAAAAATGCTTAAAACCCCAAAAAAGAGCTAAAAACCAGAAAAGGGGCTAAAATCCCTAAACAGGGTTTAAAACCCTAAATAGGGTTCCAAAACCCTAAAAGAAAAAAGGCCAATAAATCATTATAAAGAGAAGGTGGAGGTCCCCATCACCAAGATTCCCATGCCCTTTTTTTTCATTATTCAAATCACTGAGTACATTGAGAACCCACTCTTATCAAGATACTCACACCATCCAACCACCATTTAATAGCCATGCCATTCCCCATCCCATACGTTGAGGTCTCCTCCGTACCATACAACCTGTGGATAGGCATCCCATATCCATAGATCAGGGCACGGTGGCCCACTTCAAACAAGGGTATAATCTTTTCTCTTTTATTTTAATTTTTTAGCTTAGTCGTTATCATTTGTTTATTTTGTATTACTAATAGTTTTGTTTGCAACTAGATCTTCCATTTTGAACTCTACCCTTCTATCCCTTTAACAGAAGGGAAGTGCTTTTGCACGTAGACCAGGTAAAAACCTAGCTACAATTTTGGTGACCATACCAGGTCAATTTCACTCGATCCCTGATTTTTTTTAGGTTCTTCGTAGATTTTCCTTCACATCCATTCCTGATCAGGCCCTCACTAGGCCGATCCAATTCCGTATAGCCCTAGTGTCTTTCCCTGTCGGCCATCGCCGACACTATTTTTTAATTTTTCCATTTTTCGGCCTAGTCGCTGATTTTAGGCTGAAAAGAGAAACCCACTCACTACTTCAGCCTTGAAAGGAATGACCCAGTCACTACTTCAGCCCTGAAAGGAACGAATTTCACCCCAGGGCACTGTCGCTGCTATTTTTTGCCTCTAAGGCGAACCCGTCGCTATTGTGTGGTTCGTTTTTGCAACTCACTCGCCACTGTCCAGCAGTCAGAAGCGACCTGTCTATTTTTGAATCAGTTTTGCATTTATTTGCCTATCTAAATAGCCCATTTTCCACTAGTTGACTTTCACATGCAATCTTCCTATTTTTATGTTAGTTTCTGCAAGTTATACACTATTTTTCATTATTAAAACATTGGAAATTAACATTCTTATTTAGACCCTCCTCCTCTACTCAGTCATCACCCTTCGAGGTCTTCTGAGATTAGACAGGGGGTTGAGTAAGCTTAGTAATAGGAATCTATTTTTTTATTGTTCTTGTCCATTATAAACAAGTGACCTTGGTAGCTAGAGGGATTGGAAACTGTTGGGGGTTTAACTACGTTCACGACGTGCATCCTCCCTGTTGAGCACCGAGCATTTGAGGAGTGACTTATGGATCTATGGGTGGACTTTTTTCCACTTTGATGATATCCTAACACTCCTTCTTGGATTTGAGGGATACAAGAGCAGGGTAGTCACACTATTGATTCACAACAAGTTACAGTTAGTTTTCCATCATTACAGCTTGTATTGCACTTTGGTTTTGGTTTATTTTTTCAACTCTATTTTGATCCGAGACCTTTGCTTGATCTCAACAGAGAAACTAGTATTATTTTCTCATTGCATAATTTAAAAAGTAAAGATAACAATCTCATACACAAAGTGCACACATTCACACCATATAATCCAACCAAAATCGGTTCATGACCCTGAGCGAACCATAAAAGTAACCAATTTACTTAATCATATCTTGTGGTTTGACAACATAAGTCTCAACCGCAATAACTATGGGAAGTGCTTGGGCTATTCCCTAAAACAAATTGTGAGGAGTACCACAGGAACCCCAAAGTAGCTGGCCAATGAGAGGAATTTCTAAGCGAAACAGGAAAGGACCCCTTTCGATTGACTAGAAACACCTTTGTGAGGAAAAATCCAAGTGCTATCTTCTGGCAGTCTTGGTGGTCTAGTGACCACCTGTGAACCAATAGTAATCAGTTTGAACCGGGGTCCAAAATTCATTATTGGTTACTACCACTAAGCCACCATTGATCCACCGTGTTCTTCCTCATGACTTAGGGCAGATCCCCCCAGTTTGGGTATTTAGACCATCACTGTCGAGGCCCTCCTCGACCACCCTCCTCATCATCAGAAGGACACATAGCCTCTAATTCTGACTTGGATTCCTACCAATCTGAGCACAAATTTTTCATTGCATCGTCTAGCCCCATGGATGGCATGAACCCCAATCCCTTCATCAGAGGGGTGCTTGGCATCAGACCCATGTCTCTGCCTCACATCATCACGAACATCCCTGTCAGCGGTCCCAGTACCATAGCAAATGTTGTTGTGAGTCCACTACCCATCAATGGAGGCCCCTCACATACTCCTATCATTCCCACAGTAACACCTTTTATACCTAGGGGAAACGACCCTTCCACAACCATCTCAACTATCACCGTCATGGGAAGTCAAACTCAGGTTCCCCTAGTTATTCAAAAACACCATACTCCAGTAAACTCCAATGCCATCGTCGGTCCCTCCTGCACAAACCTTGGGTCTAACCTCCCATTCATGGCTTGTCTCAACTTTCCTGATTTGGCCAGGTTAACCAATGACCCAATTAGCCATCAACCACATTGGCCTCCCATGCCAACCAAACTCCTATCAGACATTCCAAAGTTTGAGGGAAGGAAGGTGAGTGCCCCAAAAACCACATTATGTGAGTCTCATCTATGGTGCTCGTTAAACAACATTGTAGATGATTCGTGTTGTAATCTCACAAATCACATAAGGTTACCAATAATACACACTAAAACATATATATAAAATAGAGGTAAGAGATAAGAACAAATAGGTGAATTAATAGATTATATTATACGAATGAGTCCATATAACATAGAGAACTGAACTGAGTTCTCATCTAGCTCAACAGCCTAATATATATGATTACAGAACAGTTACAAAATAACTACCTGTCGGTTTGGTGAACCGACATGACCTTAGGTGGCTGACCTAATCTCTAGTTTAGTCAGCCGACCGACTTAGTTGGCTGATCGACTAAGTCGGCCCATCGACTTAATCGGCTGATCAACTAAGTCGACTATCCTTCAAGTCGACTTATCGACTTGCTCCTTTGTCCTGAAGAAACAGGGAGGTACCAAATTCCTCTGGCTGATCTCAATAGTTATTATGGTGGACTGTGAAGTATGATGGTCGGTATTTTCTATACACAGACTTCTACAATGGCTGGGCCTATTACTGTGAGGTGATGTTGGAAATCTATCCAACTCTGTAAAATTTTCTGGATGTCGATGGTGAGTGTGGTCAAGCCTGATAAGATCAACATCTTCTTTGAAATGGAGACTTCAGCTATCCTCTCCATGTTGGGACCCATGAACTGGTCCTTCTCCTCTGCAGTCTCAATAAGTTGTTTCATCTACGGGAAAATGATGTCAACTTTCTCTAAGTTAGGGAGAGCTTGTTGCACCCACTGATGTGCTTCCCTTTCTAGTTTCTGCAGTTTGGCAGTTTCAAGCACTCTCTGTTCTTCTATTGTCATTCTGAGTGCTTCCTCAGTGGTTTTTCTACTCTCTAATGCTTGAATCCCTTGTCGAGTCTATCAAGTCTACTGATAAAATTGCCCGTAGTGATTAGTCCAGTCTCTTAGTACTTCTTCAGTTACGACAGACTCCTCCATATGATCCTGTAGCACTTTATAGGCTTTAGAAAATGCAATGTGCTATGCCATTAGGAGTCGGGCAGTTTCCTCTTTTTGTTCCTCCTTAGTTTCTTGGATGTGAGCTTGGAGTGTTGACACCATGCTCTCAAATATATGATATTCCCTTTCGAGCAGTTTGTCTGTGTCGACTTCTATGGGGCCCGGCATGATGGACTAGGATAGATTTCTGCATTTGTCAAGAAACTTGACCTGTTCTGCGTTTTTGTATTTGAGTTCTTTATTTTTTTGCTCATTCCATGTTTTTGCTTCACTTGCTAGGGTTTTGAGGAGTTGTCCTAGCTCCGTGTCGGTTAGGGAGCTTGCATCCTTCAATCTGATTTGGACCTTTGAAGTTTGTCCATGATGCTCCTTCTTCTGTTTCTCCTTCCTCTTCTTATGCTTTTGTTTATCTGCTTCTTGTGTACCTGCAACAGTTAAGGTGGGGTATTTGGTTTGTGGGATAGAGGTCAATGGTTTATCTAGTTAGGGAGGTGGGATGACTACCTCCTCTAGTTGTTTGGATGTAGTTGGTTGTGGTGGGCCTTTCTCTGAGTCAGGGGGTGGTGGGGTTGGTGGTATAGGAAATGGTCCTATGAAGTCTATGGACCATATTTCAAATGTGAGACTTGGGTTTACTAATATCAATGACATTTCTGTGCTAGGCATGGGTTTACCAAGTCATTGACATCTATCACATTGATTGACACAAATTTTACAATCTCTGTCGAGTGTCGACCACCATAATCCTGACTGTTGGATTTTCTTTGCAATTGTGTCTGCTTGAAAATTTCCTCCTGCAGGTCCATAGTGTGCTTCATGCATAATGTGGTCTTGTTCATGTTCTAGTACACACCTTCTGAGGATGTCATCTAATCCCATTTTGTATAAAAATCCATTAATGAGACTGTATGGAGAAGCATTCATAGCTAAGATCTGCTTTTTCTTGGTGCTCATACCTTCTGGTGCATGTCCATCTTCTAAGAACTGAGCTATTTCTTCTAGTTCTGTTAGGACTTCTTCTATCTAAAATAAATGTGCATTAGGTAAGTTGTCATCGACTCCTGTCGGTTCTTCTCTTGTGTCGATTCGGGATAAATGGTCGGGACATACATTTAACTTGCCTGGTCGGACAACGACTTCAAACTCAAATTCTTGGAAAAGAAGTAGCCATCGACATATCCTTCCATGATGTAGTGGTTTATTGACGAGGTAATTCAGGGCCTGATGGTCTATATAGAATATAAATGGATTAGCTAAGAGATAATGTCGATATTTTTGTAGTGAAAATACCATTCCTAGGGCTTCTCTTTCTGTGGTCGAATAGTTTCTTTCAGCCTTGTTTAATTTTTGGCTGCTGTAAACTATAGGATAATCCATTCCATCATCTCTTGGTTGAGTTAGGATTGCTCCTATTGCTAGGCCTGATGCATCAATATGAACATGGAATTTGATTGACCAATTTAGAAACTTTAGGATGGGGGCTTTGACTAGTTTTCTTTTTAATTTTTCGAATGATATGTGGCATTCCTATGTCTAGTTAAACTCTTGATCTTCCCTTAATAGTTCTTCAAGAGGATAGGTCATATCTGAATAATATCTTATGAATTTTCTGTAATAGCTTGTGTGGCCAAGTAACACCCTGACTTGTTTAGGGTTTACTGGTGGTTTTAGGTCGAGGATAGTTTTGATCTTTGTAAATTCAACCTTAATACCTTCCATACAGACAATATGCCCTAATAATATCCCTATGGAGGTCACAAATATGCATTTCTTGATGTTTAGGGAGAGTTGAATCTGTCGACATCTCTCCAGCATAAGTTTGAGCCATTTGCAATGATCTTTTAGTGTGGAGTATATTGTCCAGTCATCAAAGTATACTTCCATGGTTTTATAGATATATTCTTGAAATGTTTTGACAACAATTCTAGAGAATACTGCAGGTGCATTCTTCAGTCCAAAAGGCATAACTTTGTAAGAAAAGGAACCAAATTCACACACAAAGGTTGTCTTCTTCTGGTCTTCTTTAGCTATTGGCACTTGGTTATAGCCTAAGAATCCATCTGTGAATGAGTAGCATTCATGTCCTGCAACTTCATTCAAGATTTCATCTGCATAAGGGGTTGGAAATGGGTCTGTCAGTGTTACTTTGTTTAGTTCCCTGAAGTCAACACAAATTCTTAGTCTAGTCAGGTCATGTTTCTTAGGTTGTACTGCCATTGGACTTGCCCATTCTGATTGGTCGATAGGGTAGATGATGCCTGTTGCTAACATGTTATCAATTTCATTTTTGACTATCTCCTTGTATTTGTGAGCTAGTTTATAAGGATTTTTTTTTACAGGTCGAACATCAGGTTTAGTATTAATTTTCATTTCTCCCATTTCATGGACTAAGTCTTTTAGGTCTTTGTAATCTCTAGCAAATACATCTTGGAACTCCTTTAATAATTTCACTATCTCTGTGGTCTGTTCTTCACTCTAGTAGTCACCAATCTTTGCCATTTTTGGTCGATCATCATTTGAGATGTCGAACTCTTTAGTTTTGACTTTAGCATATAGCGACTCTAGTGCTTTGGCTTCATTGATTGGTCGACTTCCTTCTTTGAACTGTGAGAATGTGGCAGGGAAGTCGGCTGCATTCATTCTGTCGGTATCTTGTTTATCAGTTGTTTTGACTTTCAGGATTGTGCAAATAGGTTTTGTTGTTTCGACATGGTTGGATTTCCATCTAAAGATTTTTTCTTCTGTGTTTTCATTTTCTAATTGTAATCTTGTCAATTGTGGTTTTGACCTTGTTTGTATATTGTTACATTTCCTTGTCTATCGGTGATCTTGTAAAGGTTTGTTTTCGGTCGGTTGGATAAACTCTTTAATTTGTTTTGCTGTTTCGACCAAATTTTCATTTTGATGTATAAAGTTGAAATCTTTAATAAAATTTTCCCTAAGTTCATGCCATAAGAAGGTTTCACCTCTAGCTTCTTCCATTTTATACCATTTGTTTGGTAAGTCAGCTAGGGTTGATGGGAATAAGTGTGGCCATGCTCGTTCATCCTTGTATCCAAGTCTTCTCCACTCCTTTTCACAGGTTTTGATATGATCTTCTGGGTTCAATCCTTGAGTGAATACAGGTATCTGAGCTTGTTGGGTTAACTTCTTTCCTCCAAACCTTTCGACAAAGTAAGTTGAAGCAGTTGTCTAGGTCTGTAGTCTTGTCTGATGGGTATCCCACGATCTAGCAGCTTTTCCTATTAAAGTTTCGACTAGGCTTTGAAGTCGGCAATGTTCACCAATATTTTTGGAAACTTGTTTGACATGCATGACTGGTGATTCCCTTTCCTTGTATCTTGGTAGTTGTGTAGTATTTAGGTTGGTAGGTTGTAAGGTAGGGTGTTCCCTAATTTTCTTCTCAAATATTTTTGGGACAATAGATACTATGAAGCACTATTGGGTGGGCTTTTTCTGCACTTTTTGTATAGTCCAGCACCCTCTTGCCTGTGTTTCATAATTCTCAATCTCCCAATCATATAATTCAGTGTCGAAATTATAACCAACTGAATCTTGGTTGCCTAAGTGAAGTTCTCCATGGATATTTGGTTCTGTGTGTTTGTGCCAGAAATTGTTCTTAGACTACCAGAAGAACAAGGCAACACAATCTCAAAAGTAAAATTAAATAAAACAGGTTTTAGGGTTTTAAAAAGTTCATTAGCAAGGAGGAAATAAATATCCACAAGCTAATACAAAACTGAATCATGCAATTTGGATAAATTGGAGATCAAACACATCCCAATAAGCCATAAAAATTACACATGAAATACTAATTCCACCCACAGGCTACAAGCATTTACATGAATAAAACTTTAAACAAGAAATGAAATTGTAGATTGAGCAATCAAACAGATCAGAAATGAAAAAGCATGACAGGTAAAAGGGCTTATCAGTTTATATATAATCAATAACAGTCATCCACTTACATAAGAGTTATAAGTGCTATCTTGAGAAATCAAAGCTCCAAAAGCCTCTCCTTGAGTGAAAAATCCCCTCCTCAAAACTATATGTTTGTCTTTATTTTATCATTACAAAAGTAAAGTAGTTCCATAACTACATTCTAGGTCGAAATTTGAAACAGTTACATCAATTAGTTACATGATAACTCAAAATATTTAAAGATAATTAACCCAAAAATAGCAAATCGGATTTGGGGAAATTTGGCGAATTTCTGGAAATTTGGGTCTCAAAGACGCCTTTAAATCTCTCGATCCAGAACACCTGTGTAAAAAATGAGAGAGGTTTTTTTTAATGAGTATGTTATGAACAAAAAAATATCTTTATTTTTCAAAATTCCTCTTCAAATGATCGAAATATATTCTACACATTTGTGACTAAAACAGGAAATTATTAAATAATTCAAACCCTGAAAATAGGCCACAAAGATGAATTCGAATCTCTCAAACAATAATAGATGTTGCAAAACTGAGAGAGGTTTTTGTGAATGAGTCTGTTTTGGACAAAAATCACTTTTTGTTTTCCTGAATTCATTTCCATCTTCTCGTAATATGCTCCTAATGACAATGAAAAAAACAGGAAAAACATAGCTGCTACAGGAATCTCCTCATGAAAATATTTGACAAAGGACTAAAAAATGAGAGTTAGATTATAAATCATAACTTGGAATGAACTTTTATTATAAGTTTTTGAAATCTTAAAGATGTACATATTAACTAATAATCAGACAAACCTTAAAACTAAAATAATGAAATGATTCAACCATTAAAAACATTAAATCCAACCAAAATTATTGATTGTCAAAAATTCTTAAAATCAACATGAAATATAAAATCATTTTAAACCAACGGTTGAAAATTAGGACAAAAAGAACAGATAAACTAAGAACAAGATCTAGTTATAACATCTGGCTCTTGCTGTGAGATGAAGTCCTCCTTGTGAGGCTTCAAGAACCTGTAGACCTTGTGCCTTATTCATTGGGTGACGGAGTCATTTACCAAATCTCTGCAACTTTGTCAAAGTCTGAACACATACCTTTGAAATGAAAAAATACTGATACAAACCAGCATACTGAAAAGAATCTACATGCTCGTATATCGAGCTTATTCTGCTATTTACTCCTACTTCTAATTGGAGGAAACAACCCAATCAAGTGTAATCATACTTCCAGTGAAGCCAAGAAACCATTTGACTGAGAATCATAATTTCATGCATGCTACTGTTTGAGAAAACCCACAAAAGATGTGATAAATGCAATAAAGAGTCTGTAGACAGCTGATACTTATGACTAGAAATAGGAAGTATGCCAAAATATGGAGCATTAGAAACCTTTGAAAAATACAACTCCATCCAAGAAGCCACGGGATCATGAAATTTCCGATTTAAAACTTCAATGTCTTCATTATATTCATCATAAAGTGAATCATTCTCTTCCTCTCCATTGCTATTCTTTTTAAACTTTGGATCAAGACTTGAACAAATAAAATTCTGAAAGTGACCATAAGTCAAGAATGGAAACTTATTTCTTATATCAATAGTAAGAGGTTGAAGAGCAGCAACTTCTTCTTCATATGATAATCTCATAGCAGGAACTAAGAAATTTCTACTATAATCCATTGAAAGTATGTTATCATCGAAAAAGTTAGCAAACTGATATGAAGAATCAACATAAGCATCATTTATATCCTTGTTCATATGAAAATCTGAAAATGATGAAGAAAACTGTCTTAAATCTGAATGATACCTACGTTCTTCTTCTTGTTCATAAGCTTGTATATCTTCAACATGAGCCTGATCTCGAAGCATTTTGCAAGCTCGGATGTTCTCCTCCACTCCTTTTTCATCCTCAAACAATTGTCTTAAAGATGATGATTTTCTTTCTAACAGGAAAAAGACAAGATATGAATGTTGAGCCATAACATAATATACCATAGCAAGTTTTTCTGAAGGTCTGATCTCTGTAGGCATACTGATATAAAAAATTTGAAACCTCCAATTAAATTTAGTAATTGGCTCATCGTTTTCCCTTTTCAAAGTATAAAATTCGGAAAGAAATTGATCATAAGATTTATTCTTACCTCAATACTTCAAAAATACATCATGTAACTCTTCCCATGATCCAATTGAATCAGCTTTTAAATTTCGGAACCAAAACCCAACATCTCCAACAAATAATTTTGAAAATAACCTCATGACAACATCCTCATGCATGATTTCAAAATTATAAATGAAATTATGAAAAGATTCTAAATGCTTCTCTGCTGTAATATGGTCTTTTCCAGTAAAATGGGGAAGATATTCAACAAAGTAGGAAGGGTAAGGATGTAAGAGAGATCGTAGCATAAGAGGTCAAAACATCTTCTGTTTGAGTCTAGACTAAAAATCTGTGAGTTGAAAATGAGGTTCAACCAGCTGTTCGGAAGTTTCAGCAGTGATGGTAGAAGGTAATAGATCAGCTTTATTCTCTACTAGATGACCAGAATAATCAGCTTCAAGAGATATGGGTATATGTATATCACGCTGAACATGTATTTCAAATGAAGGAATAGGATCAACATCAATAACACAAGAAGAATGCAGATTTTCTTCTTCCAAAGTGGGATATGTACTTGAAGGTTTATGATCATCGGAATAGACAAAACAAAAAATAATTCTTTTGACATGCAATGGGAAAGATACGAAAGAACTGATGAATAAGAACAAAACCTCATGGAGTAAAGTAACAAGCTGATATCTAGTCTTTCCATTTGGCTTCTTCATTTTTCTGTCAACAAAATTCTCCTTGTAGTGGAATCTTTAATCGTGGAGTCACCGGTGAAAATTTGTAGTCTAAATTTTTTTTTGACTTTGTTTACCTCTCAAAATCAGAAGAATAATGATATCCCAGGGAAGATATACTTCAGCTTCATCCCCGGCAACGACGCCAAAGATGTTTGTGCCAGAAATTGTTCTTAGACTACTAGAAGAACAAGCCAACACAATCTCAAAAGTAAAATTAAATAAAATAGGTTTTAGGGTTTTAAAAACTTCATCAGCAAGGAGGAAATAAACATCCACAAGCTAATACAGAGCTGAATCATGCAAGTTGGATAAACTGGGGATCAAACACATCCCAATAAGCCATAAACATTACACATGAAATACTAATTCCACCCACAGGCTACAAGCATTTACATGAATAAAACTTTAAACAAGAAATGAAATTGTAGACTGAGCAATCAAATAGATCAGAAATGAAAAAGCATGACAGGTAAAAGGGCTTATCGGTTTATATATAATCAATAATAGTCATCCACTTACATAAGATTTATAAGTGCTAGCTTGAGAAATCAAAGCTCCAAAAGCCTCTCCTTGAGTGAAAAATCCCCCCCTCAAAACTGTATGTTTGTCTTTCTTTTATCATTACAAAAGTAAAGTAGTTCCATAACTACCTTCTAGGTTGAAATTTGAAACAGTTATATCAATTAGTTACATGATAACTCAAATTATTTAAAGATAATTAACCCAAAAATAGCAAATCGGATTTGGGGAAATTTGGCGAATTTCTGGAAATTTGGGTCTTGAAGACGCCTTCATATCTCTCGATCTAAAACACCTTTGTAAAAAATGAGAGAGGTTTTTTTAAATGAGTATGTTATGAAAAAAAACCTCTCTTGGTTGTTCAAAATTCCTCTCCAAATCATTGGAATATATTCTTCACATTTGTGACTAAAACAAGAAATTATTAAATAATTCAAACCCTGAAAATAAGCCACAAAGATTAATTCGAATCTCTCAAACGATAATAGATGTTACAAAATTGAGAGATGTTTTTGTGAATGCGTCTGTTTTGGACAAAAACATCTTTTGGTTTTTCTGAATTCATTTCCATCTTCTCGTAATCTGCTCCCAATGACAATGACAAAAACAGGAAAAACATAGCTGCTACAGGAATCTCCTCATGAAAATATTTGACAAAGGACTAAAAAATGAGAGTTAGATTATAAATCAAAACTTGGAATGAACTTTTATTATAAGTTTTTGAAAGCTTAAAGATGTACATATTAAATAATAAGCCCAAAAGACAAACCTTAAAACTAAAATAATGAAATGATTCAACCATTAAAAGCATTAAATCCAACCAAAATTATTGATTGTCAAAAATTCTTAAAATCAACATGAAATATAAAATCATTTTAAACCAACGGTTGAAAATTAGAACAAAAAGAACAGATAAACTAAGAACAAGATCTATTTATAAGACTATGTAATCTGTATTGTTTTGGATTTGGTAGAGTTGTCAGACATCGACTTCTTCATCAATAGGTTCAGTCCAAGGTTCCCCTTGAGATGGATGAATGGGTACAATTACCTTTTGTCCATTTCCTTCTAATTTGATTCGTTCCTTGTCCATAGATATGGATTCTTTCATATTTCTACCCCAAGGTCGACCGACTAACGTTGGGAAGGAACTGGATCCTTCCTTTGGGTCGATGATTTCAAAGTCGACCTTGGTCGAGATTCCTTTTATAGTCGTGTCGACATTTTTCTAGACTCCGATAGGTTCAATTAGGCCATGGTTGGCTAGTTTCAGTTATATGCCTGACTCATAGAGTTGAGGTCTACCCATTTGTTCCCAAGTGTCATGAGTCATGATGTTTACTTGCGAGCCGAAGTCGAGCACTACTTGTCAGACGTGGTATCCTTCGATT
This sequence comes from Pseudotsuga menziesii, assembly GCA_001517045.1. Lineage (NCBI taxonomy): Eukaryota > Viridiplantae > Streptophyta > Pinopsida > Pinales > Pinaceae > Pseudotsuga > Pseudotsuga menziesii. The sequence goes on along the minus strand of LPNX010223219.1, from coordinate 34,487 downwards.
TCTAGGTCGACAAGTGGGTCGGCATCACCTTTGTATTTTTTATTTAAGCTGCAGATGTTCTTTGTTTGTTTTTTAGAGTTGGTACATTTTATTTGATACAGGAAATCGATGAACTGGGATACTGAGTTGTCTTGTTGAATGAGCTGGATTAATTCGTTTATTGTGTTGTGTCGAGTGTCATGAGCATTTTCTTGTTGTGCAATTTCTTTGAATACATTAGTTGCTTCTTTGTATATTTGTTTTCCTTTCATTGGGCCAGGATAGACATTTTTGTCTTTTATTTTACTGATTCGTGGGTTATTAGCTCCTGTTTTTGTTCCTTGTCTAGTTACAATATGTAAATTTTTGGTGTTTATTACATCATTTTTTTGCACACAGGAAAAGACATTAACATTTTCTTTTGTATTAATTTTTTCTAACATGGTAGGGAAATCCTCTAGTGAGTGATCCCCTACCCCACAGTGAGTATAGAATTTGAGATCAGTTCTGTCTTTATATGGATAGTCTGCATATTGATGTCCCTCTTTATAACATGTGAAGCACTGGATGGGTCAACGCAGTCGATTGTCTCGATTCCCATGGAATCGACCTCTTCCTCCATAGCCTGCACGTCGATTTTCGTACCAGCACTCATATCGTCAACCATCTTATCTCTGACCGTTCTGATCGTTTTCTAGATTTGTTTGCTCGTTATGTTGTGCTACTGCATTAGTTTGGTAGACTGCCTGATAGTTTTGTCGGTTCTTCAGGTTCAACTGACATTCGACAGTGTTATGACTATTGGTCTCATAGATGGCACACTAGGAGGCCTTTCCATTCTTCATGTTGAACGGGTAATATTTGGTCGAGTGATCTTCGTGCTCCTGGAAAATGTCGCAAAATGACTTGGTTTGTACGAATCGAACATCCTGTCGGTTGTATTCATGTTGATAGTTATCTTTGGAATGGCCGACCATTGAGCATTTGGTGCGCAAGATCTCTTGATTCTTGAGGCTTAACTCTAGAGACTTCTGTACGTTCCTGAGCTGTTCCTCCAGTCTATGGTCCATGGGGTAATTGGGTATGTCCTCGTCCATCTTGACTTGAAGAGATTTTGTTAGCACATCTTCGTAAGTTTTGAACGTTTCAAGACTAATGTGTCAGCGCATTTTCTAAGATAGCCCTGCAAGAAACCACTAGATTAGTAACTGTTCATCTATAACATAGTCCAGCTAGCTCAGAAGGTCTTTCCAACGCTTATCATAGTCGTGGATAGTTTCCCCTGGCTTTTTTGATGTAGTTTTTAGTTTTTTCGTGGCCAGGTGTTTAGCATCCGGAGTGTTGAAAAATGACAAGAATTGTGCCTTAATATCAGCTTTTGTTGCTCTAGGTTATCTTTTCAAAAGTTCATGTACCATGTCAATGCCCTTTTCCTCAAGGCACCTGTGAACTGTGCCATTTGTCTATCTTTGTCTGTAACTTGGTTGGCCTCCCAAGTCAACTTGCAGATGAACTAGTGTCGTCTGGGGTCCTCATCTCCCTCGTATAGAGGAATGTGAGCCGATCCGTGACCCATATCTGAATCACTGTTACTGGTCTCAAGAGGTGGCGGTGGTGGAGGTGGGGGTGGTGGTGAGGGTGGTGGGGTTATTGGTGTATTCGCCTCTGCGGAACTCTGGTTGACAGAACTTGCGTTTTCGTCAGCTGTCGATTCTTCGTCGACTTACAGTCAGTTGATGTCGACTTTTGCTGTCGATGGTCCACTACAACTATTTGTCCGCAGTTCTAAATGGTCTGTGTCTTCTAAAGCTATGTTTGGTGGGGGGGTGGTCCTTCATGTGTAGGTAAGAGTAAGTGGATACTTCGGTCGGAGGGTGCCACTTGAAAGGTCACCCAATTCCCTTCCTCTGGTTGACGTATAATGAGGTGTCATCCAGTGTATGTGTCGTTGCCTAGTCGACTCCATATACTAAAGTCATCAGCTCATAGTCGGAGGTCTTCTTTGACAATAGTCTATATTCAAGTACGCGGATTCAATGGAGAGAGGGTTGTTCCTTCATTGGGAGGTCTTAATTGGAGAGCTTCTAGCTGCTCTATCCATAATTCTTCCTCCGTAGGGGATGCCTCTTGTTCTATGCCTTCTTTATGTCGGTCATGACTCGACTCAGGTGGATTCTCTTCTCTATCGGTCACCCTAGGACTCCTTCCTCTGTGCAGCTCTAAGGCTCTTTCTCGTCTTGCTTCCCTCCTCTGTTGTCTCTCTTCCCTATGTATTTTCTGAATGTCCAACATACCTTCGTATGATACTATTCTCTTGAGTTCCTTTTTAGTCAAATTCTCAATACTGGTGACTAGTATCTGGTTCTAGTCGACTAGAATCCACTATACTCTATCTCAACATATGACCAGCTACCCCTGTTAACACCCAAAAAAGGTTCACTACCTCATCTACCCCACTCCATGGCTCATTTGTCTATTTTCCTACCATATTTCCATCAAAAACCCATAAAACCATCTAAAAAGCCTCCAAAAGGATTAAAATGCCTCCAAAAGGCCATAAAACCCTCTTTTTCTCCAAAAATATCCAAAATTCCTCCAAAAAAACAAAAATCTCCAAAAAGGAAGAAAAAATATAAAATAATGAGGAAAAAGAGGAAAAAACCCTAAACAGTTGAAACCCTAAACAGCTGAAACCCTAACCCTAAACCAGCACTCCACCACTATAAATAAGTGATGGAGACCCCTTATTTCATCATCCACAATCACAAGTATCCGGCCTCTGCCAAAATTGCTCTTGAAACCCTAGCTCACCCTTGAGCTACTTTCACCGTGAGAGCCCCTTTTGGCCCATTTCCACCATTAGAGAAAGAGAAGGAGCAGCTGGAGCTCAGAGCAACCTCTCGGATCAGTGCAACGAGCTTCACCAACCTCCACATTGGAGGTTAGATAAAAAAAAAATCATTCTTTACTTTTTACTGTTTTGCTTCATGAACATGTTTAGATTAATTTTTATTACTGTTTAGCATATTTTATTTCACATATTATTGAACTGCTACTAAGGAATCCATTCTCCTTAGTAGGTGCTCATTCGCACAAGCTAGGGGTAAAAACCTAGCTACAGTTTTGGCGACTCCACTGGTTTTTTACTTTATTTTATTTCCCGTTTTGTCCTTTCGGCTGTCGTTTTTCGGCCGCCGTAAACCGCCGTTTTTTGTTTCACAGTCGCGTTTCGACCGCGTCTTTCCAGCCCTTAGCTGCGACCCGACCGCGCCTTCCCAGCTCTTAGCTGCGACTCGACCGCTTCCTTTTCCCTGTTTGCTGCGCTCCGACCACGCCTTTTAGCCGTTTTACCTGCGTCCCGACCGCGCCTTTCCAGATTTAACCCGCGACTTGAGCGTGCCTATTTCTTCCAAACCCGCGATCCGCGCGCGTATGTTCTCCAGAAACTCGCGACCTGTCCGCGCCTGTTTCCTTTAAACCCGCGGTCCGCCCGCCTGGGTTCTTCAGAAACCTGCGATCTGTTCATGCCTGTTTCCTTCAAACCCGCGGTCCGACCGCCGATCCGATCTAACTTTTGCACTTGTTCCTGCTTTTGAACCCAGCCCCTTTGCTGCCATATTTTCTGCACCTGCACAGCCATCTGTTCTACCTGCACTTTTGTCCCCCTTTACATAATTTTTTAAAAAATTTCAGCATTATTTATTCAGATAATTTTGCATGGTAAAATTTTTCTTTCAGTATTATTGATATTTAGGAAGTTTCCCTG
>LPNX010223219.1:0-30280 GCA_001517045.1 Pseudotsuga menziesii | reverse complement strand
TGACTTGGATTTCATCACCTTGCAGAGGATATGTCTAGTTGAGTCATAATACTTCTAGTTAGGTGTTTGCATGCTCCCTTACCTCCTTTTGGTCTAGTGATTCCACCGTTTTTTATTTGTAGGCAACCTGCTGTTTTTTGGTATTCTGACCATTTCTGTTGACACTCCGCCTATTGTAGCACGCAGTTACAGTGGGTGTTTTGAGTTGATTGTTGGCTTGAGCACCCTATTTTTTGAGCTCTCCTTCTGCACACTCGGTTGCATTAGAGTTTTTGAGCTGATTTGTAGTTACCTCAACCCATAGATATTTGACTCCATTTGTCACCATTGAGTCCCCAAGACATTCTCGGTGCCTCAGAGGCGAGCCCCCACAGCACGGTTCACTTGACACCACCCGTCATCGACACAGGTCATCATCCCTTGATACCACTCATCATAGATCTCGAGCCTTGTCACTTGACTCCACTCGTCAGCGACATAGAACTCCGTCACCAGATACTGATGCCCCTTATTTTCCCTCCGACTCTGAGCCAGACTCCGAGAACCCCCTTTACACTGCCCCTACTAGCCCCATGGCTGGCGTGACTCCCACTCCCATCTTGGTAGGGACCGTTGGTGGCACATCCACCACGACACCATTTACCACACCTACTTTGGGTATGCCCTCCACGGGGGCCCCCTCTACTGTTTCCCTCACAGCACCGATTCCCGCAGCGGGAATACCTATCCCCACTCCATTAGTGACCCATACTACCCATGGTGGTGCAGGACCACCCTATACCACCTTAGTTCCCCCACTTGGGGGCAACCTCCCTCACATGAACCCTCCACTTGGGGGCATCGGCCCCAACTTGGTCCAACCCACGTCCGTGTCACATCCTTCGTCCAGTTTTCCATTCATGGCTAGCCTCAACCTACCTGACCTGGCCAGATTAACCAACGACCCCATCCGACACGACCCTGCGTGGCCTCACATGCCCACCAAGCTCCCCTCTGACATCCCTAAGTTCGAGGGCAAAGCAGGTGAGGACCCACAGAACCATATCATGTCCTTCCATCTATGGTGTTCCTCCAACTCCATAGTAGACGACTCTATTCGCCTCCGTTTATTACAGCGCACTTTCACTGGCTCTGCTGCCAAGTGGTATATCGAACAACCCCATGGAACCCATGCCACCTTTACTTCCCTTGCCTTGACCTTCCTGCAGTTCTTCTAGTTACCTGTCCGCTATGACGCAGGCGTTGAGATCCTACTATCATGCAGACAAAACACGACTACCCACATCATGGACCACATTCATGAATGGCGTCGACGCCGTAGCCTATGCAAAATCAAGTTAGATGACCGGATCTTCCTAGATTGGTTCCTCAAATCCCTCCTTCCTATCATTGCTAAGGATGTGGCATCCGAAAGACCCCAGTCTGAAGAAGAGGCTATCCTTAAAGCCCAACAGTTCGATCTCATTTACGCCCAGTCCGGTTATCTTTATACCATAATACCTGACGCCCCTCGCGACGATTCCTCCTAGCGTGATGCACCGGGGGCATCCCACGCTGCCGACGGCATCATTGGCCATGTCTCTTCGCAGCCTCAACCATTTTCCATAGCACGTCCTACCCCTGGCCCTAACCTTTCGCGGGATCCCTCACAGTCTGGAGCAACTAACCCGTATGCTCCCATGACACATCACCACCATTCCCATGGACCCTCATGTCCACCTCAGTGTTTCAGTCATATGACTCCCGCTTACGCCCCCCCGGTTGCACCTCAGCCCTACTACCACCAGCAGGCTGCACCAGCTCCTGCGCCTTTACAAACTCAACCCGCTTATTACCCGCCACAGGCAGCCCCTGCGGCAAACCCACAACCCGCTCCACAGCACTATCAGCAACCCCCTCAAGTTGCTACACCTACGCAGCCTCCACCTACATATCATCCACCGTAGCCTGCTCCAGCACCTGCGCCACCTCAGAATCCACCTGCTACCCAAGGGAAAGTTTACGCCCAACAAACCCCGCAGCAAAACCAGAACAACCAACGTAACCAGGGCCAACAAAACCGCGGCAGGGGCCGAAATTTGCGAACAAACTATCCTTGTTCTATTTGTGGGGTCTATGGCCACTACACACATTTTTTCCCCCACATGGAGCGCGTTCGACAACTTTGGGCTGAAGATGGCCACCGCCAAGGGCAGGCGGCTCCTCAAGCACCACCCAACCCCCCACAACCTCAGCAGCCACCTTTGGTGCTGCAAAACCCCTTACCAACCCAAGGCGTAGTGAACACTCAACCGTTGGCTCCCCCTCAAGCCAACGCGACAACCCAACAACAAATCACTTACGCTGCTCCTAATCAACCTGTGCTTGACTCAGGTACCCACCACTTGTTGATGATGTCCTCCGATGAGGTCAACCTCCAGACTCGACGGAACCAATATGGCTCCACCTCTGAAGCCATATGTACCCTGTCCCATAATACGCGAACTCCTACTAATCAACCGCCCTTGTTGCCTAAAACCCCTTTGGTACCTAGTCACATTGGTGCTACACCCATCCATACCATTCCTTTCCTCTTCCCTCCCTCAAGAGTAGTTAGCGCCCTGGTCATGGCCACCATCAGCCTTCCTGGGTTAACCTTAGGATTACCCGTTTGGTATCTTTCGCCTCCCATTCCCCCACCGACACCAAATGTCATCCTGCAACCAGTGCAACCAATTGTCACTACTAGTCAACCACCTCCAGGTATCGCTACCTCGTCGTCCTCCACGAACCCCCCCCTCTTCTTACCAAACCCACTGGGGGCAGAGGCCCCCAACCTTACACTACTGTCCCACCTCCTAAGACAGTCAAAAATCCCCCTGTGTTTCTTGCTCCTCCCAAATGCACGCTGTGTGATGAGTTGGGCCATGCGACTCACCTATGTCCTCAGTTACCGGCGTTACAGGAATACATGCAACTTCTTGACGACGACCCCACTATCCCGGTTGTCCATCTAGATTCAACCCTTAAGCCTCGAGACAAATCCCTGCGCACTAACCACTCCTGTGCCCTATGCGATGTTTACGGGCATTACTCCCATCACTGTCCCGATCTCCCCGAGTACAGAGCAGCTCTCTTTGAAATGAACAATCTGGATCTTGAGACGGCACCAGCCACCATTGTGGAGATCCACCCCCCGGACTCTTCCTCTTCCGAAGAGGTTAATACCATTTATATGATCTCTTCCACCACTACCCCTTCGTCAACTGATTTGACGACACAAACATTCCGTACAGATGAGGAGATTCTCGAGGCTCTCACGGCCTCGAATTATCCTTGGGATGACATGCACCATCGTTCCTACTTCCTCCCAGATGAATCTTCCTCTAACACTGCTACCCAATTTGCAGTTGAATCCAAAGACTTCCTTCCCCCCAAGGTCAACTAGTTCCAGGACCCTATTCCCGCTCCTGACGCCTTCGAAGAGGGTAACATGGCCAACATCTCACCTGTCATCCAAATTGATATCACTGCCCCCGGAGGCACCACCAAACTCATCACTTTAGGAGCCTCTTGCAGTAAGCAAGAAATTGAGGAACACAACAAACTCTTCAGAGAATTCCGCGATGTCTTTGCCTGGTCTTATACCGAAATGCCCGGTCTTGACCCTGCCATTAAAGAGCACCACATTCACACATGGCCTGATGTACCCCCCGTTTGTCAGAAACAGCGTCCCATTCATCTCTAGCTACAGTTTTGGAATCAGCACGACGAGACCGTCGCGATGGTCACCTCGTAGCATTATTTTTTCTACGTCATTTTTTGCCCATTTTTTAGACACCGCTAGTCGCCTCGGTTTGCGTGCCACTTTGGCCGCTCTCCGTTTTTAACACTTTTTATATCGCTGGATTCATTTTTCCAAGCTCGTGATGATGCTTGAGATCATTTCTCGCTCTCACTTGGTACAATTTCAACATTGCGTCCGTACACCTTGCCACATTGATTTGCGCGCCACATCGGCCGTCATCATATTATTTCACACTTTTTACATGAGCCATCCACTCCTGTCATACTGCAAATGTTTCGTTATTTTTCCACCATTCATTCACCCCGCAAGGAGGCCCACCAGTGTTCCCCCCCACCCTCAATCCTAGTCATCATCAATGTTCCTTGATTGAACACTTCCTCCTTGCCTGGACCATTCCATCAATTCAGAGTCTTCTTATTTGATTTCAGACTCCTTAAAATTGAAAGCAACCACGAGCATGTACTTTCATGGGCTCATAAAATCCACACGACAGTACCATTCCATCATTTCAGAGTCTTCTTATTTGCTTTCAGACTCCTTAAAATTGAAAGCAACCACGAGCATGTACTGTCCTGGGCTCGTAAAATCCACACGACAGTATCATTCCATTACTTCAGAGTCTTCTTATAGCTTTCAGACTCCTTAAAATTGAAAGCAACCATGAGCATGAACTGTCCTAGGCTTGTAAAATCCACATGACAGTACCATTTTATATCCACACTTCTTCTAGTTCCCTAACCCATGAAGAAGTCCCCCCGCGCCTCTTGGTGCTATGATCAATCCTCTCGGCAGCACCCCCAATCAGGTCGCCTTTGTTCAGAGTATTCTGCAATCTCCTGCCATTTTACCACAGCTTGAGTCTCCCTCAGCCCATTCACCCTCAGATCCCATACAGCTATGATCCCTTTACCACCAGTCATTTTCATATGCTGCCCGATCATCCCCGCCATCATACTCTGAACAAAGGAAGTTTGAGTCCACCCACTCTACTTGCCCAATTATTCCTCCCAGTTTATCACTCCTGCCATCAGTACTATCACAGTTCGGTTTGTCACCTCGCGCTCCTGTCAAAGAAACATCATTGCCTTGATAGTTGCAGGTCTCCCTCTGTCGACGACAGCCCCTCTATTCCAGAGGATAGACCTAGAGGCCCCTGCGCCTTGGACCCATCACCATCTGTGGTGAGTGCCTACGGACCATTTTGGGAGGAGTCATCATTGCCTCTTCGAATAGTTGTTTCTCACATGCTCGACTTCAGCACCTTAATCGCATCGTTGAGAATCGCGCAGGATGTATATCCTTTCCATTATGTGTCGAAGACCCCGGATTTCCCCCGACTCTAGCACATTGGTGAGTCACTTTGGAACGGCCAGTTATATGTTCCCGTGGATGTCCGGGCTGCGTTGGCGATTGTATTCAGAAGCCATCCAGTTCCATGCTTCCTTGAGTACCCAGTTTAGTTCCATATCAGTGTACCATTGCAAGTATGACCGTTGTCACTTTGATCCAGCAGCTCATTAGTTCCTTTGGAACCACATTCAGTAGCACTGCTGTCATTCCAGTGCATCAGTTGTTCAGCTCAGACATGGTCATCCCAGCAGTATGTTCCATATTTGTGTCCCTTCTGGACCCTTATGATATACACAGTGGATTTCTTTGTATCCTACAGGTCCCCCTTTTTGGGCCTCACATTTATTTTTATGTATATTGATACGAGCATGGGTATGCCCGCCTCGTCCAGATTATTAGATGATTCCTCATCCATTATTGAGGTTATGTATTTTTCAGTCCTTGCAGTTGGTTCGAGATCGATGTTCTGGGCTTTAGTTGGTTCCTTCTCTTCTCCACACCCCAGGAAAAACAAATATGACTTATGATGTCCATCGACCATACGATGAGCTCCTGCCCTCGCACATCAGGGGGCAATCTGTTAACACCCAAAAAAGGTTCACTACCTCATCTACCCCACTCCATGGCTCATTTGTCCATTTTCCTACCATATTTCCATCAAAAACCCATAAAACCATCTAAAAAGCCTCCAAAAGGCTTAAAATGCCTCCAAAAGGCTATAAAACCCTCTTTTTCTCCAAAAATATCCAAAATTCCTCCAAAAAAGCAAAAATCTCCAAAAAGGAAGAAAAAATATAAAATAATGAGGAAAAAGAGGAAAAAACCCTAAACATCTAAAACCCTAAACAGCTGAAACTTTAACCCTAAACCAGCACTCCACCACTATAAATAAGTGATGGAGACCCCTTATTTCATCATCCACAATCACAAGTATCCTGCCTCTGCCAAAATTGCTCTTGAAACCCTAGCTCACCCTTGAGCTACTTTCACCGTGAGAGCCCCTTTTGGCCCATTTCCACCATTGGAGAAAGAGAAGGAGCAGCTGGAGCTCGGAGCAACCTCTCGGATCAGTGCAACGGGCTTCACCAACCTCCACATTGGAGGTCAGATCAATAAAAAATCATTCTTTACTTTTTACTGTTTTGCTTCATGAACATGTTTAGATTAATTTTTATTACTGTTTAGCATCTTTTATTTCACATATTATTGAACTGCTACTAAGGAATCCATTCTCCTTAGTAGGTGCTCATTCGCACAAGCTAGGGGTAAAACCCTAGCTACAACCCCCCCATAGCCTACCTGACGGTTTTTAGAAAGCCCAGATAGTTCAGTCTATTTGCTTATGAAGTATTCCCACTCCCTTTCTGCAATAATTTTTTCCCACTTCCTATGCTTCTCTGCCTAGTTAGAGTTTGATGGCAGTTAGTGAAGTGATGGACAAGGTTTGACAATATGTCTTACTCCCTTCTCAATTAGGAATTTGAACAGAAAGATCGGTAGGGAACACAAAAATTGTTCGATGAGATCTGTGTAAAATTTCTCCTTGATTGTTTCCATCGAAGTTCTATCTTCGACTACTTGCTCCTAACAAAATTCGTCAGCGATTTTCTCAAACCACTTCGACAAGTTTGTTCTACCTCCGTGGATCAGTTTTTCTAGCACCTGTTGTTCTTTAATCCCATCCGGATTTTTCATCCAGGAATTTCTTCAAAAGTTGGGGCACGGATTTGACAAAATTTTCATGCGTCTCTGTGAAAAATCTTTCTTTTGCTTGTGTGATTGTTAATCTGTTCCTTTGCGCGTAATTCTGCAAATAGTTTGCAACTTTACGTTCCCACCAGTCCTTAATCTCTTGCTCTGGTATCATCTGTTTGTATACATTTCAGTCATGTACTACCGGCAACAGAACCAATGTTGTAATATCACAGATCACATAAGGTTACCAATAATACACACTAAAACATATATATATAACAGAGGCAAGAGATAAGAACAATTAGGTGAATTAACAGATTATATTATACAAATGAGTCCATACAACATAGAGAACTGAACTGAGTTCTCATCTGGCTCAATAGCCTAATATATATGATAATAGAACGGTTACAAAATAACTACCTATCAGTTCAGTGAACAGAAACGACCTTAGGTGGCCAACCTAATCTCTAGTTTAGTCGACCGACCAACTTAGTCAGCTGATCGACTAAGTCAGCCCATCGACTTAGTCGGCTGATCAACTAAGTCAGCTATTCTTCAAGTCGACTTATCGACTTGTTCCTTCTACAATTCGATCAGACTTAGGCTATTCCAGCATACCCTCATAGGTGCTGAAACCAAATGGTATATTGAGCTAACTCAAGCCTCTTGCCTTGACTTCACTTCCCTAGCCTTCATGTTCCTACAATACTTCCAACTCCTTATCAGATACAATGAGGGAGTTGAGATCTTGTTGTCTTGCCTCCAAAACACCATGACCCACATAACCAACCACATCCATGTGTGGTGGTGATGTTATATCCGGTGCAATATTCAAATTGATGACAGGATCTTTCTCGATTGGTTCTTAAAAACCTTTCTACCACCCATAGCAAAGGGTGTCACCTTCGAACATTCCCAATACAAGGAAGAGGCCATCTTGAAGGCCCAATAGTTTGATTTGATTTATGCTTAGTATGGATACCTATACACCATCATACCAGACGCTCCCCATGTCGACACCTCTCACTGCAATACGCTGGGGGAATCCCATATGGCGGATGGTGTCATCAGGTCTATCTCCCAACAACCACAGTACTATGCAGAACCTCATATGATGCCACCGCACCCAAGAAACATCCCTAGTTTTGCTCAACCAAACCAAATACCCGATTACTCAAGAATGATGTCTCAATCAAGAGCCATAACATCTTATGTGAATCCTGCACCACCCCAGCACTCCCATGCGCTGAATTGGCTGTCACAGTCATATTCGGGACCAATGAATGGAATCATAGCCCCTTCAGCTCCTCCGACCTACTATGAACCACTCATGCAAGCTACTCTGGCCCTTTCCCCAGCTCCTCATGCATCCACTAGACAAGTTTTTTCTCAGCAAAATCTTCCCAACCAACCATCCCCCAATAACCAACAAGGGCAAGGTAAGAAAAACCGTGTAAGAGACCTAGGTAACAACCAACCAGGAGGTGACAAAAATCTAAATCCTCCCTACAACAACGATGCTAACCCACTGGCCCAAAAACCCTAACAACCTAATCGACTGGGATGAACCACTCAGTTACGGACTAACCATATGTGTAAACTATGCAACGTCTACGGCCACTACACTCATGAATTCCCTCATATGGATCGCGCTAAACAAGCTCTCTAGGATGAAGCTCAATGCGGTGCCAATGCAGCAACCCATGCTCAACCCAACCCAATACCACTAGGTCCACCATCGATGGTGCTCCAAAACCCAATTCCACTCTAAGGATTGGTTGCAACTGCACCCTTTCCCCCACCTTCTCCCGCAATTCCCACTGCAGCCTGACCTACAGAGACTAGTATCCATCACCTGGTGACATTGTCAACTGAAGAGGTGAACCTCTAGACCAGGAAAAATTAGTATGGATCCACCACAAATACTATTGACCCATCAACAACATCCACTTCCAACACAACTAACATACCCGTTCACCTACCTACAACCCCCATTGATGGGGTGGCCTGTGGACCATGATTCCCCATGCGACATATCACCAATAATGCCATAGCTAGAGATTATTTGAACTATAGCATTGTTGATGACTTAGCCCAATCACCTACGACCATGTCCACTCTAGAAGTACTAAAAATGTGCTTGCCACAATGGAAAGCATTATTATCTGTACTCGATGCCATGGATCTCTCTGAATCCAGCTTGATCACATTCGATTTGGATAATGGAGAGACCAGAATGCCATCAACCATCTCCTTCTAGATTTTGGTATCAATTCAGAACTTGGTCATACATCGATGTATTTTCAATGAAGGGGCATCCACTTGTTCCATGTCGATGTTTTTTCTGGAAGAAACTCGGGTTCCCTACCCTCCAACCACCCACCACTACCCTTTGCGCTTATGATGGTCGCTCGAGAAAATCCCAAGGCATTCTTTTGAATGTCCCCATATCATTGGCCGGTAAAACGGTTCTGATCAATATTGAGGTTGTCAATGCTCAACTTGATTACAATATCCTCTTCAGTCGTAGTTACATGTATGCCATGAGAGCCGTGGCATCTACTGTCTTTCGCATTATGATATTTCCTCATGATGGGAAGATTGTAAGGGTAAACCAATCAACTTACCATGACCCACAAGGGTTGGCTACACCAGACCATGTCATCCCTACCATTGATACCACCATCAACAATGTAGCCATTCCCTCCTTGTCAGCCACAGCCCTGGGATTGTTCATCGACACATCTATGATGGCTTCCTTCCCTTCATTACCTCCTCCCCAAGAGAAAACTGATACTGCGGATTTTTGCATGCTCTCATCCAGCAATGTTCTGCCCAAACCCCAACCATAGTCGCAACCACAACCGTAGCCTCAAATGAAATCACTAGGGAATTATTGGGGCTCGCTCCCAATCCATACGATTCCCTTTCTTTTCCCACTATTTGGCATCATGAGTAAGCCTGTTATGGCTACTCTAAACTTACCCAACTTTACCCTGGGGATCCCTCTGTGGTACCTTGAATCTCGTTCCCTACCTCCGATGCCATAGGTTGTGCTGACTCCCATTCAATCCATTGCATTTGAGTCATGCCCTCCTCCTAGCCCATAAAAACCTCCTTCTATGCCTACATTAGCCCCAGCTCCTCCAAAGAGGGCTAGGGAAAAAAATGCCAAAGCAACAACTGAACCCCGTCTGACTCCACCTTGCGCGTTGTGTGATGTCCATGTTCATACAACCTCGAACTTCCCAGAGATACCAATCATGTGCACACACATGGATTCCATGGATACAATCGACAACCTTCTGGTAGTTGATGCCTCAGCTCCACCAGCATCCAAAAACAATTCCTTGAGTACAAAACATGCATGTGCCATCTGTGGATTGTATGGCCATTATTCTCACCACTGTCTAGACTTGGTTGAATATTGGTCTATCCTTAATTCCCTTCAGAAACAATCTCAGGGATTCAAATTCAGTTTTATCAAGGAGATTCACCCACTGAATTCCTCCTCACACACCACCACCATCTACATGATTTCCAGCTCCGCCAGCCCGTCTGTCTCCACACCCACAGATGATCTGCTAGATCTATCAACCTGTTGTTTTAGTAATGACGGTGAGATCCCGAAAGATATGTTAGCTCCTAAATACCCTTGGGATGATATGCACCACCAATTCTTCTTCATTCCCAAAGAACCTCTATCATCATCAGACCAGTTTTTAGTAGAAGCCAGGGACTTAATCAATGGGAAGGTTGACTTGTTCAGAAACACTATTCCAGCACCTGATGCCTTTGAAGAGGGGAACATGGCCAATATCTAGCTTACCATCAAGGTGAACATCTCCAGCAACCCTGATATTGTTGAGGAGATCTCACTCGGAGCATCATGCTCCTATGAAGAAGTCTCTTCCTACAAAGCACTTTTTCAGAAGTTTCATGACATATTTTCTTGGTATTACACCGAGATTCTGAGATTGGATCCATCCATCGTTGAGCACCACATTGACACATGGCCTGATGTGGTGCCCATTCTCCAAAATTAATGGCCCATCCATCTTGCCAAAGTTGTTGCTGTCAAAGCTAAAATCAAGAAATTACATGCAGCTGGTTTCATCTACCCATCACATACACCACTTGGGTTTCAAATCCTATTCCCGTAAAAAAAAAAACAAGGTACCATCCACGTCTATACAAATTTTCATGATTTTATTTGGCTTGTCCCAAAGAAAACTTCTCAACCCCATTTATTGATCAAATCATTGACGCCTGCGCCAGACATGAAGTCTTTTCCTTCATGGATGGTTTCTTCGGATACAACCAAATTCAGATCCGTAAGGAAGATCACTACAATACTGCATTCACAATGCCTTGGGGCACGTTTGCATACTAAGTCATGCCGTTTGTTCTAAAAAATGTCAGAACCAATTTCCAGTGGGAAATTAACTTTTTCTTTCATGACCTCATCCACATTATCCTATTCTACCCAAACGACCTTACGACTCACTCACGGAAGCGTGCACATCACATAGATGACTTACGCCAAGTTTTCTTATGGTGCCGCAAGTACAAAGTCTGCTTGAACCCTCTCAAGTGTGTATTTTGTGTCCCAACTGGTTGGTTACTTGGATTTATCGTTTCCCATAAAGGGATCGTGGTAGACCCTCTCAAAGTCTAAGCCATTCTAGCCCTCCCATCACCATGCACTCCGCGACAGTTGCAAAGTCTTCAAGGCAATGCCAATTTCCTTCGTTGTTTCATCCCAGAATGTGCGACGAAATTCCATGGTATCTTACAAATGATTCGTACCAAAATCCATATTTCTTAGGATCAGTAGGAAGAAGATGCTTTTGATGCATTAAAACAAGCTTTGGCCTCCGCCCCGTTGTTGTGTCCACCCCACTTCAACAAGTATTTCATTCTCTACATGTCGGCATTCGAAAATGCCATCACTAGAGTTTTGGTCCAAGAGGATGATGCCATGTAATATATTATATTAGCCAGAAGCTAACCAGTCCCCCTTTGTATTATTCCCATTAAGAAAAGATGGCCCTCATTTTCATCTTCTCTGTCCAAAAGCTGCACCACTACATCATTTTGAGCCATACTTGAGTTGTAGCCAATTCCAACCCTATGCAGTACCTATTGAGCCGTCTCATCCTCCAAGGTCGCACTGCCAAGTGTTACCACCTAAGTTGTACTTAGTGGTTTTTTATCAAGTGAGCCTGGTGAACCAGACAATGATAACTTGTTCGGACTTCAGAAGACCTTCAGTCTTACTTCTAGGAAGCTTTGTTGTACTATATCGTATGTTCATACCCCATGGGGGAATTGTAATAAATGTTCTAGCATGATAGTGTCTATAAAAGACTCGGTCTCTTAGAATTTATTTGTCAATCCGATCAGCCCAGGGTGTTTTTTCCCTTGGTTATTATTGGTTGTTGAATAAACGACTGATAATTTCTAAGTTTTTCACTCCATACCTCCAAAGTTGGGGTGATTGGCTTGGCATTTAGGCCTATTGAGGTTATTAGAGTCTATGTGTCAATGTATAAACATTCTAGGCATCATGGTTGAGTCATATAAACATGTCTAAGTCCCCCTAGGTTTTTTCAACTTTTTTATTTTTTAAATTTTTTCAGTTTTTTTATTAAAATTTAATTTGTCCAAAACTTAGGCTATTTTTTAATAGTTTAATTGGAAAAATTGATTTTGTAATAAAAGTGGGCCAAATAATTAGTTTCAGTCACGTAGGTGCTCATTTTCAAGCTAAGAGCACCATGTAAAACCATGGACCCACTATTTCTTAGTTTTCAGTGATTTTCCATCACACAGGTAAGAAAGCCCCAAAAATCATTTTAATTAATAAATTGATGAATAATGGAGCAAATCCAGAATCATAGATCAGTGGATTCTCAGCTGATTTGATTGAAATCAGTTAGATCTGAACCAGATTGACTGGATCTGACATATCCTTGACTGAAGGAGGTGATCAAATCAGATCCAGAGTTGATATTCAACATCCTTTATGGGGAATTTCACCCTCCCTCTCTCCTCCACACGTTTTGGCTCATTTGGATGAGTTTTGGTGGATGCTTCAGTCAACAGGTTGAGGTGTCAGTCAGATTAGCTCTTTGATTGACGATTGCACTCAGTGAGACTCAGATCTGGCTCAGTTCAACTTCAGATCTGCATTAATTGACTCTCCATCAGCTGATTTTGTCTATATCCTTGGGATTTGTGCCCCCCTGGGATGGATCTCCTAGTTTTTGTATATATCCAAGCACAACAGCCTATTCCAAGCTAGTTAGAATTGGGATTGAGGTGCTGCTGCTATTGTACTATTGTTATTGTTCATTTTAAATAAAGAAAAGATTTGGAGGCAAGACGGTGTTGTGCCATTGTATGTGTGGATGATCATTGCCATTTTTTACTGAGGTAACCTGTATCTGTGTTCATAATTTGCTGATTGCTTGTGGATTCATTGCTAAGATTGATAATAAGCTTATTATAATCTTGAGAAGAAAGATGCTTTTCAATAAGTTTATTGGCCATCTCTTTCCTTTGATGCATGTTTAGAGATCTAGATTTAGCATGTTCTATAAGCTTATATGCATGTTATTCTAAATATCTGTGTATGTACTAATCGGATCTCACAAGTATTTCGGCAAGTATTTTTATTTCAGATGAGCTGGAGGTTCCTAGATTGGAGAGGATGCTGATCTATTTTGCTTCTTACATCTCTCCAAAACCTTCCAAAGGCATAGTCCCTCGACATCCCACCTGAAAGCTCCACGGTGGATCTTCAAGGCTACTAGCATTTCTCTCCTCCTCTTCCTCCTTCAAAATCAATTCTTTTACCTGGTTACTTTGTTCACAGCTTTGATATTGTTTATATCTATCATCTTAAAGTAAATTTAACATAGATCTATCTTCTCAAATCCCATAATCTAGATCTTGTTCTTAAAAGGTTGCATAAGCATTCTAGATCTAGCTTTAGGGAAATCGTCCTTTTTGCATGGAATTTTAAAGAGAATTTGTAGCTTGCATGCATTAGATTTCTATTTTCTATTATAAAAGATAAATCTAGCAATAATTGCATGTCATATTGGCTGCCTAAAAGGAAATCCAAGATCCCAAGGAAAGCTTGCTTTCCTTGGTTCCGTTTTTACCTTTTTTAACTAGTTTTTACTTAGCTTTTTTTTGGTTAAAAGTAAGCTGAACCAAAGGTACTTTCAGAGTGCTTTTGGGAATATTTCAGTATAATAATATTTCTGGTTTTTAGAAGGTATAACAGAAAATAGGAGGAGCTACTACTCGAAAGTGACTTTTGGGCCTTCTGAATCCCCCCCAGGGGTCTCCCTTTTTGACTGAAATCTTTAATTTTTGCACTTTGTAAGATATTGGTTTCATTATATATAAGAATCAAGAGGAATCATATCATTTTTATGATATTGTAACTGTTGGTAATAAAAATAATTTTGAATAGGCTCTTTCGAGCCCATTCCCCATCCCCCCTGGGGGATTTGTATCCGTGTCATTTTTTGCTTTTCATTCATCTTTTTTCAATCTAGAGTAGTATTAATCTACAGGGTAGTATACTTTAATTTAAAATCAATACCATATTCCATTTCTATTGGTTTCAAAGTAACTTTAATACTTACCCCACGAGCCTCCTTTTGAGCCGAAAGGTGAAGAAAGGTTCGTGGTAGTGTAATTAGAAATTTGTGGTTTGATTATATTTTTATGTTTCATTTGCTATCATCATTTGTTTTATTAACCATAATAAAATCAACCCCTCCTTGATTCCCGAATTGAGGTCCACTTGGACTGAAACAGGTTCCTGGAGGGTTTTCTTTTTAACAAGAACATCCATCTCAAAATTTACCAAAATTGATAAGACTCCAGTGTGTATGCTATGCACTTGGCTGCAATTCATCTGATCAGTCAAGCTGTATCAAAATCACTTGAGTGACTAGTATAATTAGGATTCACTCTCCCAAATTGACAAACCATCAGGTGAAAATCCAACACCTAGATCAAACCATTACGATGGAAAAATACCCAAAGGAAGCGGGAACTTCTGAAAAGTGACCTCGGGGCGCCAATATTTGTCACACCCTAATGGGTGCATTATGAACAATAGCCCCAGAGACTCCATTCATCCCACATATTCCTTGCGGGTAGCCGTGAAGGTTTAGTTTTGGACATACTCCAAGTACTCTCGGGTATATCTGGAGTCCATCCCTTCACCTAATTTTAATCAATTCATATTTCACATTAAATTAAAAATGTACCAAGAGGCAATTGCAAAACATTCACTCCAAGCACATGCAAGTACATTGATTTTCTTTTGACTCCATTTTAAGGCACTGGTTATTTTCTTGCTATATATATATATATATATATATATATATATATATATATTGTGTCTCGGCATTGTGCTTTCGTGCGCTCATTTTGTATCTTGTCATCTATGGTTGTGTTGAGGCCTGTAAATTCACAGGCAACAATAGAAAGGGATTCTCCCCAGTCAATGTTCCCAACTAGCCCGTGACTATTTGGTATAGGGAATCCGTCCAGTTTGCGGTTCGGCTACCGTAGCTCAAGTAACAAAATAAAAGGTTTTACCGGTTGCGGCCCAGTCCACTGTATATTTTTGTATTTTTTGACTTAAGTATGATATGCATATGCCTAATTAACCATGCAGGATGATAAGGATGCAAGGAGCAGTCACAACGTGATGCGCAGGTTCTTACCTCTCGTCTTAGAACTCACAAGCATCTAAATCACATATGCAACAATAAAATAAAACTAACTATCTATCTATCTATCCCCGGGGACCAAGCTGTAAATTAATTATGAGTAATGTGTATTGTACATGCAATATAAAGAGGAATTACAGTTAGCTGATATTTCTTCCCACAATGCATGAATGATTAAAGATATTTAGACAATCAGATAGCCAATTGTTTTATGAATAGCATACATTACTCATGGTGGCAATCCCACAGAATAAACTAGAAATCATTCAAACAAGAACATCGGCTGTGAGAGTTAGAACGATCTCACAGTTAATGGACACAAAGCTGGAAAAACAAAATAGTTAATCTTTCCGCAATCCACAGCATAACATTTGAGAGTCCCACCACTCTTTCTCCAACAGGCAAACAATGATTCTTTATTGCAAAAAAAAGTAGTTCTTCTTACAATATTGCTTTTCATGTCTAACTCTAGGAAAAAGCCTCTATTCCTTCTAAGCCTTCTATATTTATACAAAAAGGGCGAGATTGTTGGGCTGCCCAAAGTGACCTTTGGGCTTCCCAACTCTTCACCTCCAATGTTTCACTTTTCTCAAATGTTTTTACAAAATTGTTACAAATTACAAAAGTGACCAATCCTTTACGAGGAGGGTCCCACTTGGGTGTCCAGAAACTTCTTCTATGCCAAAGCTTCAAAGGCGATGCCTTCAAAAGCACAAGGTTCCAGAAACTGGATGTTGATCTCAAACTTCGCAGCCTGGTTCTTTATAGCCTCAATTATGGCTGTGCCCAACCAAAGCTGATCCTCCAAAAGCTACACACTGATGGCTGAATGATCTACTTCACTCCTCAAGATTTGATCATCCAGGGCTTTAATATGCCGTACTTTCGCTTCCTCCTCTTGATATCTCTTCTGCAACATCTCCACAAATGAGTTTTGGTCCTAGAAAACATCAAGCCTCTGTTCGGCCTCTGTTTGGCATCGATTGTAGGTAATAAGGATCCTCCTGAAGAACTCTGTGCAGGCTCCTTTCATATTTTTAACTGCTTTTTTGAAATCCTCTGTGGTATTTATAGCAAATTCTAGTAAGTCATAATCCCGCTTGAGGGCCTACTGATCCTTTGATGCCAGCTCTGCTGGAGTTTCTTCATTGTTTTCCATCCTTGCCATCCTCGCAGTTAGGACTTCAAGGACATCTTGAGATCTATCAACGAAATAAGAGGAGGTCTCCAGGATTACCTCCAATCGGCCATCTATCTGCAGCACTTTACACCTTTCCTCTTCTATGGCAGTCTGTAGTTGCAGCATCTTGGCCTTTTGGGCCAACACATGCTCCTTGAAGGGTTGTAGATTGACCTACTGCTCTCTTGCTTCTTCTAGAGCAGTTTTTAGATAAGTGACCTACTTTTGAAGATTCTTTTCCTATTCTTGGGCGTGCATCTCACTGGACTCCAAGATGATCTTTTGCTGCTCTAAATCTTCTACCTTTCCCAGCAGCTGTTCCTTTTCCATCTTTAGCTCTTAATATTCTTTCTGCACTTTCTCCAGGCATCCTTGTGCAGTTTCACTAGCTTGTTTCTCTGCTTGGAGGACCTGTAGTTCATCCTTTGAAGATCTCATTTCTTTTTTCATGTCTTCATATTTCCTTTTTAGCCTATTGCTTTCCTCTCTCTCTTTCCTCAATGTGTCTTTCAATTGAGCATGGGACTTCTTGGATAGCTCCAAGTCTGTCATAATCCTGTCCACATTATCTTCTGAAGCTTGAATCAGTGATGCTCCAACTCTAATGGTGAATCTAGGGTCTTGGTCTGTTCCAAATACAATGGGTGTATTCGTTATCATTTTCCCAGGTAGACCTCCTGTTTCAATCTTCCTTTCTGTTCTCTTCACTATCCTCTTTGTTGCCCTGTCATAGAAAACAATATTGAAATCAGGGATCTCTTCCCCTTTTTTCTTTACAAAGGGGACCAGCTTCAGTGTAGGGACCACATATTGTCCAGGTGTGCTAGCAGTTGGTACTTCTGGGTCCTGAACCTCGGGGTTTTCCACGTCCTGTGTCTATCCTCCAGCTATGTCAGAGGCTAACTGTTCTGTCTCTGTCTGTGTCAGCTTTAGCCTCTCAGCTTCTTGGTTTTTTAGCTCTTCATCAAGCTTATTTTTCTTTTCTTCTTCTTCTTCATTTCTTATGTCTTCTTCTGCTTTTCTAGCTACCTCTTGCACAACTTTTCTTTTTTCTTCTTCTTCTCCCTGTAACCACCCTGCAGCTTCTTGTGCCAGCCTTTGGGATTCCTCATTTCTTCTTTTGGCTTCTTCCTCAGCTTTTGTTTGTTCATCTCCCTTCCCACCTTTGGTGGTGATATTCTTCTTAAACGTTCTCCTCAATGCTGTTATGTTTAATGCACTTCGGAAGATAGATTCTTCCCTATCCCAATGGTGGGTGTATTCAAAATGTACGTTGTTTTCTTTACAATGCTCAGCTACTTTATTGTGGGAGTCACTTCTATGGAAATGAATCTCGCCAAAATGAAACCTTTCCAACTCTTCTACAAATTCATCAGCTTTCTTCACTCTGGTGAACTTGTAACTTCCTAACTTGAAGGGCAAAGGAGGATAGGAAGCCTTCTTATTCTCAAACAAGAAGCTCCTTATGCCATCCAAGAAGACTTTCCTAACAGCCTCCTTGTGAATGATGTAGTCAGTGGCGTATTTGGGTAGCAGGGAGGATGCTCTTGAACCTCCAAACATCCTGAAGTAAAGGCCATCCTCAATCAGATAGTAATCTGCATATTCTTCAATTACTTGCAGTTCCTCTTGTGACATGCAATCACACTCCTTCAGGAAAATGAGTGTATATAAGGTCATGATGAAGTGTTCACAGACTTCTCGATAATGACTGTGGTATTTGTGTGCCCACAGTGGTTTATAAGCAGAATAGTCAGACATTCTTTCCCTGTTCCAGATGCACCTGAGGCCGGGAAAGGCTGATTGCACAATATACAATCAACAAGTATGGAACTCATATAGAATTCAGACCTCTTTTGGGACACTCCTCCCAAAGCCGAGGCCAAGCAAGCTAAAAGACTATTTGATACAATGCTGGCCCAATTGAAAATTGTCCCCTGGGTTGCAACATAAAAAATGATTGGCATCCATTCCAATTTGAAGAACCTGCCATGAGCTCTTCCAAAAATCCTGTTGAGCATTAAAGCTATGAACCTATATGGGGCCCTTAAGCTTGATGTATCATACTCTCCCGTAGCCCTAGTTCTGAAATGATTTCCTGATAGAAGCATTCTTTTAAGGGTTTCTACAAGGTCCATTCTAATGTTATTCAACCAATCATCAGACAAAAATATTTGTGCTTCTGGCAGGTGGTAGGCCAGAGCTACATATCCTGGGCCATATGCAGCATAGCCCTGTTTTTCAACATTCTCCAGGATCATCATTGTTACATCCGCTTGGGGCAGAATCCAACCAATTACTTCAGAGCATGGGAAAAGCTCTGGTCTAGTGGAAATCTTCATCAGTGAAGATCTCTCGATATTGGCATATATGCCCTCTTCTTCCAGGCCCATATCCGGCACCTCTCGGCATGTGATCAGCCTGTAAATCTCTCCCCATTGGTACTCAGGCTCCACACCAGATATACACTTGGTGTCTTTGTATATGTATTATGTTTTGGTAATGACTTCCACTTAGGGATCCTCCTCGACCACAGGGGCCTTCTTCTTTTTCCTTTTTGACATTGTGAATTCGGAATATTCCTGTTATACATGCAATCATCATCATTAATACATTCTTGACTACGTTGCAAACACTGGGACACAAGGTGTAGTGTTTAACTTCATCTATGTTCAACATGATGGAAAATAGTTATGAATAAAAATGTGCAAAACAGTTCTATCAACAAATTTGAGCATGAAGAAAATCTACATAAGAATGAAGAAAACTTGAGCTATCAGCGGGTGCCATGACCATCTCGCTGTGGGGAATGGCAGGGGGATTCATGCAAAATTTCAATGGTGCACTTTTAGGAAACACACTACTGTCTGTTTAAAACCGTGTTCAATAATACGCTGTGGTGCTATATAACCCCCACCGGGCTCGGGTTCGAGACTGGCCGTGAAACGACTTTGCGCGGAACAATGCGGCAAAACGCAACTGGTCTGAAGGATACGGGTAGCATGAAAATGGGGCAACTAGTACAAGTATCAAAGGAAAACCGTGAAAAACTGTCCCCCATCAAACATCATCACATAGTGCATATTGGTGCAGATAGCGTAATGACCGTCTGCACCAAACCCCCTATTCTCTAAGCGTAGGGTTGCATAATCAAAAGCCACAGAGTAACAACACCCTATGTGCTAAAAATCCCTCCGGCAGATGGTTACAATACAAATCCCTAATCCACTATATATGCATGTAACCAACGGGCCAAGGGAAAACGGCTGTGGACAAAACCCAACCGTAGAAAACCAACAAAGTTCGAAAGGAACGGGAAAACGCAATGAGGAGCCTACCTGGAAACACTGTATGGATGGCGGGAAAAGGGTGGTCAAGCTTCCATAGTTGAAGCCACCTAGAACAAGCATACACCCACAGCAGGGTCCGACTAAGCTCGAGAGGATGATAGCACAACGAGAGTGACAGTGGGCAATTCGAAACGAAAATCCAAATAGAATAAAAAAAAATAGACCTGGCCCCAAAAATATATATAATTCAACCACGTGCGGCGGGGGAATAGTAAAATTGGACGGCGGAACATTAACTGATCGGGGGGCAAAAACATAACTCCTTCCGCAACGTCGGGTGTCCAAATCACTAAGTCATCCACAGAGACATAACGCATCGGAGCTAATAACAAAAAGGGAGCTGCAATGGTGGAGACGCAAAGGATAAACCACCTGCAATGCAAGGTTTGAATTGGAAGCGAAAACAATAAAAGATTGGAAAAGTTAGCGCTTTTGGCAGCCGCAACGGTGGAGTCACAAAGGGAGCGACCTTCTGCAACATCGAGGTTTAAAATGACTAGACGATCGGGAAAGATAGAGCCTTCCGCAGCTGCAACGGTGGAAGCTCAAACTCAATAATCGACGAAAATAACAAAGCGGGGTCCGACACGTTAAAGCAATACTCGGGAGAGTTCGTAGTTTGCTGTCTGCAACAGTGGAGAAAGGAATAACAAATCATTCTGATGTAAACCAAAAGATCAACCGATTGAAAGAAACGTATCGGAGAAAACTTAAAAGCCAACACTTTTCATTCTGCCGCAACGACGAGAACACCAACCAAATAAAATTCTGATTCGAACATGCTGAAAACGTATTAAAAAGCAATGATAAAGTTTGAATCAATAGTGGATTATTTCAAGCATTAGAGGAAGAATCAAAACAATTGGTAGATCAATCCAACATTGGAAAATCTTTCTGAAAAAATTATTAGATCAAACCAAAGAAGAAAATCAAACTAATTCAAGCAAAAGGAGGGTCCCAATTTTTTTTGGAATTTTGGGAAAATGTTGCAGCTGCAACAGGTTGTTTATGGTTAAATTTCAAACTCCTAAGTAATTCATTCAGTTTAACATCACCATACTAAGTAATTAACCTTAGTAACTTAATAGGGTCTACCCCCCTTGGATTCATTAGGAATTGAGCCTAAACGGAGGAGTCAAGAACAAGGTGACAACCTTGACACGAGACTTGCCCCCAAGGACACACCGAGTGGCTTGAATATTTTTGCCACATGACCCAGGTGTGTGAAAGGCGACAACACCAAGTGGATAGTCATCCTCTAGGAATTCAACTTGGAATTCGTTGCCCCAAAGAGCACTAAAGTATTGGAATTAGTTGCACTTATGACAGATCTTCCTCCTTCGTTCGCGTCACCACCCATCTCAATAGACTTACTAGATGAACACTTGTTTTTCATCTTCAATGAAGACCCATGGTATGGGGGCATCCTCTTGTACCTCCGCAAGTAGAAACTCGTGGCTCACTTAAGCCGAGAAGAGATATGGCGCATCCGACACCAAGTTGCTTTCCATCTCCTCATCGGATATGTTTTGTGTCATTGGGGTGTTGACACCATCTTACACCATTTCCTCACCCATGATGAGGCTGAGAATGTCCTTAACAATTGTCACAACAGAGCTTGCAGCGACTACATTTCCAGTCTGGTAACCATCCAAAATATTCTCTAGGCATGATATTTTTGGCCTTCCATTTTCTATGAATGCAGTGAGGTAGTCAAACACTTCCGTGGTTGCCAACTCTTTGCCCCAAAATAAAGGACTTCCCCCACACCCATACATCCCATAGTCATAGTCGATCCCTTCTGCAAGTGGGTGATCAACTTCATGACAATCAGTCCTACCTCAGCTGATGGCCAGAAATGCATTATTATGGCTGTCGATTATTTCACGAAATGGGCCAAGGCCATGCCCATGTTCAATTGTAAAGATGAAATAGTGGAACTATTTTTATTTAACCATGTCATTTCATGATTCAGTTTTCCCCAATAGATTGTCTCCGACCACATAAAACATTTTGAATATGCTATTTGGACAAAACTCTCAACCATGTTAAAGTTAGAGCACTAGTACTCATCCTCCTACTATCCTCATGGCAATGGGAAAGTTGAAGCAGTCAACAAAATTACCAAGACCATGCTCTAGTGGATGGTTGGAAACCACAAAACCAACTAGCACAACATGTTATTTTATTCCCTTTGGGCCTACCATACATCCACGAATACCGCCACCAGCTTCACCCCATTCCACTTGGTCCACAGTGTTAAATTGGTACTCCCCATTGAGTGCCAAATTCTGTCACTCTGCCTTGCTGTCGAACTCCTTCTCGGCACCTCACCATTAGAGGAGAACCTTACACTACTTGAAAAAACCAATGAAGACCGTTACGCTGCTCTCCAAGTGATTGAAGTAGCTAAGGTACGGTCCATGTCACATATTGACTCCCATGTCCACCCTTGCACCTTTAGCAAAGAAGATATGGCCCTTGTTTATGACCAAGCCAATGATAAGTTGGGTAAAGGAAATTTTGAAACCATGTGGTATGGACCATACATCATCCACCACTACCTCAACAAGGGGACATACATTTTGGCTGACTCTGATAGACAACTCTTGAAGAACCCCCACAACGGGCTCTACCTCAAGAGATTCTATGCATAATATCACCGTCTTGAGTCAGTTGTAGTATAGTTTTATTTTTCTTTGTTTTACAACATTCTTGAAGTGAGTTTGAAAATGTGTTTCCTTGACTACTCCAAATGGATCCTACATTTGATGACTACATCGGATTCACTGATGGAGAGAGAAGATGGTCCCCTAATCTCGCCTTGGTTGCATGGGTTATCTATTCCCCGTCACATGAGTTGATTCATATTGATGGCATGTGTGTTGGAATTTCTACCAAAAACCAGGATGAATACGATGGTGTCATAGGGCTCTTGGACATTGCCCTCCAGTTGGGTATTCTTCACCTTTATGTCTTCTTAGACTCCCAACTACTTGTCTCCCAGTTGAATAACTGCTATCGGGTACACGATCCCTGTCTCTTTAGAAATTTTCTGCACACTAAACAAACGGTAAAAACTTTTGAATCCATTTCATTCACACATGTTCCCAGAAACCTCAATATTGTGGCATATCAAATGGCTAACGATGTTCTAGAGTGGCATATTCATGATCACATATAGGAAACATACAAAAAATGCATCATGCATCACCATATAATCATGCATACATATGTAACATACATCATCTAGGAATTTTCATCATAAAAATACTCACATAAAAACCATAAAAGTGCATCCATGTGCATCAATACATACATACATACATACATACATACATATATATATATATATATATAGCATGTCATAAAGTGTTCAGTAAAAAATGAGAAGCTACACAAGTTGTTAGCACTGTTTTTCACTCCCCGTAAGATGATGAGGAAGGTAAAATGGAGCCAATGACTCCCTGAAAATGCACACAAAAACACTATCTGTGGATTGGCCAAAAAACTATGTTGCGAGGGAAAACACTTCTACGGTGGTGATTTGGAGTCGAGCCAGATCGATGGTTATAATGGGTTTCATAAATACTGAAAGCATGACCCAAATCACCATTGTGCTTTCGCAGAATAAGCTAAAATGACCGTAGTTTTCAAAGCCCTGCATCTACAAAGGATAGACCAATGGACGAGATTAATTCCACCAAATGGAAGTGCCCGTAGAAATTGCGGATCCCAGATTCATGAAATGTGTTAAATAGGAATAAAGTTAAACAGTATGGATCGAGCCAAGGAAAGATCTACAACGGGAAATTTCTCCGCTAATTGAACAAATACAGAACACATTGCCTCGGGGACTTACAAAATTTGGAAATGTTTCCACCTGATGATAGTTGCCAGAGGGTAAATCTATGATAGAAAGATGGTTTTTTGTACGATCGACTCATTTCGAAAAGATCCTGCTGTTGGGATATTCTGAGACAAGTGCGCAAGAGGCCGAAATGGGAGGTAATCTAACACCTCGACACCATCAGAGCATGCCTGTGAGTAAGAGTTGGCTCCACGACAGAGACCTCCCTCCTAAAACCAAAGGTTCACTACTTTGAATGTGTGAAAATTAGGAAGATATCCTAATAATTAAAATACAGAAGGAAGGTATGGCTTCCACACGAATTAGGAAGACGTAGTAGATGAGAAATATTCTGATATTGTCATCAAGAAGGGAAAAGAGGTAAGGGGGGGTCAAGTCCATGTGCCATGAGCTGAATGGGAGACGATGTGAACCAGTGGCAGAGATATTTTCCATAGCCAATGGTATAGCATCGTAGCAGAAAGGACGGTATGACCAGATTCTCAGCAGAAATATCGAATACCAAACCCACGTGCCCACGCATGTGTCATCATACTACTCGACGACGAAGTGTGTGAAGGTGCTGACATGTCCATCATCGGATCTAGCTTTCCAGCTCTTTATAAGTGCCATTTATTAGAGCCATCGAGAGACAAAGACTTAGTGAATGTGGAAGAGAAACTAATGTGGTTGAATGTTAGTTTGCTGAAGATTTTGAGAAGTTCTAGAGAAGGTCTGTGATGGCCATCTGGTTTGAAAATCTTGTCTGCCAGGGTGTTCTATTGGTCAGTGAACATAAAACAAAATTCCTGCATTTCCCTAGTTTTTGCACCGAAAAGGCTCTAGCCATCAGGGTATGGACGCTCATTGTATTAGAGGAGCCTTTTAGCATCAACAAGGTCATGCAATGGACATTCAACACATTAGATGTATCTCCTAAGGCTAGTGAGGGCTTTACTATCTTAATAGAAAGCGACACCCCCACGGTCATTGTGCCTGGAATTTCCTGTCCAATGGGAATCCCTCCAAAACCTCCAGACAGAGTCATGGCCTCCATAGTCCCAACATGTGGTGACCATTGCTAGTAGCGACTCATTGGAGTGAATGCTCATAGGGGAGGAGAGGAAGTCTAAAGTATTCATCATTGCCTTTGTGATTTCTACTTGCCAACTTTATCTGGGGTGGTGATGAGGTCAGGAGTGCACCCCACCATATTTCCTGTAGGAGGACTCTCCTCGTAGGAGGAGAGAAGCACAAGAATGAAAAGCCTCCTCAAGGGCTTGTTACTATCAAGAGCAATGCGAATCTTCTTCAAGTCCCCTCAAATAATATTGTTACCAAGAGAGGGGGGGATCTAGGAGGAAGGCTACAAATAGAAGGAACAAAAACCTTCTTGCCATCTATAAGCCCATGAAGAAAGGTTCCTTTGAGCACATAATGAACAAAAAGGGTCCAGAGAAGGAAATACATGTTGCATACCCTACGTGATGTAGGAATGATCCAGGATGAGTCAGCTATGAACCACTAGAGAATGTCTTGAGCCGTCTTTTCAAGGAGGGAAGGCCAATAACTGAAGGTGGTGCACTATTGTTTGAAGAATAGCATGCACATTTTCTCCATACTATTTTTTTTTTGTAAACTGTGGTGAATATGCCACGACATAGTTTGTTAAAGTTTGATTGCTACTTGTAACTGACTTCTGACCGTTTTTCGAGGTCAGTCTTGTGGGTTAGAAATACTATAAATATGCTCCTCACAGGGGGAGAAAGGGTTTGTTTTTGGTTGAAACTTGCAAGATATTGGTCTCTTATGTAATCTTAATCCGTTTAATACAAAGAAACAAAACCGAGTACTAGCCTTTGAATGTAAGAATTTCTGCTTATTTCTAAGTTGCAGTATGTAAACTTCTTTTCCTTACGTGCATGTACTTCCCGTTATTTCTTTACATTATGTTTTTATTCATGTTTATTAATTAGTGTATAATGGTTCAGAATTCATACAACTATGATCTGTCAATTGTTGTAGACATTCACAAAATGTTTCTTCCAAAATCAGTGTAGAAATCATCCTCACGGTGCTCTATACAAATGGACTGTCATTGTTCTTCATTTTCTAGTAGACCTCAAGATAACGACAACAACTGAAGTGCTACCTTTCTCTTACATGCTTTCCCATGTAAATTTCTCTATGTTTCTTGGTATCTTTGACTCCATAGCCCAATACATCATGCCTTGTTTCCGCCGTCAACCTCTGAAACTCATCCCGTGACAATATATCTAGCCTTGTTATGTATTTGTGAGAGATCCCTCTCTGGAATTGGAGGAGCTAGCTCCCTTTCCTAAAGCGGTTCTGTTGTTACCTTGGGGTCCACTTTCCTGCAACCTTGGGTGCTATTCTGAGTGCTAACACAATTTTTTAGCTGAATCTACATAGCGATACAAAAATCCTAGTGCACCACCGCACTAGGGTCAGCTCCACCAGCTGCTAATTAGAGTTGGACTCAACATCCACCTCCTCTAACTTGGTCTTCTCCTATAAGGCCTCATTATCACTAGAGCTTTCCTTGTCCTCCATCGGTGCATCCCCTTGGACTGCCTCTCGAACGTACTCTGTTACGACTGCAATCCTCTTCATCAAAGGAATCCACTCAGGAGGTGCATGGTAGCAAGAAACAATCAAATCATCATCCAAGTGCTTCCAACCATCATCAGTAACACCCTCTAGATCACTGGGGGAGATTGTAGGCGGATCCACCCTCTCCACCCTTGCCCTCTGTCGCTCGTAACCCATGGGAAGTCATGGCCTAACATCTACAAATACACACGGTACGTTATCAATATCTATCATAAACATAAACTGGATACCACTAAGCTAGTATACTAAATATGCATGTAAACACATAAAACATGATGTATATGTACCATCTAGTCCCCAAGCCTTCCTTGGAGGTTGAGGCATCTCTGTATCTCTGGTGTAGTCCATGTTTATGTATGGGTAATCCTCAATGAGGACTGGCAGCTGACTCCACTATGCGAGTAGCTCTCAAGTAAAGAAATGACCCACTAGGCCTCCTCCCTCACGAACCATCATCTCACTCCATAAACAAATCCGAGGCTCTTGATACCTACCATCCCACATTTCCAAGTGCATTCAAAGGGTCGACACCCTCTCGAAGAAGAAGGAGCACAAGAAGGAAGGGAAACATAAATCCCCTCCCGTAGTAACAATATGGTTCAGCTCAAGCTAAACCACGACCAAGTACATGTGGGTACATCCATAATATGTGCCTGCCATCATGCTCTCCACCATCTAGAGCTTCCCCTAGATATCTTGTTGTTCCCTGTCAAAACCCCAAATTTTCAAAAAAATTTAAAAATTTTTAAATAGCATAATTGTATGTTAACACAATTGTTAAATACTGTTTAGTTAATGCTATTTACTTTGTATCTGTAAGATCATTACTTGGTTGGAATGTTAGTTGAGTTTATCTTTCTTCAGTTTTCTAATTGTTCTCTGTTTGAAACAGCATGTGGATAAACTACGTTAGACTGGGCTTACTTAGCTGTAAAGCTAACACACACAGTTTTCCTTTATCTTACAGATTGACAGGTAAAGTTTTTGGGATTGCTGCTAACAGATCATTCTAGAGTAAAATAAATCATATGCTGTTTCAAGTGCTTTCAGTAGAGAACTAAATGCATGTTAAACGGACTATTCAGCTTCTACAGGTATAGCCTCCTTTATTTCATTTTTGATATAATGCAAAATATGAAGAGAAAGGTTTAAAGACACTAGAGATAAGAATTGTCATTTCCCAATATATCTATAAATTCTTCAGTTGAAAAGATATTCAGAGATAATGATAGCAGTTTATATATATTTTCTTTTCCAATACTGTCTATAAAAATTACTGAAATTACTAGTACTAGTAACAGCTATGAGGGTAAAGTTCATTAGTGAAATTTAAAGGTTGACAAGAGGCCATTATAGTTTTAGATGTCGTCCCTTTATTTGAATGATTATTAACACCACTTCCATTCATGTAAATCAATAGAGTTCTTGAATAATTACGGACAAGGACATTTATAAAGATATAATTCATGATACGAACTAATTCCCATGTCGCACACGGTCATTCCTTGAGAAAATAACTCATAAATAATAATAGCACTTGACAAGTACAAGCATAGGTTAAACTTCTTGTTAACGTTATTACATTATGGTAATTGGTCGCAATGTATATACTTTATCATTTAAGCGACTATAACTCTACAAGTAGATTTCATTAGTCTTGTAAATTAAGTTCATTGATTATACTATAATCAATGAACTAACCTCAAGTGAGGTCTCCCAAAGTAACTTTTACAATCTATTTACTGAAATAGACTTGACAATAATCAGTCATCTTTGTAGTCATGGTTTTAGTATGAGGAATACTTGGCTTTAACATTACGAGCCATTACTCCAATGTTATAATGCTTATTGAATATAATAATATATTACATTATGGTTTACAAAACAAACTAGGGTATAGTTTAAATTCATGTTTCAATGTAATAATATATTACACGATGGTTAACAATCATATGGTATAGTTTATATATATATTTCAATATAATAATTTGGTTTCAAATAAAATTATTAACGTTGGGAATGTTTGACCTTATGCAGGTCAAGGTTGAAGAGTAATGATATAACACCTTCGACCTTATGATTAGGTTGGCAAAAGCTATGATATGGAACATTCCCGAAATGATTTTGTTGGCAATCACAAGGAGATTCGAAACATTAGGGATCGACCCACTTGTTGGAAAAAATTTATGGGATAACGTGGCTGTCTCCTCGCCATGCATTGGGCAATATAAGTTGACTTGCCTCCAAAACGCTTCAGTCTTTTCTTTATTTCGCCTGCGGGCTTTGAGCTCTCCTCTGTCAACCCTAGTGGTTCTTGCTAGTCGATTTCGCTGGGAGACAGCCTGGTGTGTGACCGCCTTCGTTGTGCTCCTGCGTGGGCTGTGTTGGGTTACTCCTTCATGGGCTTCGTTGCATTTCTCCCTTGTGGCTGTTATTACACTGCTCCTTCGTAGCAGCGTTGTATTGTTCCTTTGCGGGTTGTTATTGCACTGCTCTTTGTGGCTGTTCTGTGTAGCTCCTTCGTGGCTGCGTTGACTCCTTGCAGGCTGTGCTGTATTGTTATTTTGTGGGCTCGGTCGAGGGCTGTTCGATTCTCCCGGTGACAAAAGGGTTTCAGCAATCTCTTATTTCAGTCTGTTTACAGCTTGGCCCTTCGCAGGTAAACGATTGAGAACTACTACATGCATTTTAATTTAAGTATTGTTGTTTAGGTAACTGTTAGGGTTATAGACTGAATACTTCTCTTTGTTTGACAGGTTGCCATTTTAAGATCATCTGCCCTTCGATGGCAAACTTGCCCTTCAAGGTTGTAGCTGCTGCGCACAGAGGATATAGCTCCGCGCTTCCTGGTAAGCCCGGTCCTTCGATGTCCGTCTCCATGCTGTTTGTTGATAGGTGCATAAATCAGTTTTCTTGGTTTCCTCGCTCTTCGCCTATCTGTCGAATACTTCCACGCTTCACTAGGGTTTATCCCTGTGAAGAAAAGGTTACGGCTCCAGGCCGAGACTGTGTTTAAAGTTCTACTTGTAAAATGTTAAGGCGAGGGTTGGTAGATGTACAGTTTTGTTTTTGGGTTAAACCCTAGCTCTTTAAGAGCTTAACCGGCTACGGCCGTGGTTGTAAACTGTTAAATACTTGTATGTTTTGGTTTTTAAGACAGGTTTATAGGCTTTAAGCCTTTGTGTTATTTTAATGTGAAAAGTTGTAGACAGGCTTCGAGCCTTGAATTTTATAGTTTGTTTATGGTTAATTTTATAGGCCTTTGGCCTTGCGTTTACAGTGACGGTTATTAAATGTTTAGATAATTAATTCCCAAGTGCTTATACTCGTGTGTGTAACTGGTTTTACTTCCTTGCTGTAATGTATAAATCTCGGAGAGAATACTTAATGTTTATTCTTTTAATAACTTGACTGTGAGTGTTTTAAATGGATTATTTAAAGTTTATTTATGTTTAGCTTTTAATAACGCTCCAACTCCATGATGGAGCACTCTGTACTTGCATTCTAAGTTCTATTTTATATAAATATGTTTATATTTAACTATGTCTTTATTTGTTATTGAAACTTATGCTTTATATAAATAAGTAATGTACAGAATGAAATAAAAACAAGATTATAATGTCCAGCTTTTATGATTCTTTACTATAGTTATATAGTTTAACTTAA
>LPNX010223204.1:161522-179673 GCA_001517045.1 Pseudotsuga menziesii | reverse complement strand
TAACTACCTCATCTACCCCATTTCATGGCTCATTCGTCCATTTACCTACCATATTTCCCTGAAAAAGGCCTAAAATGCCTCCAAAAGGCCATAAAACCATCTATAAAGGCTCTAAAAGGCCTAAAATGCCTCCAAAAGGCCCAAAACCCCCTTTTTCCTCCAAAAATAACCAAAATTCCTCCAAAAATAGCAAAAATCCCCAAAAGGGAAGAAAAGGAATAAAAATAATGAGGAAAAAGGAGGAAAACCCTAAAACAGCAAAAACCCTAAACAAGCTGCCCTAAACCACATGGTTTCCAAAAACCATGGGCAAGCACTTCACCACTAAAAAACTATAAATAAGTGGTGAAGCCCCCTCATTTCACATCCACAGTGGTGAAGCACCCTTACTCTGCCAAAAACATCTCGTGAAACCCTAGCTTACCATCAAGCTATTTTCACCTTTGAGACCCCTTTTGGCCTATTTTTCCACCATCGGAGAAGGAGAAGGAGCAGCTCGGAGCTCGGAGCCACCGACATCGGACCAGCGCAACGGACTCCACCAACCTCCACATTGGAGGTAATACTAATAAAAACACCATTACACATTTCATTATTGTCTTTTACTTCCTGTCATTTACTTTTTCTGCTTTAGCTTAGTTTTTACTTTTTAGTTTGTTTTTGTTTCATTGAACTGCTACTAAGGATTCCAGATTCCTTAGTAGGTGCTCATCAGCACAAGCTAGGGTGAAAACCCTAGCTACATGTAGTCATTACGTCGTAGAATATTTCTAAGAGGGAGCTGTGTTAGCAAGTTGAAATTCTGACGTTTCAATCCCTACTCTGGGATCATCATCAGGAGACAATTGATTGTCTCCTGATGATGATCCCAGAGTAGGGATCGAAACGTCAGAGTTTCAACTTTGCTAACGCAGCTCCCTCTTATAAAAATTTAATTAGTGTTTTCAATTCATGAATATGAATTATTCTTGTGTTTAAATGGAATGGTTTGAAGAATATTTAAGATCAGATTATTTGAGTTGATGAATGAACTAATTCTACACATATTGTATTGGCACTTCCCATGTTTATGAACTCTGAATTGATAATAAAATGAAACATAATTTATGCATATTATAAATCGATTGTCATTTTTGGTGTCGTTGGCGTGGAAGTGCTAAAATAATTAGCTTTAACTCTGCACTTTTTCTCTTCCATTTAAACAAAAGAACAAAAATAAAAAAAGAAGCATTTTCTACATATAGATTTCACATAAATTTTATTTCTTTAGCATAAGATTTGTTTTTGTAGTGAATTTGTGTTTCCCTAAATTCAATAATGATAGTTTAGGAACGCATGAATATACCTATAGATAATAAAGGTATATTTCTTAGGGGAAATGAAAGGGAAGCCCCAATTGCTCCAAACACTCCAACTACTCCATTTCAAGGTGTTGTAAGAAATCCTCCATTTACTAATCCATTGGAAGGAAGAACAACAAGAGGAGGGAAGGAAAGTAGATTTCCAACAAATCCAAGAAGACATATAGTAGTAGGGTCAAGAGGAAAAGGGCCAACAACAAATGCAACATTGGAAACTATAATTTATTCAGTTAACCTTACACCGGAAAAAGCATTAAATGATGAATAAGTTGAACAACCAAAAATAAAAGTTGACTTCATTCCAATCATAGAACCATAATCTCCTCGTTTAGGTTCTAAATTTAGCTTTTTTCTAGGGAAGAAACATGGGAGAAGATGAAGCAACATCAAATGTTGAAGAGGAGGTAACATTTGGGTTTCCTATTTTAGACCAACAACATCTATTTAGATTAATAATATTCCATCATTGGTGTAATGCCCTGTTTTTCTTCTTATACTTTTGAGATTATTATAGTATTTTTTAGGGAATTTTATGACGAATGACCCGTCTATTTATTATTTTGAGATCTAAAACTTGGTATGCATGTATTATTGAGGGAATATGGTTTCACATGACCCGGACATGTGTGAAACAATTAGCTACTAATGAGATATGACCTACACATAATTATCTTACTTATGATGAGTGAATTATGATTTGGTTAATTATGAATGCAATTATATTATGATTTTAATTGTGAATGAATGAAAAATCATATTAAGTTATCAACAAATATTTAAAGTTATATAATGTTGAATTATTGACAAAAAAATTGTTATGTGGCATGTATTCGGATGGTCTGTTGAGTGTGACAGGAAATGACAGGTACATGAACCGCAAGAAAGCATCATTATGCAAAGAATCTAGCTGAGTGGACGACTATGGTAGGTGATATCAATATTGTTTATAATGTTATATGTTTGATGCACTGACTCACATGGGCTCTGAATGAGTTGGAAAGCGTCGACATTTGATATCGATGGATAATTATGTTATGATTGAAATCTTATTTATGAGATTTGATGCACGGTTTGTTTATGTGCAGGTGATGGGAGACGATTGCAAATCGACCCACATCAAGTGACGAGGCTGAGAAATTATATGTTTAAGTCTAACAAACGGTCTTTGCGATGAGCTTTGAATCGAGTGAAGAAAAATCCATCTCATCGTATGCGTGCGCCGTGAGTGTAGGCCATGATTTGGTCACTCACGAAGATCATATTGGGGGGCGTGCAGTAAGGATTCAACCTTATTCCCTAGGAACCACTTGGCTTTTTGTAGGATAGGATCACTGAGGCAACATTGGCTCAATCATCATAACCAACTCTCCTCCTATGGGAATTATCGAAAGGGAATGATGGGAGCATAAGACCTTGATAATTCTAGTCATGACAAGAATGCGGCGGTAATCAACACCTAATTGAACTAAGGGAAATAATAAAATTGATCCTAAAGAACGTAAGTATATCATGATATGCTAAATGAAATAAATAAATAATAAAAATGATAGTGACAATAAATAAATAAATTAATAATTAATAATAATGATAAATAAATAAAATAATAATAATAATAATAAATAAACAAAAAAATTAAATAAGTAAATAAGTAAACTGAACTAAAGAATAATTGCAAAAACTAAATTTTTTATAAGCCTAACTAAAGATAACCTAAGGTAACAAAAAAATAAAGGTGAGTAAATAAAATAAACAAATAAAATAATTAAGAAAAGAATGAGTTAACTAGAGTAATGCATGGATGCATTGAGTGAACTAGTGTAATGCATGGATGCATTGTTATGGACGAAAGGGTTAATAAAAGGAGGAAGAGAGTGATATTTTTCTCTTTCAACCTGCCATAGTTTGAGCACGAATCAATTTTGTGACTTAGAGGTGACTGCGGAAGAGTGTGGTTCAATACAACGTGAGCGAGATTGGGAGCCTCACAATAGCATCTTGGAATTGTATTTCAGTTGCTAGCCACATATTGTCAGTCCTGTCAAGCTCGGGGGTCCCAGGGAAAATCAAAGTACTCGTTAGGGAATGTAAGAGAGGAAACCAATGGGTTCTCAGTGATTGGAAATCCGTCCAGAGTGTAGAGTGGATATTTCAGCAGTGAACAAGTTGCAGATTACTAGCAGATTTCGGTGAGCTCATAAGAGTTTTTTGTGAGGGTTCCAGAAATAAAAATTGGCTTCGACAACATTAGCAATTCTCAACATTGTAAACAGCTCATATTTATTGTAAATTTTGGTTTTATTCAATTAGTTTTTATTCTGAAGATTAAAGTATGCTATGTGAATATGGTTGAATGATGTTTTTGTTTTATTATGAATATATATAAAGTTTTAACCGAATCTTGCCTTTAAATTCATAGATTTGTTAAATGGCAATGAATCCCTAGGATGTTGGCAAGGTCATTAGATGTTGGTTATCTGAAATGAAACTTATGGACTAAATTTTATATTGAGTTGCTGAAATGCGAGTTGGTTATGATAGTATTTAGAATTTTAAAAGGGTAGTTGTTCATTGAATTTTGCATTTTATCTCATAGGATTTGTGTTGGTGGTTAATATAAATATGGATATGTAAATATTGATAATGAACAAGGTAACA
Source organism: Pseudotsuga menziesii (assembly GCA_001517045.1). NCBI lineage: Eukaryota > Viridiplantae > Streptophyta > Pinopsida > Pinales > Pinaceae > Pseudotsuga > Pseudotsuga menziesii. The sequence continues at coordinate 175,657 of LPNX010223204.1, read as the reverse complement.
TAAATTAAATTTAGAAATTGTTTGATCCAACCAATGAATGTATATCGATCACAGAGATATCACCTTAAACCTTCCATCAAAACCCATGGTTTTAGCTCGGATCGGAATCCAACCAGTACCAGAATGATTCATGTTTGGTTATTAAAACTAGATATAATAGGGTTTCTAACATATCTTCAAATACCTCAAAACTCTTGGCTTATGACAAGACATAATTCAACAAGATTTAGGAGCAAGTGGGAGGTATGAATGTGGAGTTGGTTTATGATGCTAGTTATCATATGAGAGGATTGGGCTTCATTTCTTTCTAGATGCCATCAAGTGATTTTATTGAGTTGAGTGATGTTTTATTTGTTCCTAGGTTGAAGAAAAATATTATTTCATTTTCTTGTATGAAAAATAAGTAGTGGAGAGTTTCATTTGAAGGAAAACATTTCACTATAAACAATTGTAGTCTAGTTAACATGGGGGATTTATCTATAGGTGTGTGAGAGAGTGCTCTTTACAAATTTCTTGTTGATCATGTGGAACTTGTACATTCTAATAAGAGGCCAAATGAGCCTTCTAAACTTGAGGAGGAATATGTAGATTTGCATGGTGGGATGCCATGGAGGCAGGTTTAGAATCTCTTGTAGATTCAATTATTGACAAGCTTGTAGTTGATGGAAGTACTGTAGAGTAGATGGATAAGGTTGTTGGATTCTGTCAAGGAGAGGGAGTTGAATTTGATGACACTCTTTCTCCAATTACCAAGGGTTCTCTTAGGATGAGGGAGTTGACCATGTCCAATTTGTTGCATTAGCTTTCGAAGGTTTTGATATGTAAGAGAGGGATTCTCATGTTCGTAGTTTGTTGATAGCCCTATGTGGATCGTTACATATACCATGATCTTGGTATTTTAGGATGGATGTGACTTGTCCATCTTAATATCTTTGTGATTTGAACACATGTGATTCACTTGTCTAGGTCTTGTATGCCAATGTGATTATATTTGTAGAATGAATTTAAAAACGCATGATGTGGTGTTTAGAGATTTTGACCCATAATGATGATTAAAATTACGATGAAGTTAGGTAAGTTGTTCATGATCCATAAGTATGTTCCTTCATATTCACATGTGGTTAGAATTCTCTCGAGGTTTGAGTTGTGATAACATGTCATGTTGTTATATATAATGATACTTCTATAACTTAGAGGATCAATATTGTGGAATGGTGAGTAGAGATGTGAAATTTGTTGAGGATTTGAAGTCTTCCGGTTCACAAGATTCTTCTTCAAATATTGAATGGAGTGAGAAGGTTATTGTGCTGAAGAATGATTTAGAGGTCAAAGAAAAGTTTGATCCAAAGGTAGATGAGATGAGATTGTGGATGGATATGCCATCACCTTCTACTCCAGTATGCAAGAAGTTGAGATGCACTACCAAAACATCATAAGTGGCACATGAGTAGGTAGGAGCACCCAAATCATTGGCGAGAGTATGTGCTTCACAAGACAAATTCTAGCCATGTGGCATTGGTTTTTTCCACTTATGATCTTGCTAATTGTTTTGAGGAGGTTTAGTGTGATGTCTGGGTGGAGGAGTGTGATATATGGGAGATAGTTCTTTTTCAAAAGATAATGATTCATTTTGAGACTATAACATTGTCACATTTATAAATAACAAGTTTGATTGAGTTATAAAAAAAAATGTTGATAAAAACATTTTCCATATAAAAAATAGTTTTAAGAATAATTAAGTTTTTACTCATAACATGAAAACTTCTAAATATTTATATAACCCACATAAATACATATATTCACATACAAATTTTATAAAATGAATTTACTATTAATAAAATATCATTAGTTACATCATAAAACTTTAGTCTAAAGATGTAAAGACAAAAAATAATTGCTCAACAAATAGAAAAATGAGCATATATTTTCCTAGGAAGAGACATCCTCACATCATTTCCTACATATTCTAATAGAGCCCAACATCAAATTAGGGTTAGGTATACATGATGTCAAAATAAAGTTAGATATATACGGACTTGGACCTGAATGGTTGGTTGTTAATACATGTTATGGACTTTCTTTTCAATAGTATGGTTGGTGGGAAAATGAAGTAAGTGGTGATAGGTGATAAGTGGACAACTCACAGCTAAGGATCATGGTTGTTGAAGAATTATTGGGAAAAGAAATTATGATATGGTTGGTGGGAAAATACTAAGTGGTGATAAGGGGACAACTCTCAACTAAGTATCATAGTTGTTGGTGGTTGATACATGCCATGGACTTAATTTTCTCTGATTTGGTACGTGGGAAAACAACAAGCAGTGATAAGGTCACAACTCACAACTAAGGACCATGGTTGTCAATTCCCGTTGCATTGAAAAATACGGTGAGGAATTTGACATTATATTAAAATGACATCATGGTAATGGAAATTTATGTTTATATCTATTTGTTTGAAAGTCAAGCCTTATCATTTTGGATCTTGTTGGTTCGAGTTTCCAATTTTTTTGATAGGTTTATATATAGGAATAAAAGATGATATTAAAATAAATTAAAATTTATAAGGTTTAACATCATGTCAATAATTAATAATTAGTTTATAAAGAGAATATATAATAAAATAATTTTTATTTTTATTTTTGATAATAATTTTTTTTATATGTATGTCAATTTTATTAGTTTATTTGGTTAAGTTGGGTTTTGTCAACAAATGATTTGAGTTTTATTTTTCTTAAAGGTGTTTTAGTTGGGAGGCGACATCAAAATCTAGCCAAGTTGAAGTTGGTGTGGTCGAGCCTAGATGTGATATCCATGTGATTTCAACAGCTTAGATACCTTTGGATCATGATTTCTCATAAAAGCCACTCCCCCGAATTAAAAAAATTCAAGTAAACAAAAAAAAACTTTTTTTACAAACACTTACATTATACCCAATAAAAATATACATATAAAAAATTAATTATTTTATTTTATACATATGATCATTTTCTTCTCTTTATCTTTTTATTCTTTAAGTATTTCATTATGATATAGCTCATTTTCATTATTTATCTTTTATTGTAAATAATGTTATTTGTCAACCTATTTTTCTCATTGAGATTTGAATCTTTACACTTCACTATTTCATTTCATTATCATATTTCTTCCATTTATGTTATTTGTCAACCTATTTTTTTGATTGAACTTTGAATCTTTACACTTTACTGTTTCATTTCATTATCATATTTCTTCCATTTATGTATAATTCTTAATGATGTCGGCCTTAATTATTTTATTTTAATATATTATAATTTTCAAATTTATGTATTTATTAAAAAAAATTTGCATTCTTTGTTTTCTATTTCATTTTCATATTCTTCAATTTATATATAGTATTTAATTGTATTTAGGAGGGCTTAACTATCTTTGTAGGTGTGGTTGAGATGTCAAGTTTAGACTGATTTGCAGGTTTTCTAGTCAGTTCTGAATAGGCTGGTTTTTTTTATTGGAATTTGTTTTTTTATGTAGGTCTTATTGGTATTAGCTTGCAAATGACTTTTGCTTTTATGGTCTCTTTTGGATAAAGTTGTGGTTTGTCGAGAAAGTTTTAATTGTCAATTGATTCCTTTTTTAATGGCTTGTTTTCTATGAACTTATAGATTGTGGTTGGGATGACTATTGTGTTTTTTCAGTAGTAGCTTTTTGGATGTACTTAATTTTCATTTTTTTTATTTCTATAAATAATAAAAATACATTTTTCTTAAAAAAATAATTAATGGTATTTATTAGTATAATATAGATTATATTTTTCAGATTTGTGTTGTAACACCCCGGTTTTGACCCCCTTGCATTAGATGTATATGATGTATATATTGTAAAGGATCATGGTGCGAAGCTAAAGGCCAAGGCCCCACCATTGATTTGTTATGCTATGTTTCGGATTTAAATTGTCACCAATGGTATATCGGGGCATGCGGCATACATATTAAGTTTCCGCATCATGTAAATATGCATCTTTAATTAAAATGAACTCGACCAGCTACGATCGCGGCAACCATAATGAAAAGGGCATGATTTTCACAAGGATAAGGGTGGGGAAATTGTCAAACCTTGGCTAAGGAGGGAAAAACCCATGTGTCATCTTTCCTTGTTTTACCCAACCACCACAATTGAGAATTGCTGCTGGTGGTTGAGGTAGTTATTGTTTGGGAGTGGGTGTGGCAGGACTGTCAGTCCTTGCCTACACGCACACTCCACCTGCGGTTGATTTCACAATGGCAAAAGAAACCATTGCCATCATTCCCGCAGACACACTACTCTCCCCACGACGGTGCTGAACGCTCACGCACTTCCAATTCGCGTCCTATTTGTTGTCTGTTCATCCACGCACAAGCTGGGAGCTATTCGTCCTCACGCAGGGACCGTTTCCTGTGGATTATTCTCACGCATGGGAGTTTATTTGGTTTTTACTCATGCTGTTACTTAGGCTGATTTCGGGTTGCTGTGGTCTCCCTTACATGGTGTTTGCCGTGGTCTTCTTTACATTTAGGGGGACAGGAGTCTAGTTGTTGTTCACGGACAGGCTGAGCATATGTATTGTTTTCCCCAGTGCGGCCTGTGTAAGTTATTTTCTGTTTTCTTAATTGTTCAGGATGGACTGCTGTCTTCCTCGTGTTGTGAGTGTGGTTGTTGTTACATTTTGGGGACTGTTGTAAATTCGCTTGAGAGTCATTTTGGCCACGATAGGGCCAAGAATGACTCAGGAATTGGCTTCCTTGTCTTAAGCTGTATCAGCTGATTGATTGCATGTGTGCAATGGTTGGTCTTCTGATGGTGTAGGGAGCACGGATGGGGGCTTGGTTTGCTTGATAACCTGGTGATTGGAAACCACACAGACAGAGCTAGAGGGTTGGCTTTCTTCTCCACAACCCCTGAAGAGCACTGGAAGGGAATGTAGGGCCTAAGGGACTGTGTAGCAGAGAAGGGACTGATTCCTTGTGTTGGGTGTGTGTGTGGGTGTCTTAGAAGCCAGGCTAGTTCTGGTGTAGGTGTTCTTGGCTCTGTAATGAGCTCACCAGCTTAGCATTTAGCCTTTCCCAACTCCTTGATGGCCTGATAAACCCAACTGTGTTGGCTTGGCTGTGTTTTGTGTATCCTTGGCTATGTGTAAGCTTGCTTGTTCCCTTATTCCTTGGAGAATCATGCCCAGCTCGGGGGTGGCAGCACTGCTGAGAGATTAAGGAGCACGCTGGCCTATGGTTGGGTGGAACGTTGCAGCGACATAGCTGGTTGCAGATCGAGTTATTCATAAGATAAGTGCTCTCGTCCATTTCTATTTCCGCAACTATATTTACTATTAATGATTATGATGGACATGTTGAATGAATGCTTGTATAAATGTATGATGTTTCCGCTGTGTCTGATAGATAATTGTAGCTGTGTATGATGTATAATTGCATCTGTGCATGATAAATGTTCATGTGTGCATGTTCTAGTTCAATACATTTGCTTCAGCATTTTTCTGAATTCACATGTTCATGGGGCTCTTAGCCCGGATGGTTAACGCCATGGGGTCACATCCTCTTCGCCTGTCGAAGGGTTGGGGACATAAAAACGTGGTATCAGAGCTCATGTTGCAGCATGGGCCTGAACAGACCACGTAGAAGCAGTGACAGAAACAGTATTCCTTTCTGCCAGCAGAATCAGGAAATGACCGGAAATTCAAAAAAAATTGTTGTCCAAGTGTTGAACAGTCGGAAGAGCTAGTAGGAAAGGCTTCCGATGCAGCGAAAGAGCTAGTTGGAAAGACTTCCGACGTAGTGGAAGCGCTAAGCGAAAGCATGCCCGACGGAGAGCAGTTGGAAAGAAAACCGCAGAAATTTTCCAAGTGATTCGACGTCCGTCGGAAGAAAATAGTCGATCGAGCATCCGCCGTTGCAGACGGCTAAACGACTATGCATTCGACAGGTAAGGCCTCTGATAGCCGACGCCGCAAGAAAGTTAAATTTTTTTTTAAGTATAGAAAACAACGGCTATCGGAAGAAAATAACTGATCGTGTGCCCGCCGTTGCGGAAGTCTAGAGCACTAGACTTCTGATGTGAAAAGGTTGCTGACGCTGTAAAGAATTTTTAAAGTTTTTCTAAGTAACAAAAATATCGGCCATCAGAAGAAGATAGTGCTCGTGTGCCCACCATTGCGGAAGTCTAAAGCACTAAGTCTTCCGATAGGGAAAAGTTCCAACTGCCGATGCCAGTCAAAATCAGTTCACCAATCAGAAGAAGAAAGTGGTTTGTGCACCACCGTTTCGGAAGCCGAAAGCACTAGCCTGTCGATGAGGAAAGACTGCCGTCGAAGAATATGGTGTTTTGCGTGTCGCCGTTTCGGAATTTGAAAGCACTAAGTCTCCCTACGAGAAGCGACTACCGACGCCGATTAGGGTGTGCCACAGTAGATTTGGCTGCCAATCGGGAGAAGATCGAGGATGTTGGGCCGCCGTTCCGGCTGCTGATGTAATTATTTCGCCGACGCGAAGAAGAAAATAGAGCCGATCAAGCGACGAAAAGGAAGACAAAAGGGAAAGTTTTAAAATTTTTTCTAAGTCTGGGAATCATCAGTCATCAACGATGGTTAGTGGATAGAGCTTCCGACAGCCGATGAGCTACGTTGGGTGAAGTTAGTGGATCGAACGTCCGTCGTTGCGGCTGTCCAATGGACTATCCTTCCGAAGGATTAGAAGATCCGATTGCCGACACGATAGTGCTTAGAAGATCCGACAGTCGATGTACATCGAAAAAATTTAGTTGTTTCGACCGCCGATACAACAGAAGAGGTCAATTGTTCTGACAGCGGAGAATTTAGTGGTTTGGACCGCCGAAACATCGGAACGATTAGTTGGAATGAGACCCGATTCTGCACAAGGAAATTTTGAATTTTCCATGGGATTTCTTAGCAGATTTCGAGTGTTTTTCAGTGGGATTTTCAGCTGTTTTTCAGTGAATTTTCAGGGCTAAAAAGGAGAAAAGGGGCAGCAATTTACAAAAGAAATTTGGGAAAACTTGCTATTTTATGATTTTTCTAGGAGAAGGTAAGTAATGCTGATTTATATTAATGTTATGTAACTAACAACTGTGTTACTAACACGTTTGCAGAGTCATAGTCACCTTCCAAGACAGTATTCCAGGTAGTGTAGCTTGACAAGTAAGTGGTGGTTCAGTTATGAGAACCCATGATGGGTATGATGCTCGGGATTCTTATGAGCAAGCAGAAGATGCCATGGGAGAAAATGTTCGTAACAGAAATGATGACATTGATTCTAATGGAAGGAGATTCCAAGAGACACCGTCAGATGTTGCAGCCACTATGAGAAGCTTGATTAAAGCCCAGGAAGAGTAGCATCAGTTGAATGCTGCAATGTTGCATAGTTTGACAGACTTACATAGAAAGATAGACTCTGGACGAGGTACAGCAAGACCATAAGGCAGTAAGAGCAGTACTAGGAGAAGGAGAAGGACTTCTAGTGGATCATCTAATTCTGAAGAATCCAGCGGGGATTCAAGTTCTTCTTCTCATAAAAGGAAAAGAAAGAGACACCATAGGGATTGCTCTCGAGATGAATTTAAGAAGAATAAACCTCCTACATTTGATGGTGAGGTAAAGACTGGACAAGAGGCTGAAGCTTGGCTTCTTGGGATAAAGAAGTACTTTCAAGTGCATGATTATTCAAGAAACATGAAGGCAAGAGTTGCCATATTCAATCTGAATGGAAGAGCATCCATTTGGTGGGAACACTTCAAGCAAGTAAAGAGGATCAGTGAAAGGAGACTCAAGTGGAAATAGTTCAAGAAGTATTTCAAGCAGAAATACCTTTCTGACAGGTATTATGATGACAATATGAAGGAGTTCCATGAGCTGAGATTGGGACAGCGGACCATGGAAGAGTACGCAAATAAGGTTTTGGAACTATTGAGGTATGTCTGGTACATCAGAGATGAAAAAGTGAAGGTCCATCATTTTCTGAGTGGATTACCTCATTCCTACAAGGATAGAATTGAGTTTTATGAACCTAGAACTCTTGAAGAAGCAATAAGGAAGGCTAAGTATTTCTATGAGCAAAGCAAAGGTAAGTCAGATTACCACAAGGCATGGAAGGACAAGAAGAATGAGAAGTTTGACCAAAGAAAGAAAGGCTTTAAACCTTCTAACTCTAGGAATCAGCAGAAGCATCCATCTCAAGCTGTGAGTAAGCCGGCTGGAGTGGCAGGAGAAAAGCCTAAAGATCCACAATAGAATAGAGGGCCACTTCAATGTTGGAAATGTGGAGGACCCCACATGCGCAGGAATTGTCCACTCGAGAATGAGAGTGCAAGACCAACTTATAACGTTCAAGAAGCAGAAACAGTGGGTCAAGTAGCAAGGAAAATCCCTAGGATTTATGCAGCACTAGAGGACCGCCAGGCAGATCACCAGTCAACTGTGGTTGAAGTAGCAGGCAAGATTGTTAAGAAATTTGTTTCTATTTTGATTGAACCTAGTTCTACGCATAGTTACATTACTCCTAGAGTAGTGGAGATTTGTGCTTTTAAGAAAGTACAGCATAGGAAGTTTTGCTTAGTTCAGCTAGCCACTGGAACTAAGAGAAAGGTTAGTGAAATGGTAGATAAATGTCCATTAGTCATGAATGAATTGGTCACTTGTGTAGATTTGAATGTTCTACCACTAGGTTCCTATGATGTTCTCATTGGAATGGATTGGCTAGAAGCTCACAGGGTGAAGCTTGACTGTTACAATAAGACTTTTGAATGCATGAATGAAGAAGGAAACCTAGTAGTTGTGAAAGGAATTCCAAAGGCGATTTCAGTAAGGCAGGTTTCAGCAATGTAGTTAAAGAAATTCTGTAGGAAGGGTTGCCAGTTGTATGTAGTTCATATTTTGGAGACATCAGGAGATGAAACTCCAAGGTTGGAGGACTATCAGGTGTTACAGGAATTCAGGGATGTGTTCCCTGATGAGATTCCAGGGCTTCCTCCAAAGAGGGACAGTGATTTCACTATTGAACTTGTGCCTGGAGCAGCACCAGTGTCCAAGGCACCCTACAGGATGAGTACACCGGAGATGCTAGAGTTGAAGATGCAATTGCAAGAGTTGTTGGAAAAGAAGTATATCCGACCGAGTGTGTCTCCTTGGGGAGCACCAGTTCTGTTTGTAAAGAAGAAAGATAGTACACTCAGGTTGTGTATTGATTACAGACAATTGAACAAGGTTACTGTGAAGAATAAATATCCTTTTCCTAGGATTGATGACCTCTTTGATCAAATGAGAGGAGCAAAGGTATTTTCCAAAATTGACTTCAGGTCTGGTTACCATCAGGTGAGAATCAAGGATGAAGACATTCATAAGACCGCCTTTAGGACAAGGTATGGGCATTATGAGTTTGTAGTGGTACCATTCGGCCTCACAAATGCACCAGCTACATTTATGTGCCTTATGAATATTGTCTTTAGCAGGTATTTGGACAAGTTTGTTCTTGTTTTCCTTGATGACATTCTTGTTTATTCTAAGAATGAGGAAGAACATGAAGAGCATTTGAGATTGACATTGCAAATGCTCAGGGAGCATCAGTTGTATGCGAAATTGATCAAGTGTGACTTCTATAGAGATATAATTCAGTATTTGGGTCACATTATCTCAGAGGAGGGTATATCTGTGGACCCTGAAAAGATTGAAGCCATTGTGAATTGGCCTACTCCAAGAAATGTGACAGATGTAAGATCTCTTATGGGACTTGCAGGATACTACAGGAGATTCATTGAGGGATTCTCCAAAGTTGCACATGCCATTACTTCTTTGCAAAAGAAGGGGATGAATTTCGAATGGACATCTAGGTGTGAGGAAAGTTTCCAGAGGTTGAAGGATCTTCTCACCAGTGCACCAGTATTGAAGATTGCAGATCCATAGAAAGATTTTGTGGTGTGTACCGATGCATGCGGATAAGGGCATGGAGGAGTCCTTATGCAAGACAACCACATGATATGTTATGAGTCAAGAAAGCTGAAGGAACATGAGAAGAACTATGCCACTCATGATCTAGAGCTTGCAGCCATAGTACATGCTCTCAAGATGTGGAGATATTACTTGATGGGTAGAAGATTTGAGCTCAGAACAGATCAATGTGGACTGAAGTATCTATTTGATCAGCCTACTCTGAATGCTAGGCAAGCAAGATGGCTAGAGTTTTTATGTGAGTTTGATTTTGAAATCAAGCACATAAAGGGAAAGGAGAATAAGGTAGCTGATGCACTTAGCGGGAAGATGCAATAAATGCATGTGGCATCTCTTAGTATTTACCAATTAGATTTGAGGCAGCAGATTGTTAATCATGTTGCTGGAGATGAATTGTATGAGCAGGTAAAAGGCAAATTGCAGCATCAAAGTCTTGAGAAGAGGTATGAGGGATATAAATTGGAAGAAGATGGACTTCTCACTTATAAAGGTAGGATTTTTATTCCAGATGTAGCGGATTTGAGGAGAGTTGTTATGGATGAGAACCATCAAGCTCCGTATTCTGGTCACCCAGGATATAAGAAGACAATTGCTACAGCTAGAAAGCAGTACTTTTGGACAGGAATGAAAAGGGATATGGCTGAGTACATTTCAAGGTGTATGAAATGTCAACAGGTGAAGGTTAAGCATCAACATCCAGCAGGTTTATTACAGCCTTTGCCAATTCTGGAATGGAAATGGGAAGTTATTTCCATGGATTTTATTATAGGATTGCCAATGACTTGGAGACAACATGATTCCATCATGGTTGTGGTAGACAAGTTGACAAAGGCATCACATTTTATATCGGTTAAGTCTACGTATGAGACTGGCGACATTGCAAAGATCTTCATGAAGGAGATATTCAAATTGCATGGATTGCCAAAGGAAATAGTCTCTGACAGAGATGTCAAGTTCACTTTCAACTTTTGGAAGGGGTTGTTTGCAGATTTGGGTACAAAGCTAAAATTCAGCACTGCCTACCATCCTCAGAGAGATGGGCAGACAGAGAGAGTTAATCAGGTTCTTGAAGATATGCTTCGCATGTACGTAATGGACAAACCAACCAAGTGGGAAGATTACTTACACTTGGTAGATTTTGCTTATAATAATGGACAGCATACATCCTTGGGGATGAGTCCGTATGAAGCTTTGTATGGAAGAAGGTGTAGAACACCATTGACTTGGGATAACCCAGTGAACAGGATTGTGCTTGGACCAGAATTGCTCAAGGAAAAAGAGCAAGAGGTTGTAAAGATCAGGCAGAAGCTGAAAGCAACACATGACAGATAGAAAATCTATGCAGATAAGAATAGGATGAACAAGGAGTTTAGTGTTGGGGATCATGTTTACCTCAGAGTGAGGGCAAGGAAGAGTTCCTTGAAGCTTGGAAGTTGTGCCAAGTTGTCACCAAGATACTGTGGGCCGTTTGAAGTGCTTGAAAGAATAGGGCTAGTTTCATATAGACTTGCATTGCCTGCTAGCACTAGGGCTCATAATGTTTTTCATGTTTCTTTGCTTAAGAGATATGTACATGATCCTAACCATGTGATAAATTGGGATGTGATTCAGGTGGAACCCGAGGGAGAGTTCTGAATCGAGCCAATGCGCATCCTCGACAGGAAGGTCACAATGCTCTGGAACCGGGCCATAGGGCAGGTAAAGGTGCAATGGGAGCACTACGGACCTGAAGAGGCTACTTGGGAGCTGGAGGATGCCATGCGATTGGTACATCCATTTTTGTTCAATTTTGCGGAACACTGAGGCGATACCAATGTAGCATTTTGTTCAATTTTGTAAAGCACTGAGGACAGTGCTATTGAAGGGGGAGGGGAATGTAACACCCTGGTTTTGACCCCGTTGCATTAAATGTATATGATGTATATATTGTAAAGGATCATGGTGTGGAGCTAAAGGCCAAGGCCCCACCATTGATTTGTTATGCTATGTTTTAGATTTAAATTGTCACCGATGGTATATCGGGGCATGCGGCATACATATTAAGTTTCCGCATCATGTAAATATGCATCTTTAATTAAAATGAACCCGACCGGCTACGATCATGGAAACCATAATGAAAAGGGAATTATTTTCACAAGGATAAGGGTGGGGAAACTGTCAAACCTTGGCTAAGGAGGGAAAAACCCATGTGTCATCTTTCCTTGTTTTACCCAACCACCACAATTGAGAATTGTTGCTGGTGGTTGAGGCAGTTATTGTTTGGGAGTGGGTGTGGCAGGACTGTCAGTCCTTGCCTACACGCACACTCCACCTGCAGTTGACTTCACAATGGCAAAAGAAGCCATTGCAATCATTCCCGTAGACACACTACTCTCCCCACGACAGTGCTGAACGCTCACACACTTCCAATTCGCGTCCTCTCTGTTGTCTGTTCATCCATGCACAAGCTGGGAGATATTCGTCCTCACATAGGGACCGTTTCCTATGGATTATTCTCACGCACGGGAGTTTATCTGGTTTTTACTCACGCTATTACTCAGGCTGATTTCGGGTTGCTATGGTCTCCCTTACGTGGTGTTTGCTGTGGTCTTCTTTACATTTAGGGGGACGGGAGTCTAGTTGTTGTTCATGCATAGGCTGAGCGTATGTATTGTTTTCCCCAGTGCGGCCTGTGTAAGTCATTTTCCATTTTCTTAATTGTCCAGGACTGACTGCTTTCTTCCTCGTGTTGTGAGTGTGGTTGCTGTTACATTTTGGGGACTGTTGTAAATCCGCTTGAGAGTCATTTCGGCCACGATAGGGCCAAGAATGACTCAAGAATTGGCTTCCCTGTCTTAAGCTGTATCAGCTGATTGATTGCATGTGTGCAATGGTTGGTCTTCGGACGGTGTAGGGAGCAGGGATGCGGGCTTGGTTTGCTTGATAACCTGGTGATTGGAAACCACACAGACAGAGCTAGAGGGCCGACTTTCTTCTCCACAACCCCTGAAGAGCACTCGAAGGGAATGCAGGGTCTGAGGGATTGTGTAGGAGAGAAGGGACTGATTCCTTGTGTTGGGTGTGTGTGTGGGTGTCTTAGAAGCCAGGATAGTTCTAGTTTAGGTGTTCTTGGCTCTGTAATGAGCTCACTAGCTTAGCATTTAGCCTTTACCAACTCCTTGATGGCCTGATAAACCCAACTATGTTGGATTGGCTGTGTTTTATGTATCCTTGGCTATGTGTAAGCCTACTTGTTCCCTTATTCCTTGGAGAATCATGCCCAGCTCAGGGGTGGTAGCGCTGCTGAGAGATTAAGGAGCACACTGGCGTATGGTTGGGTGGAACGTTGCAGTGACGTAGCTGGTTGCAGTTCGAGTTATTCATAAGATAAGTGCTCTCGTCCATTTCTACTTCCACAACTATATTTACTGTTAATGATTATGATGGACGTGTTGAATGAATGCTTGTATAAATGTATGATGTTTCCACTGTGTCTGATAGATAATTTTAGCTGTGTATGATGTACAATTGCATATGTGCATGATAATTTTTCATGTGTGCATGTTCTAGTTCAATACTTTTGCTTCAGCATTCTGTTTTAGCATTTTTCTAAATTCACATGTTCATGGGGCTCTTAGCCCGGATGGTTAACGCCATGGGGTCGTGTCCTCTTCGCTTGTCGAAGGGTTGGGGATGTGACATGTGTGGTTGTTGATGTTCTTCATATTTTTTGTTTTTTTAATCTTAACATTTCATTAGCATATTATTGATTAAGTTTGTTTTAAGTTGATGTTATCTGTTTTTTTGTTTCATATTTAATTATAGACTCTTTTTCTTTTTAAAAAACAATATTTCAATAGGATAATTTTCAATTTATGTAGTCTTTAATGATGTTTATTTTAATTATTTCATTGTAATATGGTAATATAGATTACCTTTTTCAATATTGCATCAATCTTTGATGTTATTGTGTTCTTAGTTTTCTATTTAATCTTTGTCTCTTTTTCTTTTAAAAAAAAAAAGGGATACATCCATTAATTTTTAAAGTTAAGTGGTCATTTATATTATTTGTTTTCTATTTCGGTTCACCATTCATTGGGTCAATCATTACATAAGGGCTCAATAAGAGCATCATTTCACTTACAATATTAATTGAACCTAGGTGGTGAGGGTAAAA
>LPNX010223204.1:146345-161291 GCA_001517045.1 Pseudotsuga menziesii | reverse complement strand
TCTCTCTCTCTCACACATCCCCCTAACACCTCTCCCTCACTCCTAAAACCTAACACCTCTCTCTCCACTCTCTCTCACTGCCCAACTCATCCAACTACACTTATCCTCCACCCCCTTATATATATTCCCCAACCCTCTCTCTCTCTCTTAGACACCCACGTTACACATCCGCAGGTCACCCCTCCCCGTCTTCCCCCAATTATTACTAATCCCCCCTCATCCTATACCTACCTCTAACTCCCCTCTTCCTCCCCTCTCTTCCCCCCCCGCCCCCTCTTCTCCATTACTAACCCCTTCTCCACTCTCTCTCACTCGCGAACCCATGACACTTAACAACCCCCTCCCCAACCCATAACTCCAACACACACACTCATCCATAGGTCTCCCCCTACCTCTAAGCCCCCTCTTCATCCTACCTCTAACCCCCCTCTTATTCCCCTTAACTCTAACCCCACCCAATCCCTTCAATCCCTTAACAACCCACCTCTCTCTCTCTCTCTCTCACACACACACACACACACACACAAACACACACAAGTCACCCCATACAACTAACACTAGTACAAAATGAGAAATTAATGACTAAAATCCAACTATAAATGATTATTTTTGAGTTGATGACTAATAGTAGCTAATTTCCACTATCTTATAGCTTGACTAACTTAGTCGTATTTTACTTAGTCATTAATAGGTTGACTTATTAGTCATTGATAGTCATTGATTCAATCATTGAGTTAGTCATGGATTTAGTCACGGATTTAGTCACTGATTTAGTCATCGTTTGCAACAATTAATGACCAAATATATGACTAAATGAACTACTAGATGATAACATATTAATGACTAAACTAAGTACGATTAAATGCTATTCACAATATAAGTTGCGGGAAATTATCTACTAATAGGTATATATGCGAATTTAGTTGTTTTTGTAGTCACAAATTTATGAAAGGGCACAGAGGAATTGAACCACCAACCTCCTTCCTATAATTAGGCAGGTGCTCTACCATTGAGCAAGAACCCTTTAAGAAGTTGTTATTGCTTGATAATGATGATATTCAAACAAATTTTGCATCATTCAAGCATACAAAATAATGATTATCAAGTTACTATAGATCCATAATGGCTTACCTTGTACTAGTCCTTCAAGTCCTTGCACTTAATAAATTCATTTGAAAGACTTGAAGGACTATTGCAAGGTAAGCCATTATGTATCTATAGTAACTTGATAATCATTATTTTGTATGCTTGAATGATGCAAAATGAAAAAATCCTAGAAATTTATAGGGATGACAAGCGTACATTCAATGTTAAACTATCTACTGAGTCATCTAGAGTCGTTCCAAGATATATGAATTTGACTGAAAAATCATAAGTAATGTGAAGATAGTGGTGGATCATGATGTCATGGAAAGGAGAATTTCAGTTTATCTAGAAGCAAAGGATGAGAAAATGGAACAACTCATCACCCAAAATGTATATAGAATAGCAAAAATAAATATACAACTAATTCCATTTCACATCAAGAAGAATGGGCATTAACTCTAAGTACTCTTAGCCAGTAGATAAATGGAAGTGAAATGAGATGAAATATTAGCAAAAATACCTTAGAGTTTGCTTGCTGACAATAAGTATGAATACTTATGTGATCATTTTATTCAGAGTGACTTAAACATCCACTAACTTGCAATTAAGAAAAGGAATCATATTTAGATTGATATTTAAATAAAATAAAATAAAATTTAAAGATAGACTATGCTAATACCACTATCATTTATACCTCGAAACAGAACTAGCAATCTCCGACAACTATTCAAATTTGTCCAAAGTGCCCATTTGGAATGTCGTTGTTTAAATAAAACAAAAAGAAATTGAAAACATATAAGTAGTAATTTACTCTACTTGTCTATTGGACACAGAGTCCCATAGATGTACAATAGAATTAGTCAAGCACATGCAATAAAATTATAAATGGACAAAAAGAATAAAATAATGTGGTTTAGACCTTCCTTAATTTCTATACTAAGATATATATTAGGATCACACAATAAAATTATAAATGGACAAAAAGAAGAAAACAATGTGGTTTAGGCCTTCCTTCCTTAATTTCTATACTCAGATATATCCACAGTCCTAGACCTAATTTTGAATGTGGTTTCAACTTTAAAGGTGTCAGAAAATGAGCTTTGGTAGGGTTAAACCCTTTATAACTAGACCTGAATTTAACTATAAAATTGCTCCCTATTATTTTCTACATTCTTTTAACTTTACATTTATTTGAATCATATTCAAATATCTTCTTGAATGAGTTCGCACATTTAACAAAATGTATGAGTCAATATTTGTGTTTTAGGAAACATCCTAGTTATAAACATAGGATGGGATACTAATATTGTATGGTTATTGGACATGAGAGATGCTTGTTGAATGCTATACATCTTAAGCATATGCTGATGATGTATTAAAAGTTAAAAATAGAAATCCTAGGTTGTTGACCGTAGGTGGCTTAAAGAGTTTAAAATCAACATGGGAAAATAAGTAGCAAACATATTGTGTTTCTCAATAGGGAAATGAACTTTGTCCTTTAATATGTACAACTAGTAAACATTATTTAAATATTTTACAATCATGAAGGACATAATATGGTAATCTGGATAGCTAGTAAACATCATTTCAAACTATATAAAAAAACAAGCTAAGATAACAAATTATACAAAATAACAAGCTAGTACATATGATTTCAAACTATATAAAATAAGAAGCTAAGATAATGCATGACTATTGCAAATCAGTAAGGTGCACTCACCTTTAAAGAGTCAAGTAAGGAAACAATTGTTGCAGGTGGTAGCTCCTCAAAGTCTCGCTGGATCTATAATAGAACCAAGAGAGCATGAATTCAATATATGAATGACATAAACATGCCAAGAAATGCATAGATTAAATTCTAAATTTGACATCGACTATAGAGACATAAGGAAATTTAAAGAAACCCAGTTAACCAAGAAACTAAACAAGATAATCATACCTTTGTATTCAGAGTTTGAGAACAAAATATAAATGTTTCTAAATTGTTGTTTGCATCATGAAGAAGATTGTCTGACACTTAAAAACAAGACCAGTTGATCAGTACTCCTTTCTCTTCTTTGCAACTTTTGGAACACAACATGAACAAACCAGATTGATGAAACGAGTGTGATGCACATTGCAAACCTTTATTGACCCTTCTATATTTGTGTCACATTATACATAGGGGGAAAAATATTCATATTTAGTGTTGAAAGATATCTCAAACATCTGCCGCAACCATTATCCATGTTTCTCTTGTTCATAGTATTTTAAAGATGGCTTGCTTCGAGAGGATTATACCGTCACGTGAAGATAGATGTGTATGGGATTATTAATAAGGAATATAGGATTATCCTAATTTAATTTATGTTTACCATAGTAGCAATATTTTTTCATATTGTCCTCTGCTTTATGAAAATTCAGTAGTAGTACAAAGTTCAACATTTTCTTGTGCAGTATGGATAGGTACAGTAAACTTACTTTTAATTGTCTTTGGTAAAATCCTTCATGTACTTGATACCTATAAACTCATAAAACCCAAAGAAAACAAACTAGAAACCTCAACAATGTTTAAAAAAATCATAGACATCTACGAATATAAACTAATAGCAAATTTTGAAGAGAGAAATTATTTTTTTTGACTTATTGGGAAATCTTGAGGCTGAATTTCTTCTAAAATTCGAAACAAAATGGCATATTTATTCAAAAAGCATCATACAATTGGACACCTAGAGAGTTCCAAAGAACTGATAGCGAGCCAGTGCCTAGTTCTCCACCATCACCATTGACTATTATTCTCAGATGTTCTTTACTTCATCCGCTTCATGTTGAATCTTCATCGTGCCTTGGATACAGTTATATACATGTTTTGGAGGCAGCCTTACTACTTGTATTTTTTATTTTTACTTTATTTTGTCATAGATATAGTTCTAGTTTTTTATAGGAGCTACATTTGCACTCCCACATTGTACTTATACTGATTGTATCCTTTTAGTCCCATTGACCTATTTTTGTGGTAAATTTGAATCACTACCATTTCCCACAAATAATTCAAGGGAAGGATTCACATTGTCATGGAGTGAATTTTTGCAAAAGTAATTCTAAGGTCTAGATGAACTAGCAGGATCGAGTGGAATATGGCTGCTATCAACCTGTGCACCCTTTGGTAAAAATTCCTAACAATTTAACATTAATGATCCACCTGGACCAAGATTATCTGAACCCACAAATGTCGATGTAGCTGACAAACCAATGTTTTGTTCAACCCCATTCTCCTCTTCTGAATCACTTAGAACTAAAACTTTAGACTCTTTATGGGCCTCTGAATGAACAAGCCTTCTAGATTTACATGGAGGACTCTCATTACATAAAGACATAGAATCAAATTCAGCACCAATATTTTCTTAAAATTCTAGGTTCCAACTTGTTTCTTGGTTAAGACTTGCATCTTCATCAACACTGTTGCTAGCAGTTGCACTGTTGCTGCTATGAAGCATGGAATTGAATTTATTCTAATCATTTTGTCTAGACATATTGTTTTCTTCAAAAGGTTGAATACCTGCACCACTCACTTTCCAGCAACCATCTTGATTTCTCTAGATTCCAATTTTCAATGTCATATGCCCTTCAAATAAGACATCCTCCTGCTTTACCTTTTTCCAAGGGTCTTGCTTCACCTATTTCAAAATTACATTCTGATTCTTGATATCTTTATTTTTCATATTGATGGATCCATTAGGAAATATCCAATCCTCATGTAACTTGTTTTCACCATCATGTTTTGGACACCAACAACCATTCGGTTTAACTTCAACTTTAGTTACATCCTCAAGGTAGTTTTTTATCTGGATCCAGGAACCATGGTATGCATGTTAATGGGCATATAAAATTTGATTGTAAATCCACATCCAACAACATAAGGATTAATATTTTGGTATCCAACTCAACTACACAAGGAAATAGAGAATATGATTACACGTGATGTAATGAAATTGAAATATGGGTCAATTATAATGCCCTCCAATGAATAATTCTTCTTACATATTGGACACTGCCACTTAATTAAGAATCAAAATTAGTCTGATAGCATTACTGTTTTCATCACTTAGCATGTTTGTGTTGTAATGATGTCTAAAATCTACAGAAGATAGTGTTAGCATTATATTTGCAGTTTTTAGTAATTTTTAACCTTCCGTGCACTTTGATTGAGTTCTAAAAAAGTGTTGAGGTCAAAAAACCCCATATGAATGCAAGGTTTGAACCTTCCAGCAACTTTTATACGTGATCCACTTAGCTGTCATTCACCCAAATCCATATGAAAATTCTGGAAGCGGCTATCTATCAACATAAAAAGAGAAACACAAAATATAATGCAACACCCCCCACATGCATAATTACAAGATATCATAAGCATCGAGTGGTAGTTACATCCAAATATTTTCCTCAAAAAATAAAATATGATGTTTATACTATATACAAGTTGTCAAACAATAAAGAAAATGAACTTATTACCAGGAGATATAGGATCCTCCAATTTTTCAATCCTTTTGCAGTTGCTAAGAGAAATTGTTGCATTAGTGTCACTAGGCTTAGCCATCACAAATACAGGACAATCTAATAGTTTGACATTCTTGTCTAACAGGATTTCCTGCATTGCTCTTGTTAAGTCTGGGGTGGCCCCCACATTGAAAACATGTGATCTTTTTATGCTATTTATAAGGCTGATTTTACCAACATTAGGAAGCCCTACAACACCAATAGTAATGGATGTCTTCAGCTGTAAGACAAGCATACAAAATATGAATAGCACAGTTGTTTTGAAGGTAAACAAACACACAAATATCACTGAACAAAATCTTGTGCATCTACTGAATCTTGCAACTTGCATCTTTTACTAGTGAAACACAACAAATTCTAAATCAACATACTTACACATCTGATGCTCGACCTAAAAGAAATGCAATATCAAAAGAGTGGAACTGTTCAAGAGCTTATGCAATTGCGCAAAGGAAAATATCACATAAAAAAACACCAATTGATATGAACATACCTCATGACTTCTAGAATAATTTTTCAGCAACCTTACAATCGTTTCAGCTCTAAGACAATCACTGGTCCGCAATTTGGGAGTGTTCCTGGAAGCGTTTGAAGTTGATTTCCATCCTAAATTTGGCCTCTATTCCTGGGTGTTTCACTTAAAGGCTATAGTTAGCAATTCTTCTCTAAGATATTTGAGCCATTTCTGTGCAATCTCCCTAGGAACAAGATATGTAAACCATTTTTAAAAAGAAGTCAATGAATATCCTTTTACAATATAAGCATAAAAATAAAGATGGGAATGTAATTATAGCAATGCCTATCCAAGAATATAATCATGTCAAAATAGATGATAAGCATCTTTATATTTTACACCTGTCCCAAAAGAGTGATAAAAAGCAAAGTCTAATAGATGTTCTTCCATAACTTTGTCCAATTTTGTCATTTTTTCATCCCGAACCTTGATCCTCCAGTTCAAAATGGTTTTAAAGATCTCATCATTTCCCAGTAATTTCTGGGTTCTTGTGGTTTCTTTCACTTTGTGACATGGCCTTTGCCACCCTTTTTTTGTAACATGGTTTTCATCGTAATGCTTATGTAACAGAAAAGTGAGGCATATTTCAAAAAATATAAAAAATCAGACAGAACTGCAACTAAATGTAAAGATCACTAAGTTGAAAAAACAAACCTATTTTATTAATAAGTAAAACCAAACACTTTTTAGGACCGTATCTCAACACCATTTGCTCCATGTCTATATATTGTGTTCCAATAGGATCTCTCACATCTAGCACCTCCAAAATAACATTCGATGCTTCTATAAATTTAACCAATTCTTTATAAAAAGATTTCTCTGATCTGCCCGGGCTCGGGAAAAATTGGACAAGTCAAGACTCAAAACCTATGAAGATAGCTATAACATTAAAAAAATACCTAACTTACTTATAATAAGGGAATAACAATCCTACCATGAATTGTGCCATCTCTTTATGAATATCTTGAAATCAAACTTTTCTTCACAAAATCATCTTCTCTGTTTGAAATGGAATTGGTAAGCTGCTTCAAATATCCATCTTCTTCCAGTAAAATAAGTTTCCTTTTTTATCCTATAGACAAAACTTTGAAGTCTTGTTAGTGTTTCCTTTAAATTTTACACATTTACAGGTATTCCAAGCATCTAGGACAATTTCCTCAACATTTATTTTAGACATGACTTTAAACTTAAAAAAACCTATTAATGTCCAAAGCATGAGAAACATTTACAATTACGTATTGAAGCTTCAATAACGATGGATCAACCTTCAATTAATTAGTTTGTCTTCTATTTAATGTCCAAAGCATGAGAAAAATGTACAATCTCGTATTGAATCTTCAATATAAATGAATTGACCTTCAATTAACCATTTTGTCTTCTATTCCCCAGTGATTCAAATGGGCCCTATGATATATTAATGGAGTGCCATATCATCATTGTGTTGGATGGTCTACACCTATCTCCTCCAAGAATGCCTTCTTTCTTCAACCCCTGCTTGAACTATTGTGGGAGTACATTGGTGTTGTGCTTGAAATAATCGAGAATATTTGATTGTCATTAAGATTCTAGCCTTGGAGTGCATAGGGCCTATCTCAAATATGTTGGATTTTAAATGTAATGTCTCGGTTTTGACCCTAGATGCATTAAAAGGTACATGATGTATCTATTGTAATTGATTGTGGTGTGGAGCTAAAGGCAAATGCCCCACCATCTATTTGGTTGTGTATGATTTGGCAATAGGGATCGTTGTCGATGGTAAATCGTGCTATCCAGCACATTAGAGTTTTGGCATCATGTAAATATGCAGATTAATCAAAATAAACCTACAGCTAGCTACGACGATGCAACATTAAATGAAAATGGCATGATTCCTAAGGTTAAGGGTGGGTTTTCCAACCCGTGGGAGCCATTGGGAGTTTTCTATGTGTCAACCACCCATTTTTAAACTTCTACTGTTTGTTAATTGGGAGTAGTTATTCCTGAGTAGTGGTGGGTATGGCAGGACTGTCAGTCCTTGCCCATGTACCCACTCCACCAGCAGACTCTTCCTCTTCACATCGCGTGGGGCAGAAGAAAACACTCACTCCACTCTTCCACGATCCCACTTCTTCAGAGGTTTTGGGGTCTGGCTCACTCTCACGCAGAGGGTGCTGGTTTTCCTCCCACCACAAGTTGTTTTGGTAATCTGCACACAGAGAGAGGGAGATCCTGCTTCCTCATGCACTGCATGGGGAATTTCCCCATCATTTTTTTTAATCCTCATGCACAGGCCAAAAATCGGATGGTTTTACCTCACGCAGGGGTTGGGGGATTTTGATATCACGTAGCAAGTTGGAAGAGCGGCCTGAGGGGCATGAATCTGCTGTTTATATGCTTTCCCTTTCAATGCTGGGAATCCATCTTCTTTCCCATTTGTAGAGTATGTAATGTTGCCATCGTTTCATTGTGAGATTGGGGCGGTTGTCTTCCCCTGGTTTTGGGTTGCTATGTATGAAAGTACCTTTTTGGTTTGCTACCAAGTTGTTTTGGCCACACTAGGGCTAAGAACAACTTTGAGTCATCTTGTTGACTTGAGATGTGTTCACCTTTTCGTTTGGAATTGTCTCCCTGTTATATTTATTTTCATCGAAAAGCTGTGAGCTGCTTGTTTTACTACGGGTATGCAGTGGTGGGTCTTCGGACTGTTTAGAGTAGGATTAGAGGCTGGGTATGTTTGAGAAAATTGGTGTTTGGATCCACTCAAACAGAGTTAGACTACTGGCTTTCTTCTCCACAACCCTTGAAGAGTATTGAAAAGGGAAGTCAGAGCCTGAGGGACTGTGAAGCAGAGAAAGAACTGATTCCTGGTATTGGGTGTGTGGATGTCTCATAAGTTAGGTTAGATCTTGTGTAGGCATCCTTAACTCTCCATTGAGACCCCCAGCTTAGCATTTATCCTTTCCTAGCTCCGTGATGGGATGATAAACCCAACTTTGTTGAGTTGGCTGTTTTGTGTAACCTTGGCTATGTGTAAGCCTGCTTGACCCTTATTCCTTGGGGAATCATGCCCAGCTTAGGGGTGGCAGCATTGTTGAGAGATTGATGAGAACGATAGCCTATGGTTGGGTGGAACGTTGCAGCAATGTAGCTGGTTGCGGGACGAATTCTTTTTAAGATAAGTATTCTTGACTATTTCATCTTTGCATTTATATTTACTGATTAATGAATATGATGAACATGCGGTATGCTTGAATGAATGTATGTTTTCTTCCACTATGTATATGAAGGATTATTCCTCTTAGCATGCTTTACGTTTTAAGATTTTTATTTCAGCATTATATGGCTATTCATGTTCATGGGGCTATTTTCCCGGAGGTTTTTGATGGTTTGGTAGCATCGTCTTTGCCGGTCGGAGGGTCGGGGACGTTACAGTATGGTATCAGAGCACTGGTTGCAGCATGGGCCTAAATGGGCCATGAAAGATCAGTTAACAAATGAAGGTTTCCTACTATCTAGAAGAAAACAGGAAAACTCTAAAGTTCAAAAAAGAAATTTTTGCATAAGTGCTGGAAACATCAGCCCATCAGAAAACTCAGTGAGAAGTTATTCCGATGCAGCGAAAGAGTTAGTCTGGAGACCACCCGATGGGGGATAGCAGGAAGAGAATTTTGTAAAATTTCGCTAAGGTTCATCGGCCGTTAGCCGAGGATAGAGGATGAGGAAGTCGCAATTTTGGTGGAGATCAGCTGAAGACTGCCGAAATTCTAGTTCCACTTAGCTGAAGGATCCTCTAATGTTGACTGTCGGTGATTGACGAAGGTTAGGAGACGGTTGAGCCGATGAAGCGGTGGAAAGAAGATTAAAGAAAAAATTTGGAAAATTTTCTAAGTCGTGGAATTGTCGGCAATCGCCGAAGTTTAGATGACTGGATCAGCGATGATTAGTTGATTGCATCGCCGATGCTTAGTCATATTGGTTGCCGAGGACACATTAGTGAAGGGAAGAGAAAGAAGGCTCGACGATAATTAGTTGATTTCATCACCGACGACTAGACGATGGAATTGTCGATGAACTACGTCGGACAAATTTAGTCGATTTTGTGTCCGCCATTGCTACTGCCTAGTGGAATATCCTTCGACGGATAGAGTCCTTGACTGCCGATGCCACAGAGGATAGTTGTTCCGATGGCCGATGCAGTGGAAGACAGAGGAGAAAATTTTTCAAAATTTTTCCAAGGAACGAGATCATCGGCGACCAGAAAAGAATAGTGGTTGGGATTGCTGAGGATTAGTGAAGTGGATCAGCAGTCATTAGATGAAGTAAGAGCCGATGCAAAGGAGAAATTTTCAAAATTTTTCTAAGTGTTCATCGGCCATCGGAAAATGTTATGCTATTAGTTACTGATGAACATCAGAAGAAGTTAGTGGTTCACGCGCCCGCCATTGCGAAATTCTAGAGCACTAATCTTCTAACGGATAAAGGTTCCGACTGCCGATGCAGTGATAGTTGTGCTTCAGATCGCTGATTGGAAATTATTAGTGGATCAGACCACTGATCGGAAAGGGTTAAACGATGATGAACCGCCATTGCGGCCACATAAGGAACTATTCACCCGACAAGAAGTGCATCTGAGCACCGATGCCGCAGAGACTAGTTGCTCCAATTGCTGATCGGAAGATTACAGTTAATGAGACTGCCGATGGACGTTGATCAGAAAGGTTAAGGCCTATGGAACCATCATTGCAGACATCTATGGGACTAAATGTCCGATTCCATAGCAGGATGTCATTCTGACCGCCGATAGGATTGTGACCCATGAAAACCTTAGAAGGATTGTTGGCTGCCATTGCGGAAGCATAGACAACTAGCCACCTGATAAAAAGAGCACCTGATCGTCGATGCAGCGGTTAGTCGATTTTCTCGCCGATGCAATAAGACTTAAGTGTCCCAATCGCCAATGAAGTTCGGAGTGATAGATCAGTATGGACCCGATACAACGGAGGAAATTAGACAAGTGGATCACTGATAAAACCCGGAGTATTAGACCACTACAGGACCGATACAGTGTAAGGAAATTAGAAAACAACCCACAGATGAGCAGCGGAGAAAAATTAGACGTTTTAGCCATTGAAATGCTGGAAGGTTAGTGAGAAAAGGACCTGATGAACAGTCCTTGGCATCGTCGATGCAGATCAGAAGTTTAGGCGATTTGCTCGCCGAAACGCCATTAAGTTAGTAGGAAAGAGACCCGATGAGGAGAAGGAAATTTTGGTGTTTCAAATGGATTTTTCAAGCAGCTTTCAACTGTTTTTTAGTATAATTTTCAGCAAATTCCAGCTAGTGTTCCAGTGGGTTTTCATCAGTTTCAGGACTGAAAAGGGAGAAAACTCTAGGTGGCTGAAGTTCGCATTTCAGACCAAAATTCAGTGGTGTGTTTTGCCATCATTTTTGAAATTATGTGGTTTTTACACCCGAGGTTAGAATAAAGCACGTGGATAGGCGTTGGAAAGATTATCCGACATGGAACAAGGGAGAGTCACCATAATTTGAATGCGGAACAACAAAGTACTAGTGATTGCTTGAAAAGGAAATATGTTGCTGTTAATATGGACAAATCCAGAAAAGTACTAGTGATTTGCTTGAAAAGGAAATGTGTTGCTAGCAAGACCATGAAGTCAACCCAGTTGTTTTGTGGAAGAGGGGTTCTATGCAAAGATGAGAGACTTAAAAAGGAAAATTTCCTTAAACCCTGTCTTGCTAATTATAATTACATTTTATAAGTTTTGTACATAAAATGTATGATGATATGCCTTGCATGCATAGGATATTACATGATTGGTAAGATTAGTGAGAACTATACATTTATAATGTACCACTAATGGTAAATATTGCATTGGTGTTGGCATTAGTGGAAAAACCAACGACAACCTGGACATAGTTGAGTATGTTGTTGATGCTGATGAATGTGACCAGCAACACTATGAAGAAAGGGATAAGGCAACAAGTTGAGCAAATTCTGCAATCTCCTGTAAAGGACCAACCAAACTGGTAATGTCAAGGGTGTAAGTAGGACCCAGGAAGGTAAGAGTTTAAATTATGACAATTGCATGGAGTGGTAAAAGCAAGAGGTCTCATACCATGTGGGTATTTGAATTTTATACTGCATTCATATAGAAATGTGTCATGCCTGTATTATGTTGTGATGAGCTTAGTAGCCCAAGGAAAGTAAGCACTGATGATCTTGATTATAGTCATGCATCCTATATGAAGTAGTCATGGTTACGCCATGCATGGTATGTTTGAATGCATAGTATTCCTGAATCAATGCAAGGTAGCATTGAGTGGGTATGCATTAAAATATTTTATAAATCTCGTAGTTATGCATTGAATGGATGCATATGAAGGGTGTAAGTAATTGATTACGTAAGCATGGGTGAAAATGTTGTGATGCATTACATGAATGCATTGAGATAGTGCATGTGATATTATGAATAACTAATGGCTGAAATGATGAATTGATGACAATTCTGAAACCCTTTCAAGAGCTGTTATGAATGCAGGATAATAAGTGTATGAAGAGGGTAGTCATGATCAATTGGCTGCCGGAAATGCACTATGGAAGAGAAAGGTGGTACAAATGATACGCTTGTGAAGTAAGAAGTATCTAAACCTTTCATTTAAATTACATAAATGAGGGGATTGTACCCTGTAATTTAAAGAATGATAATGATTGCGTGAAGTAAATGAGTTTTGGTAGTATTGATGTGATTAACAGCTGGAAGTATTTGAATGTTATAAATTCTGAAAATGCTTCAGTGATGGTTGCGGCAATGAAAAGGTTATATGCATCCCGACTTACCAAGTGTTTTGCTAATTGAAGTTTAGGTTTCAAGTAGATTGTTTGGAGCATGGCAATGAGAGTGAGACTGTGACAAATGCCAAAATATACCATGTGAAAGAGCCAAACCTTATGAGAAGATTCTCATGGCTGTGAAAATAGTTTGTATCCATAATGGGTTTTAAATTTGAATTTGTGAATTTTGGATTTAAAAAATTGTTGACAACTACTAATCATTATTGGCTTGCATAAGATTGTGTCAGGAGGGCGCATTGTAAGTGGGTGTTCATGTTATGCTAATAAGCATAAACTTATAATGGGCATAGTAGTGTTGCTTACAAGAGACCCACAAATGAGGATCACCTCATTGCCAAACAAATCAATTTCTGTAGTAAACAAAATTGCAAATTCCTATTGAACTTAATTACTAATGTCATTGCTTGGTTATGGAACAATCAATTTGGATTGTATTATCAGATAATGACCGACTATTTAGCTACTTGATGAATGTGCCAGGGGTACACATTGCAACAAGATAATGTGTGATGGCCTTCAGAATCCAAACTTCATGGGGAGGTTTTCCTTATCTTGGAAATGGGTTTCGGGTGAAACTCCATTGGACATTTTGGAAATGTCTCAGCTACACTACATGTTTGGTAAGCAACATGAGTGAGATGGTATAGATTATGTCGATAAGACATGTGTGGATACGAAATGAAAAGAGGATTCAGGATGGCAAACCGAGGGACTGTCAACTCAGAGAAGGGAGCCCCCATTCCTCCTCAACGAAGGAGTACTGCCTCGGCAAATGGATAAGTGTTCTGTGACCCTAGCTAAGAATATGCATGTCAAATTGTTAAATTCAATATGCAGAGCATGTTTTGATTTTATTTCCATTATGGCAGATTGCTTGAGTATGAATAGGGCCTACATGGCATACATTGAAAAGGGGTGCACACTTTCCCGATGTCGAGTCATGAAAGGGTTTCCAATATTGATTACACCCTAGAGAGTGGATGCATTCCTGGTGTCTCAATACTTGATAGTAAATGATGTGAAATATGATTACAGTTTTAGATCAATAATGCTAACGAGTTTGCTTATATTGCTTGTGTTGTCAGGCTAAACAGATGTAGTTTGGTGTTGTACACT
Source organism: Pseudotsuga menziesii (assembly GCA_001517045.1). Classification (NCBI taxonomy): domain Eukaryota; kingdom Viridiplantae; phylum Streptophyta; class Pinopsida; order Pinales; family Pinaceae; genus Pseudotsuga; species Pseudotsuga menziesii. The sequence continues at coordinate 147,186 of LPNX010223204.1, read as the reverse complement.
AAATGGACAATGGCTTGGGCTCATCCTACCTTCTACTAAAGAGCACCGAGAAGGGAGTGGTTTCTTGTGTGATATGGGGTAGTGGACTTAGAGCTCACTGCTGGAAATGAAACCTGGAAATGGTCGTTTATTGTTGATATAAGTGCATGTGTTATTGTTGATGGCCTGATAAACCCAACGGTATTGTATTGGCTGATGATTGGTTGTTGATATAAGTGTATTGTTGATATAAGTGCAGGTGATTTGTTGACAGTCTGATAAACCCAACTAAAGGTTGGCTTGAATGTGTAATTATTTGATGTTGTGGAAATTGGGGAAATGTTACAGTGTGGCTTGACTACCTATAGTCTGATAAACCCAATTGTGTATTGGCTTGGCTGAACGGTCTGATAAACCCAACTAAAGGTTGGATTAACTGTGCTTGATATATATATATATATATATATATAACAGGATGTTGTGAAGCAGCCTGCGTGTTGACCTAACATCCAAGTCCATAGGCGATCCCAAGGCTTGCAAAGCGAAGCAGGATCCTGTGGACCGGAGAGGAAATGCACAATACAGATAAGTATTGGATTATTTTACAATTTCTTGCTTATGAATATACATGTGTATATGATTTGGTTATGATGTTTTAATCTCTTGCTTAAGAGATAAAAACCGATGGGAATAAACTAAACATGTGAATCTATTCAATGTTTGAATTTAGGTATCACTGGAAGCGAGGACTACGAAAGAATCCTAGGGTTGTATGTGGACATGTGACTGTCCTGAAGAGCTCAAAATGAGCAGTAATGAAAAAGGTGCTAGTGAGACTGTGAAGGTCCTAGCAGTCAAGACA
>LPNX010223204.1:66872-145241 GCA_001517045.1 Pseudotsuga menziesii | reverse complement strand
TGACTAAAAATGGAATGTGTGTATTTGCTTAAAGTAAATTGTGAATGCTGGAATGGTTAATTCCCTACCCAAGAATGGACATGAATGAGCTCATGTGCCTGTTGGGAAGGCATGCAAAATATGAAAGTCTCCTTGATGAGACTTGGAATGTCATGCCAATTTGGCAATTAATTGACTGATATTAATGCCTATATTATGCTTGGTCTAACAGAATTTCAATGATGCATTTCACAGGTGAGAAAAGTAAAATCCAGTGGTGCACATTGACCATTTCAGCAGACCAAAAGCTGTTGGACTTGAATGGAAGTCTCCTTCAAATGATTTCCAGGACCCAAGAGAATCTTGGAGAGATGCTCAAGATACAGAAAAGGAAGAATGAGATGAACCACTAGATTTTGCAAGACTCTATTGGTTTGCAAAAGGAGGTAAAACGCCTTTTGGGGGAAATCTGTAAAGGAAAGGAAAGTGGATCAATTATGGGACATTCGTCCAAGCAATCCATTAAGAAACGTTCTAGGCATGAAGACTCAAAGGAAATTTAGCAGGTAAAGATGAAGCAGCCAGCGAAATGTTGGGAATGCGGAGGAGATCATTACCACTGGGACTACCCAACGAGGGAACATAAAGAGGGTAGTAGCCACAAAGTTCCTTGACTTGGGGATGAGCCAAAAGCTGAGAACCAGCAAGAGAATCTCATGGAAGCTGAGGGGCTTGGTCCTGAAAGTTCAAGAAAATAATTGAATGTGGGACAGATCTGCAAAAAATTGAAATTTTGATGTGCAAATTGTATATGTATTCCTATGCATTGGAACACCGAGGATGATGTTATTCCAAGGGGGAGGGGATTGTAATGTCTCGGTTTTGACCTCAGATGCATTAAACGGTACATGATGTATATATTGTAATTGATCATGGTGTGGAGCTAAAGGAAAAAGCCCCACCATTGATTTGGTTGTGTTTGTTTCGGCAAAAGGGATAGTTGCCGATGGTAAATTGTGCTATCCGACACATTAGAGTTTTGGCATCATGTAAATATGCACATTAATTAAAATAAATCTACAGCTATCTACGATGGTGCAATGTTAAATGAAAAGGGCATGATTCCTAAGGTTAAGGATGGTTTGTCCAACCCGTGGGAGCTATTGGGAGTTTGGCATGTGTCAACCACCCATTTTTAAACTTTTGTTATTTGTTAGTTGGGAGCAGTTATTGCTGAGTAGTGGTGGGTAAGAAGGACTGTCAGTCCTTGCCCATGTACCCACTCCACCAGTGGACTCTTCCTCTTCACATTGCATGGGGCAGAAGAAAACACTCACTCCACTCTTCCACGATCCCACTTCTTTGGAGGTTTTGGGGTCTGGCTCACTCTCACGTAGAGGGTGTTAGTTTTCCTCCCACCGCGAGTTGTTCTGGTAATCCACACACAGAGAGAGGGAGATCTTGCTTCCTTACGCACCACTTGGGGAATTTCCCCATCGTTTTGTTTAATCCTCACGCACAGGCCAAAAATCGGATGGTTTTACCTCACGCAAGGGTTGGGGGATTGTGATCTCATGCAGAAAGCTAGAAGAGTGGTCTGAGGGGCATGACTCTGCTGTTTATATGCTTTCCCTGTTAATGATAGGAATTCGTCTTCTTTCCCATTTGCGGACTATGTAATGTGGCCATCGTTTCATTGTGATATTGGGGCGGTTGTCTTCCCCTAGTTTTGGGTTGCTGTGTATGCAAGTACCTTTTTGGGTTGCTACCGAGTTGTTTTGGCCACGCTAGTGCCAAGAACAACTCTAAGTCATCTTGTTGACTTGAGCTTTGTTCACCTTTTCATTTGGAGTTGTCACCCTGTTATCTTTATTTTCATCACAGAGCTGTGAGCTGCTTGTTTTACTGCGGGTATGCAGTGGTGGGTCTTCAGACTATTTATAGTAGGATTAGAGGCTGGGTATGCTTGAGAAAACTGGTGTTTGGAGACACTCAGACAGAGTTAGACTACTGGCTTTCTTCTCCACAACCCTTGAAGAGTATTGAAAAGGGAAGTCAGAGCTTGAGGGACTGTGAAGTAGAGAAAGGAATGATTCCTAGTATTGGGTGTGTGGATGTATTAGAAGTTAGGTTAGCTCTATTGTGTTTGTCCTTAGCTCTCCATTGAGACCCCCAGCTTAGCATTTAGCCTTTCCTAGCTCTATGACAGCCTAATAAACCCAACTTTATTGACTTGGTTTTTTTGTGTAACCTTGCTATGTGTAAGCCTGCTTGACCCTTATTCCTTGGGGAATCATGCCCAGCTTGGGGGTGGCAGTGCTTCTGAGAGATTGATGAGCACGCTGGCCTATGGTTGGGTGGAACATTGCAGTGACATAGCTACTTGTGGGATGAATTCTTTTTAAGATAAGTATTCTTGACTATTTAGTCTCTGCATTTATATTTACTGATTAATGAATATGATGAACATGTGGTATGCTTGAATGAATGTATGTTTTCTTCCGCTATGTATATGAAGGATTATGCATCTTAGCATGTTTTACGTTTTAAGATTTTTATTTCAACATTATATGCCTATTCATGTTCATGGGGCTATTTGCCCGGAGGTTTTTGATGGTTTGGTAGCGTCCTCTTCGCCAGTCAGAGGGTCTGGAATGTTACATTAAATGTGTTCAAATAGGAGTCATATTCTCTCAACCATTCTTGATTAAGGCCTTCAATTGAGTGACTTTGAAATTCAAGGTCTTTAGGCCTGGGCAATAGGCTGAATTTGGGGTGTCCATTAAAAAAAAACTCGTGATTTCCCCTTTTTACCATATTGTGTAACATAAACTTGCTTTATTGCTTTAATTGATTATAAACCAGCTTGCATGAATATTTGAGGAAAGATGGAAGATTAGAAACCTACATCTTAGAGTAATCCACTTTATGCTTCAGGTTTTGAATTTCTGGATCTCTCTATTAAGCTCACCCTCCACAATAATTACTCAACTTTGGGATAACTTTTCTATTCTAAAATAAGTGGATTATACTGTTCTTTGGGAATTATCTTGTGCCATTGACAATTTTTTCTCTCTAGTTTCAAGAATAATAGTTTGGCCTTCCTCCTGCTTGTTCTTTTATGAATCTATTTGTTTACAACCTTCTTATTGGGGTCAAACATGAATTTCTCTACACCAAGATTTGTGACATGTGTTTCTGCATGTTCTTGAGAAATCTGGGACAAAATTAGCTAATAAAGAGAAACGAATAGTGCTCTTTACATGTTGAAGTCTCCCTTGAACCTTGAACAGATAAATCCATTTCAGTATCAAACATTGTGCTTAAACTACCCATAGATGTGGTCTCTTGTGTTTTATATAGTTGATCTTTAGGTAAGGGTTGGAATTGAAGGGGAACGATGTAGTGATTTGTTTAGTGACTTGGGGTCATGTTTTCTATTGATATTGAGGTCTTCAATAGAATCAACATGATTCTTTTTTGTGGAAACAACTATAAAAAAGTTGGATTACCTGTACTGAAAGTTCATGTTGGATTGAATGTACTGCCTGTGCCATGAGATTATTTTTACGTTGGATCCTGTAAGATTGCTTTGGAAAGAACCAGGAATCTCCTTTTCTATAGGATAAACAACACCTTTAACCAATTGATAAGTTGATCATGTACCCCTCTGCTAGGTTTCTATGTTGTTTATTTTCTATAGAACTGTTTATGCGAAGGATTTATTGAAAAGGGGGAAGGTGCCCCATGTTTCCTTTTTTGAGCTTGTAGACAAAAGGGCTCCCATGTTCTACTAATAAGGGGGCAGGTGATTGAGAAAAAAATCATCAACAGACAAGATGGAAGTACATGTTGCTGACAGTTGGCCGACAACACCTCCCTGGGGGGAGGAAACTAAGATATTTTCTAGGGTGGGATGTCAATATCATAGGATAAAAATAATAAATACACAGTTAAAATTTTCAAGATGAAGAGAATTAGATTTAAAGAATTAGCACAGTGTGGCATAAATGACAACCATAACATAATATTTTGTTGTTTGTTTGAATTTAAATATTTAAGGAAATATTATAGCCCGCTATTTCATTTAATCCAGTCCTAGTCAAATGTAACTACCCGTGAATCTAATTTTAGTTTGAACATATATATTTGATTCATATCCAATCCAATTTCAGTCGTATCCATTCCATATCCGAGTGCATATCTAATTACACTATTATAGTTTCGCCAGATGCAGGGGGAGTAGATTCTATATCTACTGATACAGTTTAACAATTTTATTCATCAGCATACACAATGGTTCTAGAACCAAAGTAAGTAGTTTCAATATCACTCACACCTGTAGTAGATCGTCTAGTAGAATATAAAAATCTAGTTCCATAGCTAGTTTACCTAGAGAGCTATAGCTATAAGAGTAGTGATCTACATAAAAAAACATTTGGAACCGAATAGTGGGCTACTCAATTGTAGGTGCTATTTATAGGGACAGGGTCAGGCTGGTCATAGATCATATTGATAGTATGGACATGACCTTGTTGGATGGGTTTGGTAGAACCTTACCTACTGTTAGCACTCAGAATGTACCCAAGGTTGTGAAAGGTAAATCCCAAGGTAACAACAAAACCACTTTTAGAAAGAAACTGGCTTTTCTTTCCAGAGAGGGATCTCTCAGATATAGATTTAACAAGGCCAAGAATATATGTAAACACTCAAATATTATAAATATGGTTGAAACAATACACAAAACCATTGGGCATGGAGTCACATATAGATAAAAATATCACAAAATCACATGTTTAGGAATTTATTAAAGGCAAGGTAACCATTTAGTCACAGTCATTCATTGATTCATTTGGAATGGAAGAAAAGAGAACAATCCATCAATGCAGAGCATCATATGATGAATTCTATATTGAATTTAGCAGAAGGCTTTATAAAATATTTGAAACAATGATCAGAGCACGACCAACATGAGTTCTAATCATTCAACGCTATATTTCAAATATGAAAGAAACTGAATGGAGTGTAAAACTAGAAAAAACAATCACAGAGAAAGAGAAGCACAGACTGTAATATAAATGACGCATGAATGTCTGATAATTCATTCACATTCAACTTTGTTCTTCAAAAAATATATGTTTTCCAAAACTCTCAACAACTGGACGGGTTCCAACCCCCATCTCATAAAATAGATGCAAATATATACATAAAATAATTTGATCTTCCAAGAAGATTCATAACTGAATGATCGGCTTAATTAAAGTCTTGGAACTGAATTCCTAACTCTTAGGAATAAACTACAGCTTCAATCCTAACAAATCATTAAGCTAAAATCAACTTGATAACATGTCTTCGTCTAGTCAGCTCCTTGGCGCGTAACACCTGTCCCTATGAATGAAGGATGTATTTTGTCTTTCCAAACCTCTCCACAGCTTTCCAATGCTCAGCGCTTGGGGTATCGCATTACATCATTTCTCGAATGGACACTTCCAGCTCCATGTACGCTTCATATGACACCTTGGGCAATCCTCTTCTAACAAGCAAGAACTTTTGTAAAATTTCAAAATCCTCTGTCAATTTATCCACAATAGCTTTCCCTATTAGGCCTTTTTCCAAATCATCAAATTTGGAGTGGTCCATGCGGCTCTGCACTAACAAGCTGTGATAATTCTCTTGAGAAAACATCCTTCCCTCATCCCAAAAGGAAGGCAGGCCGTATTCAAATAGTTCCTTGAAAACTTGCTTGAAGTTATTAACCTGTGCAACCATTTCATCAGCTTTGTCTTGGACCATTTTCATTAAATGATGCTTATGGATAAATTTCTTAGCCCATAGTACTATTGATATTCTATCTTTTATTCCCATATCATGTAATTTCTGGTATGTCAATGAATTTAGAAAATTCAGTGTGTTCTGGGATGTGGTAAGGGGTTTTCTCTCCATGTGTTCATTCACTAACTTTAGTCTTTGGTGAGCCAAATTGATCAGTATGTTTTGATCATCGATAAAATTCAGATAGTGCCGGAATTTGGTAATCTCTATAGACAAGGTGTTCCAAATGATGTGCTTTGCCCCTTGGAGAGGACCTTTCCCGATGTTTTTCTCTTTAAGTTCATTGAATTTCTTCTATAGTTGATTCCTGTCTTGTAATATTTTGTTCTTACTTTCACTCATTTTGGCCAACTCGGACTTGATCTTTTCATTCTCTGCTTTTAACTCTTTTATTTCTTCCTCTTTTAAGCTGACCTGGGACATAGGTATTGACAAGTCATCTGCAGAGAAGTCATTCAATGGTTTATCAATATTCACAATAGATAAGTCTTCCTCAATAGGATTCTGACTCATCAACTCCTCCATGATCTCCTTTTCCTCATTCTGGTCCTTTTTCAGGAAAGAAATTTGAGATATTAGTTCATTCCTCTCGGCTTCCCATCTGTATTTTTCTTCTTGTAGCTCGACATCTTTTCCTTTATGTTCCATCATCTCTTGATGCATATTATCTTTCTCTTCTTGCAGAGCCAATAACTCAGAGGACTAAACATGTTTAGTGCCCCGGATCTTCAAGTTTTTCTTTAAAACTTTGAAGCGCATTGTCTTTTTCTTCTAGCATTCTTCTGACCACCTGGGTGTTATCTTCCTCATTACCTGAACTGACAATATCTTCTTGTAGTTTCTTAATCTGAATGGCATTGGACTTATTTTCAACTCTTTCATGCTTCAATTGAATTTCTAATTTATCTACCAAAATTTGTAGTTTGCTTATTCTCATCATAGCTTGTAAAAGGTCTGAATAAATGATATCACTTGTTTGCTTGTGAAGCTGTATCTTGTCCGGTACACTGATTTTATCCAACTGGATTTCCATCTCTGACATCTTTTTGTCATTCACCATGGACAACTTGAAGGTATTTATTTCGGCATCTCTGGGAGATATCAAAGAAGTTTTTGCATTATTTAAATTTCTTACTCGCGGGAGCAAATTTCTTGTCTCTCCCAGAGATTGCTTTCTTTTCTCCATATAACTGGCTTTGAGTTCCTCTTTTGATTTGAAGGTTAGGCTTGATTCTGAACCATCTACACTTTTAAAAGAAAACTGATTTATTTGTACAACTTTTGTTGGGACCAGAGCAAATTTATTGAAATCATCAGAAATATCTTCATTTGAAATTCCACCACCTTGAGACAACTTGGATTTTTAATGTGATCCGTCTTCATCCAATTCCATGCTCTCGACCTCAGAGAGACTTCTTTTAATTACAATACTATTACCCTCTATTATTTGGGATACTGTAACTGGTACAGTATGTGTATCTTCGTCAGACCTGGGAGTCTCCATAAAATGCAACAGATTGGCGGTTTTAGCGAAACCTTCAATAGACTGGTGATCAAACGGTTTGTTCTTGTTGGCCTGTTTCCTCAGGGAAATTACATGGTGGGGATCATAATTTATCTTTGGCTCTTTTTTGAATTCCATGCCTGCCAATAATTTTTCAATAAACACTAAGGCACCTTTATTTTTAAAAATGAAAGAGCATACCTTGAGGGGGAATTTAATATTTGAAGATTTTTTAAAAGCTCCAAAATGCTCTTCCTCCGATTGCAACCTCTGTCTCATGAATTCTAATGCAAAAATTCTTGGGGTTAGGAAGGCGGGTAACCTATAAGGATTCCCGGTAAATCCATATACCCTTAAAACAGTGAAATATTTGTGCAGGAACCAGTCTCCAACTCGGTCCTCGGGTGAGGACTGCATCAGACACTTCATCTCTTCTAGCACATGGGGAAATTCTTCATCGAACAACATTTTATATATCTCAGACATGATTGAATTGGTGAATTCAAACATACTGATTTGCTTGGGCAAATCAGAGGAGAAAATAATACTCAAAAATTGTAACTCAGTGACATTTGAACATAGCAGCATGTTCAACAGGTAAGTCTGAAATTTAAAGAACTTGACTTTTGGGAATTCACTTAGATGAAGATGAATTGATTCTGCTAAGTACTCATCTAGACTAAACACAGGAACTAATTGGGATTCAGAATCTAAGGAACTTATTTTCAATAAAAAACCAAGGATGACTTCACTCACGCGACAATCATCATCAAGACCAAATATTTGACAGACCATAGATACCACTAATTGAAATTCATTTTTAAAAGTATGCACAGGGTAAGGTAAGAAAAGACCATCTAAAGATTGAACTTCTTTCAAAATATTGGACAGGAATTGGCAATAGATTTCAGTTTCACAACTCTTGAACAATTCAGCAAGGATTAACTCATTCACAGGTTCACGTTGGTCAGGGTAACTGTCAGGAAAATTGAGATTTTCGCGGATAACTTTGGCACTGAATTTATAGAGGATTCGAGATGTAGAGTGGCTTACAATGATTCTCTGAGAAGGGGAGTAATTCACAGCACACCATTCTATGAATTCTGGAAAATGCAGGGTTTGTTCAATGGAAAAATAGTATAAAAAGGATTTACAGACATTCAAGACATCATTTCCTTTTGAGTTATAGTGCCACAACCTTTCCTTACTGACTGATACTCTTCCTATACACAGAAAGGGGTCGCACATGCCTCTGTCTCTGTCAACTAAATAATCTTCCCTGTCATCTACAATATGACCAGACCCTTGCAATTCCTTCCCCTGGTCCATAATCTAGTTAACAATAGCAATTCAGACGGATGAATTATAGGTGTTTAAGCCTTACCTGCTAACTGTAGCGGTGTGTGCTCGAAAATGATAGTCGAAGGTTGGCGAATCCGCAAGTATTTTTCACCCATCCGGCTCCAATAAAATAACCATGAGACAAGTCAACCTCCCTTTTATAGGACCCCACTCCAGAACATTCCTTTGGCGGTTTCCACTAAACCATTTTCGCCTCCGGAGTCTACCACGATCGACCACGTGGATAGTAGTTTATATTTTGCAACCGCCCTTCACCTTTATCTGCCGTGCACCTTCACACTCTGGATCCATTTGTGGCCATTGATCTATTTCACCTTTAATTTTTGACCATTAGATCAAATGCCACGTAACTAATTCTGTCGGGCGTCCTGGTCTTATCCATCGTGCAAGTTTTTGCTCCGGAGTCATCTATGATCATTGATGTGATCTACCTTTATTTCTCCGTCGTTAGATCAGGTGGCACGTATCCAATTCCGTGGAGCGTCTTAGTTTTATCTATCGCGCAGTTTCACAAAGCGGAGCTTATACAGACTGTGGATCTCATCCGGATGGATCAACGACCGTTGATCCATATATCACATTAACCGCCCTCATACGCTTATTCTCCTTGTATATTTTGAAGAGCGGACATAATATAGGCTGTTGATCTTCTCCTTTCCGCTTCGCACCGTAGGATCTTTTGATAACTCCTCGTTTTTTCTCCTTTCATCACACTTTCATACTATAAAAATTTTAACCAAAGTATTGAAAAGTGTTATTATTCCTTCTTCACCATGGTTTTCTTGCTCCTCCGCTAAAATAATGGTGTTAATAGCTGGCTCCATCTAGGGATGATATCCTCCCTGTGAGGTATGAAAGAACTCGTAGACTAGGTGCCTGTTTTTAATTTTTTGACAGTAACTTCCATAAAACTCATCTTTTGTTTTTCGCAAATATATTATTTTTTGTTTTTAGAAAAGGAAAGCATGCCTCCTGAATCTTAGGGCCTTCACCGCGGGCTTCAAATACATTCGGCCTACCTTTCGGGTTGACTTTGTGAAGAAAAATAAGTATTTACAGGCTATAATATAGATATTACCCTCTTCCTTAGGATAGGTAATGTTTGAGATACCTTCCATTAACAGGGTTACTTTTCAAAAGAACCCCATTCGGATATTCTAACAGAAATGCGTTTTGTCCTCTGTAACCAGCAACAACATAAGGACCTACCCACATATGGTCAAATTTCCCATGTTTGTCTTTGTTCGGAGCATCCCATTTCAGGACCAAATCATCAATCTGAAACTGCTCCTCTTTGATTCTCCTGTCAAAATTACTTTTCATTTTATCCTGATGTGATTGCACCCTGTCATAAGATTTATTCCTTTGCTCATCCAGTTCAATAATCTGATTTATCCTCCTTTGCATATGATTAGGTTCTTCTTGCTGATCTTGGAAATACCTCATGACTCGGACACCTAACGATGCTGGAAAAACAACTTCAGTCCCATACACCAGTTGGAACAAAGACATGCCAATCGCTCTTTTGGTACTAATCCTATCAGCCCAAAGAGCATACTTGAGCTTGGTGTGTCAGGACCTTTTGTTATCTTCTAACAGCTTCTTGATGATCCTTACTAGGATTTTATTAGAAGATTCTGCCAACCCATTTCCCTGCGGATAATAGGCAGTTGAATGATTGAGGCTTATATGGTACTTGTGACAGAAATCAATCATTTTCTTGGATTTAAACGCGGCTGCATTATCTGTTACTATTCTTCTGGGGCACCCGAATCGAGCCAATATATTTTCCTCAAGAAAATCCATGATTACATTCTCCGTGGCTCTTTTAGTGGGGATAGCTTCAATCCATTTTGTAAAATAATCGGTAGCTGTCAAAATCCATTTTTGTTGTCCTAATGAATTGGGATTTATTTCTCCAATAAAATCCGAACCCCACTGTTGAAACGGAGCTTCTACTATTATGGGATTCAAAGGGAGAGGAAGTACCTTTCTTTTCCCATCAAAGATTTGGCATTGATGACATTTACTGGTTTCCTTATAGACATCTACAAATAATGTAGGCCAATAATATCCTGCTCTTAGGATTTTGTTTGCCGTCACCTTCCAAGAATGATGCCCCCCACAATATCCCTTATGAAACTCTTTGACTGTATGCTGAGCTTCATTTTCCAAAAGACAATTCAACAACACTCCTCCGGGGTCTTTCCAATAAAGATATTGATTTAGGATACAAAATTTGGCAGCTTTTAATTTTATGGATCGGGCTCTTGACTTACTCAACCCCTCCGGTGCTTGCAAATTTCGAAGGACATATACAATATCAGAATACCATGGAGAAGCCACAAAATCAACCATTACTTCAACTTCTGTATTTAACTGATTATCTTGATGATATAAGAAATTAATTTGCAAAGCTTCACAATTTGAATTAGCCATCATTTTAGCTAATCCTTGTCCCTTAATTAGCTTGGTGGTTTTTATTTCGATATCATACTCCAATAATGTAGCGATCCATTTTGCTCTTCTGCCTTCTAGATCCGGTTGAGTCAGGATTCCCTTTACTACAGCAGATGGAACATGGGAAATTATATGTGAATGTAAAATATATATTCTGAAATCTTTCAATGCTTTAATTAAAGCATATGCTTGTTTCTCCATGATATCATATTTCAATTCACCATCACTCAACATTTTACTTAAAAATGCTATGGGCCGTTCCAAATTCTCATCATTTTTCTGCAATAATATTGCTGCTATAATATATTCTGAAGTATATGAAAAAACTGAGAAATCTTTGGTAAAATCTGGGCTCACCAACACAGGAGCCTCTGATATTGCTTTTTTGATCTCCCAAACGGACTTTCTAGCTCCTTCATTCCACTTTATCTCATGACCTTTTTTCAACATATTAGTGATGTTCATTAGGATCTCAGCAAAACTTGGCACAAACCTTCTTAGAAAATTCACCTGCCCCAAGAAAGATTGTATCTCCTTCTTACTCCTAGGTTCACCTACTTTCAAAGTTGCACTCACCCTTTCAGGATCAATTTTTATTCTAGCTTTTGATATTATATGGCCCAACAATTTTCCTTCTTCTAATGCAAAGTTGGATTTCTTTGGATTCAACGATATACCGAACTTCCTACATTTCATGAACACTTTCTCCAAATGATGCAGATGCTCTTTGTCAGACTTTGAGTAGACCGTGATATCATCCATATAGATCACTACAAAATTCCCAATTTCCCCTGCAAAAGCGATGTCCATAGCTCGCTAGAAAGTGGCCCCTGCATTCATCAAACCGAAAGGCATCTTTGCATACATAAAAGTGCCCCAAGGTGTAGTAAAGGCAGTTTTATCTTGATCTTCAGGTAACACCTTGATCTGATTATACCTAGAAAAACCATCCAGCATTGAAATTCTTTCAGCTCCCACCACTTGCTGCAGTATATGATCCATCTTGGGTAGAGGATAGTTATCCTTCATGGAAACTTTATTCAAATTACAGAAATCTATGCACAATCTTATCTCTCCGTTCTTTTTCCTGACAGGAACCAAGTTTGCAACCCATTTTGAAAACCTCAATGTTACAATGATCTTGGCATCAAATAGCTTCTTGATCTCTTTCTCAATAATAGGCAGCAGCTTAGGATTTATTCTTCTGAGTTTCTGTTTAAAAGGTCTTTCCCCAGGATTTATAGGAATAGTATGTTGTATGATAGAGGTATCATACTCCTTGAGAACCTCATAACTCCAAGCGAAGACATCTGTATATTTTTTCATTAATTTCACATACTCTTCTTTTTATTTTTCAGGTAATTTCTTGGAAAAATTCAGAATCTTAGGATTTTCTTCTGTATCAATATTCTTGTCTTTGACAGCGTCATCAACAGGCTTTACTTTTGGATTTTTAGCTACATCATTCTGATCGAAAATCTTTTCTAAAGGGATTAGTCCTTTTGGTATGAAATTGTTTTTTAACTGGATGATATCCTTACCTCCCTAGGTCCCTTTCAATTTTTCAGTGCTATTCCCTTCCTCCTCAAGTTCTTCATCATCTTGAATATTCTCGGTGTCAATAGGAGTATTCACAAATTCTCCTGAGAGTTCCAGGAATATTCTAATCTGCATATCATCTTCGAACACCTGCCAATATTTAGATTTATCAGGAATAGACGGTCTATTGACGATTTCCACATGGTATTCCCTCTGACCAGCAACATGGGTTTCAAATTTTCCAGTGGCCACAGCTAAAGAATCAGCTACCAAATTTTCATGTCTGGGAACTACTTGAATTGCATGCTCAGTAAAGAAGTTTCCCAACATATCCCACACTTCATTTATATAAGCCCTCATCCGAGGATGCCTGGTTTGATAGATTTCATTTATTTGGTTTATCACCAACTCAGAATCTCCTAAGATTCTTATTTTTTGAGCTCCTAAATCTTTCAAAGCATGAAATCCCAATAATAGAGCTTCATATTCTGCCACATTATTTGTACATTCAAATGTCAACTTGTATGATAAGGCTTTGAAATCCCGAATAGGTGAAATTATGTACACACCAGCTCTAGCACCTATTTTCGCAGCAGACCCATCAAAGTACATAATCTACTGGCCTTCTCTTTTTTGTTTCGCTTCCAAAGCATCCTGTTCTATCCCTTCCTTTTCCTTATTCTCTTCAGACTTCTGCTACAAAGCCTCTTCTACATCATGTGGAACAGCATCATTAAAAAAAATGGAAGACCCTAAGTCAGTATCAACAGCATAGATGTGATGAATTTCAGGTTTGTCTTGACTGCTTACTACATAAGGAGTTCTCTTTTCACTATATAACCTTTTGCTCCCATCTCGAACATGAATTGTAGCATAAGACATATCCATTTGTAAACTACCTTTCAACTTGGAAGTCCAAGATCTTGACAACAGCACCCCGAACTTAGGTGGAATATATTCTATGACCACATCCATGACTATAGTTTTAGATGGAAATTTATTTAGGGTTACCACCATATCTTTAATCAAACCAAGGCATTTCACCCTTTTAGAGTCAAATGAGTACAAATCTTTATAAGGTCTTATTACTTCTAATCCCAAACTTTCTACCACTCCTTTCGGCATTAAGTTATGCGATGCCCCTGAGTCTAGCATAGCATTGTGGACCACCTTATCATGCACATTTAAACTCAAATAGAAAGGACTTCTTCACTTTATAAATTTTCAACTTTTGACCCAAACGAAATAGCAGGGTTATCATCGTTCAACTCTAAAATGTCAGATTGCCATTCTCCTTGATTTTTGACCATTTTTGTGATAGTGTTTCTGTACTCAGTTTTTTTCAATAACTCATTAAATGGAACAGATATTTTTAGCTTTGAAAGTTCATTCTGTAAATTGAAACTAGAAAGAATTTTTTCCACATCAACCGGAGCCGCCTACTTTATTGTTTTATCTCTTTGTACATCATTTTCAACCTCTTTATTTACAAGAGATTCTTTTGCAGTTCTTTTCCCTTTTATAAATTCAAAGAACTAGTAGAAGGCTGATTTGGGTTTTCCTTTCCTTTATTTATGAGGACATCCCTGTTCCTCAATCTGATTTTCCTTTGAACATCATCCTTAGCATGTAAATAACCTCTTTCATACTGCCCGGTCTCCATTTCAAATTCTGCACTTCCATCTCCCTGTCCAAACATGTTATGCTCTTCCTTAGTAAGATATATCTTTGAGTCCTATTCTCCAAAAAGATGAATCTCATTTTCAGCGGGATCTTCTTCATCAGCAACATAATTTTCCGGGAATGGTGGACGAATTTATTGTTCCTCTTGATTTCTTGGATTTCTTACGTCTCTTTGTCTGTTTTGGGGAGGAACCGGAGGATTCGGTCTTCTAAAATTAGGATTCCTGATCTGAGGCTCAGCTTGTTCTCTATTGAATCCCCTATTATCCATAGTTAATCTATCCATCAACTTTTCCACGGTTTTCAACATCATTTAAAATTTGACATCATTAGTAGAAGAAGATGTAGAAGGCAAATTTTCTTCTTTTTTCCTTCTATCAGTATCTCTATGTTTCATCTTTCCACTCACCATCATGTTTGCTTCTACTTCTAGAGCATCAGTAAACATGGCAGCAAGAGTTGCTGATTTTCTTTCCCTTAATGAAAATGCAAAATCATTATCAAAAGCTCTAGCATAATGTAATTTGGCTGCGGCTGCAGAAGGTTTTATGTCCTCCGAAATGGAATTGTAAACCCTCATGAACCTGCTAGAAAACTCATGGACAGATTCAAAACCTCCCTTTTTGAGACTGTTATACTGAGATATGAGCTGCAAAGGATTTTGTTTATCACCCCACCTATCTAGGAAAGCATTTTGGAAAGCCTGAAAATTCACAATAAACCCATTTGGCAAATCTTTAAACCATTTCTTTGCCTCACCTGACAAACTTTGGGCAAACAACCGCATTTTAACATCTGGATAATCAACTTCTTCTAAGTTGATGAAATCTTCAAACTTGGAAACATGCTGTTTTGCGGTTACGTCACCTTCTCCATCAAACAAAGAAATTGTTTGGGAATAGTTCTAAGGAAGGTCATGTAATATAGGAGGCAAACGCAAGGGAGCAAATCTGGCTGCCATTGGTCTAGGTGGATTCACAGGAACTGAAGAGCTTTGAGTATTTTGAGAGGTAAACGCTTCAACTTTAGTGGTTTGTTGCAAATCTCTCCAGAGGGAATCCAACAAATAAGATTCTAACCTATGAGGATTGAATTCAGTATTCTTAAGGTCTGACTCAGATTTGGTTCTCAACAGACTTTTACTAGCGTTAACTTCCCATTCTGTATCAATATGAGAATCTTATGATGATGATGCACCAAACAAAGGAAAACTTAACTTATCTTTATTTTTTCTCTTGAAGAACTTTTCTGGGTCTTCAAAACTTTTCAAGATTTCGGTATCAGAGTTACCTCACATGTGTCTTCTCGAAGCCAGAATGACTCCTTGAGTTCTGAAGAAGTTTTACAATGGAGTCGCCAGGACAAATATACAACCTTTTTATTGTTAAAAATTCCTGATTGCCCACAGAAATCTTCTTTAAACACTGTCGTTATCCCAGGGAAGATATGCACCTTCGTCCCCAGCAACGGCGCCAGTTTGTTAGCACTCAGAATGTACCCAAGGTTGTGAAAGGTAAATCCCAAGGTAACAGCAAAACCACTTTTAGAAAGAAACTGGCTTTTCTTTCCAGAGAGGGATCTCTCAGATATAGATTTAACAAGGCCAGGAATATATGTCAACACTCAAAGATTATAAAGATGGTTGAAACAATACACAGAACCATTGGGCATGGAGTCACATATAGATAAAAATATCACAAAATCACATGTTCAGGAATTTATCAAAGGAAAGGTAACCATTTAGTCACAGTCATTCATTGATTCATTTGGAATGGAAGAAAAGAGAACAATCCATCAATACAGAGCATCATATGATGAATTATATATTGAATTTAGCAGAAGGATTTATAAAATATTTGAAACAATGATCAGAGCACGGCCAGCATGAGTTCTAATCATTCAACGCTATATTTTAAATATGAAAGAAACAGAATGGAGTGTAAAACTGGAAAAAACAATCACAGAGAAAGAGAAGCATAGACTGTAATATAAATGACGCATGAATCTCTGATAATTCATTCACATTCAACTTTGTTCTTCAAAAAATATATGTTTTCCAAAACTCTCAACAACCGGATGGGTTCCAACCCCCATCTCATAAAATAGATGCAAATATATACATAAAATAATTTGATCTTCCAAGAAGATTCATAACTAAATGATCGGCTTAATTAAAGTCTTTTAACTGAATTCCTAACTCTTAGGAATAAACTACAGCTTCAATCCTAACAAATCATTAAGCTAAAATCAACTTGATAACATGTCTTTGTCTAGTCATCTCCTTGGCATGTAACACCTGTCCCTATGAATGAAGGATGTATTTTGTCTTTCCAAACCTCTCCACGGCTTTCCACTTCTCAGCGCTTGGGGTATCGCATTCCATCATTTCTCGAATGGACACTTCCAGCTCCATGTACGCTTCATATGACACCTTGGGCAATCCTCTTCTAACAAGCAAGAACTTTTGTAAAATTTCGAAATCCTCTATCAATTTATCCACAATAGCTTTCACTGTTAGGCCTTTTTCCAAATCATCAAATTTGGAGTGGTCCATGCGGCTCTACACTAACAAGCTGTGATAATGCTCCTGAGAAAACATCCTTCCCTCCTCATCCCAAAAGGAAGGTAGGCTGTCTTCAAATAGTTCCTTGAAAAACTGCTTGAAGTTATTAACGTGTGCAACCATTTCGTCAGCTTTGTCTTGGACCATTTTCATTAAATGATGCTTATGGATAAATTTCTTATCCCATATTACTATTGATATTCTATCTTTTATGCCCATATCATGTAATTTCTGGTATGTCAATGAATTTAGAAAATTCAATGTGTTCTGGGCTGTGGTAAACCTGTTTTCTCTCCATGTGTTCATTCACTAACTTTAGTCTTTGGTGAGCCAAATTGATGAGTATGTTTTGATCATCGATAAAATTCAGATAGTGCCGAAATTTGGTAATCTCTATAGACAAGGTGTCCCAAATGATGTGCTTTTCCCCTTGGAGAGGACCTTTCCCGATGTTTTTCTCTTTAAGTTCATTGAATTTCTTCTGCAGCTGATTCCTGTCTTGTAATATTTTATTTTTACTTTCACTCATTTTGGCCAACTCGGACTTGATCTTTTCATTCTCTGCTTTTAACTCTTTTATTTCTTCCTCTTTTAAGCTGACCTGGGACATAGGTATTGACAAGTCATTTGTAGAGAAGTCATTCAATGGTTTATCAATATTCACAATAGATAAGTCTTCATCAATAGGAGTCTGACTCGTCAACTCCTCCATGATCTCCTTTTCCTCGTTCTGGTCCTTTTTCAGCAAAGAAATTTGAGATATTAGTTCATTCCTCTCGGCTTCCCATTTGTATTTTTCTTCTTGTAGCTTGACATCTTTTGCTTTATGTTCCATCATCTCTTGATGCATCTTATCTTTCTCTTCTTGCAGAGCCAATAACTCGGAGGAATGAACATGTTCAGTGCCCGGGATCTTCAATTTTTTCTTTAAAACTTGGAGCGCATTGTTTTTTTCTTCTAGCATTCTTCTGACCGCCTGGGTGTTATCTTCCTAATTACCTGAACTGACAAGATCTGCTTGTAGTTTCTTAATCTGAATGGAATTGGCCTTATTTTCAACTCTTTCATGCTTCAATTGAATTTCTAATTTATCTACCAAAATTTGTAGTTTGTTTATTCTCATCATAGCTTGTAAAAGGTCTGAATAAATGATATCACTTGTTTGCTTGTGAAGCTGTATCTTGTCTGGTACACTGATTTTATCCAACCGGATTTCCATCTCTGACATCTTTTTGTCATTCACCATGGCCAACTTGAAGGTATTTCTTTCGGCATCTCTGGCAGAGATCAAAGAAGTTTTTGCATTATTTAAATTTCTTACTCGCGGGAGCAAATTTCTTGTCTCTTCCAGAGATTGCTTTCTTTTCTCCATATAACTGGCTTTGAGTTCCTCTTTTGATTTGAAGGTTAGGCTTGATTCTGAACCATCTACACTTTTAAAAGAAAACTGATTTATTTGTACAGCTTTTGTTGGGACCAGAGCAACTTTCTTGAAATCATCAGAAATATCTTCATTTGAAATTCCACCACCTTGAGACAACTTGGCTTTTTTATGTCACTCTATCTTCATCCAATTCCATGCTCTTGACCTTAGAGAGACTTATTTTAATTACAATACTAGTACCCTCTGTTATTTGGGATACTGTAACTGGTATAGTACGTGTATCTTCGTCAGACCTGGGAGTCTCCATAAACTACAACAGATTGGCGGTTTCAGCCAAACCTTCAATAGACTGGTGATCAAACGGTTTGTTATTGTTGGCATGTTTCCTCAAGGAGATTATATGGTGGGGATCATAATTTATCTTTGGCTCTTTTTTGAATTCCATGCCTACTAATAATTTTTCAATAAACACTAAGGCACCTTTATTTTTAAAAATGAAAGAGCCAACCTTGAGGGGGAATTTAATATTTGAATATTTTTTAAAAGCTCCAAAATGCTCTTCCTCAGACTGCAACCTTTGTCTCATGAATTGTAATGCAAAAATTCTTGGGGTTAGGAAGGCGGGTAACCTATAAGGATGCCCGGTAAATACATATACCCTTAAAACAGTGGAATCTTTGTGCAGGAACCAGTCTCCAACTCGGTCCTCGGGTGAGGACTGCATCAGACACTTCATTTCTTCTAGCACACGGGGCAATTCTTCATCGAACAACATTTTATATATCTCAGACATGACTGAATTGGCGAATTCAAACATACTGATTTTCTTGGGCAAATCAGAGGAGAAAATAGTACTCAAAAATTGTAACTCAGTGACATTTGAACATAGCAGCATGTTCAATAGGTAAGTCTGAAATTTAAAGAACCTGACTTTTGGGAATTCACTTAGCTGAAGATGAATTGCTTCTGCTAAGTACTCATCTAGACTAAACACAGGAACCGATTGGGATTCAGAATCTAAGGAACTTATTTTCAATAAAAAACCAAGGATGACTTCACTCACGCGACAATCATCATCAAGACCAAATATTTGACAGACCAGAGATACCACTAATTGAACTTCATTTTTAAAAATATGCACAGGGTAAGGTAAGAAAATACGATCTAAAGATTGACCTTCTTTCAAAATATTGGAGAGGAATTGGCAACGGATTTCAGTTTCACAACTCTTGAACAATTCAGCAAGGATTAAATCGTTCACAGGTTCACGTTGGTCAGGGTAACTGTCAGGAAAATTGAAATTTTCACTGATAACTTTGGCACCGATTTTATAGAGGATTGGAGATGTAGAGTGGCTTACAATGATTCTATGAGAAGGGGAGTAATTCACAGCACACCATTCCGTGAATTATGGAAAATGCAGGGTTTGTTCAATGGCAAAATAGTATAAAAATGACTTACAGACATTCAAGACATCATTTCCTTGTGAGTTATAGTGGCACAACCTTTCCTTACTGAATGATACGCTTCTTATAGACAGAAAGAGGTCGCACACGCCTCTGTCTCTGTCAACTAAATAATCTTCCCTGTCATCTACAATATGACCAGACCCTTGCAATTCCTTCCTCTGGTCCATAATCTAGTTGACAATAGCAATTCAGACGGACGAATTATATGTGTTTAAGCCTTACATGTTAACTATAGCGGCGTGTGCTCGAAACTGATAGTCGAAGGTTGACAAATCCGCAAGTCTTTTTCACCCGTACGACACCAATAAAATAACCACGAGACAAGTCAACCTCCCTTTTATAGGACCCCACTCCGAAACATTCCTTTGGCAGTTTCCACTAAACCATTTTCGCCTCTGAAGTCCACCATGATCGGCCACGTGGACAGTAGTTTATATTCCGCAACCGCCCGTCACCTTTATCTGCCGCGCACCTTCACACTCCGGATCCATTTGTGGCCATTGATCTATTTCACCTTTAATTTTCAACCATCGGATCAAATGCCACGTAACTAATTCCGCCGGGCGTCCTGGTCTTATCCGTCGTGCAAGTTTTTTCTCCGGAGGCATCTATGATCGTTGATGTGATCTACCTTTATTTCTTCGTCGTTAGATCAGGTGGCACGTATCCAATTCCACGGAGCGTCTTGGTTTTATCTATCGCGCAGGTTCACAAAGCGGAGCTTATACAGACCGTGGATCTCATCCGAATGGATCAACGACCGTTGATCCATATATCACATTAACCGCCCGCATAAGCTTATTCTCCTCACATATTTTGAAGAACGGACATAATATAGGCCGTTGATCTTCTCCTTTCCGCTTCGCACCGTAGGATCTTTTGATAACTCCTCGTTTTTTCGCCTTTCATCACACTTTCATACTATAAAAATTTTAACCAAAGTATTGAAAAGCATTATTATTCCTTCTTCACCATGGTTTTCTTGCTCCTCCGCTAAAATAATGGTGTTAACACCTGCAAACAAGGAAGAGATGGAAGAGGTAGATGAGCTAAAGACCTTTCCATCGCAGGACCTTATTTTCTTTTCAGGACCTTACCTTAACCTGAGCAGAGTTGTGCTTGTAAGTGATAATCTAACCTAAGAAAGAAGGAAAGGCCTTATATTCCCCTCAAATATCTATGTTGAGACAGATTTGAGCAATATATCACCCCCCAAATATCGTGTAAGGTACGTTAAGTAACTCCCCCTTCGCACTCCCAAAATTACCACTTAAAGCCCTCCTTTCCACACTGAAATTTACCATCTTTGGCCACCTCTATTTTGGAATGAAGTCACCTTGGCCCTTACCCATTTGATAGCAATAGGACATGTTAGTGCTCTAAAAATTACCAGGTCCAACCTTGACCAGCCCACTCAAATTCTCCCAACTGTTTGGAGGAGAGTGTTAACATTAATAAAAGAGGATAACTGCTAAGGTTATGAGGTGAAGTGGTTTGGTTTTTTCAAAAGGGAGTAGCTAGTCCCTTCCATTCCCAATTAATCTACTTGAGATTTTTCATTATATCATGTTTCCTCTCCCTAACATAAGAAGGATGAAAGGAAAATCCAAAGGAAAGGCATCATGAAGAAAGGCAATAGAGGAAACATTAGTTTGAAAATAATATCAAAATCTAGTAGCATATCCAAATATAGGTATAGATTAGTAGTAGGGTCCTTAGTCCTAGATCAAGGTTGAATCCATGTTTGAGAGCCAATATAATTTGATTCTAAAGTAGTATTCACCAATGAAATAACACTACTACCATATAGAATGCACTTTATGAAAAAATATATTAAGCTAGCATCTTTCCTAGCTCCCTTTGTTAACCCAGTAGAAGATACTCTTTTTTTAGAGCTAGAGCCTCACCCTGGATCTCTCTTTGTTTTAGAGCCATAGCCCATTTATAACTGAGTGGATCCATATTTAATGGGTTCATATGCTTAGTCAGTCCTAGTCAAGGAAGCAGATCTAGGTGCAGTATACTATATAATGAATGAGAAGCAGTAGCTAAAGATCTATTTTTACTAGGGATTAAATTAAAACTTCATGTAAATACCTCTAGACCACATATAAAACAAGATAGGACTTCCTCCCAAGTTTCAATATAATTATATTAAATGATGAAGCCCCTTTGCAAGATGACCTGATAAATCTCCAAGACAATGTACCAAAATAGTGTTGGTAAACCCAACTTATGAGATTGACCACCTTACTTCACCATTTGACATCACCCTTGAGCTCCAATATATCCACGTACATAACTACCTATAATATTTGGAGCCTGACACTCTTTGATGCCCTTAGTTGAAATGAAAAAACTAGGGTTGGACATCACTAGGCGTACTCTATTCCTTTGATTCCAAATTAAAAGAGTGCAATGGTTGGGCATGATTAAGGAATTGGTTGTGGGAATGGTGAAATATTCTATAAAATTTTGGATGATGTATGTTATCATTGCAGATGTTTTCCCAACATATGGCATTCTTTTATCTAAACATTGGGGAACATCTAGGATTTAGTATTAAATTTCATCTTTCATATGCTTCCATTCTAGTGTTTGTTGGGGAAACCCACATATTTAATAGGGAGCCCAAAAGAACTTATGTTATTATTGATCCTCAAAATCCCACCTACTTGCCATTATACACCACTAACAATATTGGAAATTTTGTTATTAGCCATTAGTCTTTTGCTTCTTTTAATATGAGATGTCATACCTCCTACTACCGCTAATTCTTATTCTATTGTTAGGACTACTGTCACTGTTATTGCTTCTGGTTATGTTGGTCTGCAGATTTTGCTTGTTATGATATTGTTGCTTCTTGAGATAGATGACCAAGCTACAAAATAAAAGAATACATAATAGTATTACGTTGAACCTAGAATTGCATATATACAAACTTGTCATGTAGTTTCCAATATATATATATGATGCATGCATATTTAAGTTTAACTTGAAATTCCAACTCAATCATTAATATATGATGATATAGCATATCTAAGTTTCCCAATTCCATATAAACAACAACAATACAATATTTTTACCTAGTCTGGGGGATCTATTTATAAATGAGGTCAATATAGTCATTTCAGTCTTGTCGTATAAAAAATAAGTGGAATGCAATCATGGCTTCTTCTTCATGCGATGCAGTGATTGGATTGAATCACAATATAAGTATAACCATAAGTAAGAACAACTTGAACTACCTGTAATAATTATAATATTATACTAGTTCAATCAGGGCTTATGCAGGTCTTATACATATGATACTTGCATAAGACATGTTAACTTTTATTGTCATTAGTTATATACAACAAGAATGATAACAATGCCTTGTGTGTATAAGGCCAATTTCTATGGGAACGATACTACAGATAAGGTAGTTTTACTAAAACAACAAATGGAGTTAAGCTAGTAGTTATGAGTCATGTGGACTTTATACATATTCTACTGGCATAAAGAAGTTCTACTTGCTTATGTTGAAATCATGGAGCTTACAACAGAAGTCTCCCCAATGGGATTTCCATGGACCAAGACAAGATAATTAGGGCTCTATGGTACATTAGCTTACCTATTATTTAAGCTCAACCAACAAGTGTATTATCCCTCCACGATATAGGGGAGCTGTGTAAGCAAACCCACTAAGATTATGATCCTAGTTGCCACCACACTTTCCTGTCTTCTGTTGTTGGGGTGGGAGTAAACACCAAACCACCACTTGTTACAGATATTGGTTCTCATTGTTGTTGGTTCGAATAGCTTCTCCCTATGTTGGCTCTTGAGCTCCCTGGGATCCCTATCTATAATATATGATATTGTCATGGAGAAATTCTACTTTATTATTGATGTAACCATAGTTATATGCAAGAAGAATAAGAAAATCAACAGTAATGGCAGTCTCTATAGGGGATATTTTTCATGGAACAATGCATGGACTAATCCTAATAGATTAATGCTAACTACAAGTGAACTAAAGCTAGTCTCTTTGTGCATGGGACCGAACATGATGACTAAAGCTATGAGTGAATTCAGAGTGCATGTATGTGGTGGACATAACATATAATACTACCATATACATATGTGTGTGTGTGTGTTGTTATAGTCACATATATTAAAATAAATATCTACATGTGCTAAGCTTAGCTCAGGCCAAGGCTTACACAACTAGTTGAACAATGAAATTTCTAGGAAACACAAGTTTATATAAGAATGAGCTAATCATTGACAAATAATTAGGCATTCAAAGGATTTCCAGCTTTGACTACAACTAATAGTATGACGTCGAAGAACTTGGGCTCGCATGTCTAGTTTCACTTGTCCATTTTCATTATGTAGTGTCAGGTTTGGTTCATGTATGATACTGGCATAGATAAGTTTAATTATTCTTTGTAGTTTCAAATATACTTGTTTCCTATTTCCATGGAACAAAAATACTGATCCTAAATGCATGACAGTCATTGGAATAAGGGAGATCATTTGGTAAAGCCAAAGTGGTTAAAGTTTGTACATTACAGCAGGATAAACAAGTTGTAGCTGAAGATGTTTTTGAACTTATAAACATTGTTAATGTTTCTTTATGTAAGCTTAAAGGATTGTAGATGCTTATATCCAGAAAAAAATATTTCGTCTGGACAACAATGGGGTTGCTTAGCTGTTGGAGTAATGTATATCATCTGGTAAAGCCATGTACAGTGGTTCAGGATTGCACATGGAAACAGAGAAAATATGGTTTAATAAGGTAAATTTCAGCTTCACGAATTGGGTATCCTAAATGTGTATCTCTTCCATTCTACAATCATGGACCTCTTTTCCTTGTTGCACATTTGCAAGTAGGCACATGCTAATAAAACACTAACAATGGTCACCGTGTTGGGTTTTAGATCCTCCTCTTGCATTTAACAAAAGAGCTTCAATGTGACTTCGGGACTTTTTGCAAATGTTGATAGTGAGGATCCAAGTATCTAATTAATGGTATAAAATGAATATGAATTGGAGAGGAGACATTACTTACCTCGGTGGACATAAAAATTACAGTATAGATCCCTGAAACCTCTATTGTGCACCATCTCCCCATGTTGGATGTCGAATCAATGTGGCTTGATTTGATATGCACAAGCCAGATGTGAAGTATACATTTGATAACTGCTCTAGTTCTATTTCTTGAATGGATTTTTTTGTTGCATATAGTTCGAAGGCGGGTTCAAAACCCTATTTATCCTTCATGCATGATACAACAAGGTATATCTGAGGCATCTGAAGGTGACCTGACATGAAGAATTTCTTCATATCTATCTTTGATTCAGTGTTGGGCTAATTCTTAAAACCTCCCTCAGTATATATTTCCATGTCATATGTCCCATATATCTTTCTCTCAATCAATGATGGGTCCTCTGTAGAAAAGACAACAACATCAATTTGAATAGCATTAGTGGGAGATTTGATAGTCAGCAAAAGCACTCTGTTGGGCCGACACTGATACTGAAAGATGAAATCTCTCTTCTCTTCAACATCTTTTGTGGGAACATGGAATGAGGAGTTTGAATGGGTGCACCTCACCTTGCTAAAGGCTCAAACTCCCTGACCCGGACAAAACTCTTTTTTTTTTGAACGCGGGATCAAAATCGTTTCGAAGGTAGGATCAAAACCCTGTTTATGATGCCAAAACTCTTTTTTCAATGTGAAAAGTGTATTCTTCACACATTGCTAAAATTGAAAGTAATTACTTATATTATATTTTTGTTCATTTTTTATTATTTGATTTATATATATTTGTTTTCAATTTTGATTATTTGATTTATATATATAATTTATATTAATATTTACCAACAAAAATATAAAATGAAATAACTATTCTGTTATGTTTTTAGACTTTAATATTAATATAAATTAATTATATTATATAGGTTATATTATAACTATAACCATATGACATATTAATACTTATGTTAATATATATTAAAACTAGAGTTATGAGCTGGTAAAGTTTTTGCTAAAAGGTTGCTTTAAAATTTGGAAACTTGTAAATTTTTTAAAAGTTATTTCTAAATTTGGAAACTCGATACAATGTAGAAATTATGGAATCACTGTTTCAACACCTTTTATTAATTATTTATAAGAAACAAATAATACCTTTTCCTTTATGGAAACTTGAAGAGATTGCTAACTTTTCCCCACGTGATGTTTGTCAGGTTTCTATGGAGATTGGATATTCCATAAACAAAACAAATAAAAGTAGCACTTGGGAGACTAAAACTTGCAAAGCACCTAAATTATGGGAAATAAAAATAACTAAGTGATTCCCTACATCAATAAACACAAATAGGCATGTTTCAAGGAGAAAAAGTTAAAAATTGAGTTCTTTGGATAGAACCATGACCTCTGTGGGCTGTTTGGAAAGAGTCGTGACCTTTGTGAGTTGTTTGGATTAAGTCGTGACCTTTTTACACATAATTTTTGGGCTGGTAAATTGGGTTGTGACCTTTTTTGAGTCTTCTAGATTGAACCGTGAATGTTTCTTGGGCTGCCTTGAATCAATTTCTGGTCTGCTGACTGTTTTGAGGTCAATCCTAATTATAAAACTAGGCCTTCAAATACTACCTGGTTTCTTTTCTAATACTTCCTTCCATATATGTGTAAGCAACTATGGAAGAGTTGTTAGGGATATGAGACTAGTTCTGGGTTAGCACCCACATTTATAATGGAGTCTTTGATTGGTTAAAATATTGTTCTTAGTGCTTCCACCAGTTCAATTAATGGATCAACTATTATGACATTTAAATTAGGATTTGTGCCCAGTGAAGCTACGTCGAATGGTGGAGCTATTTCAACGGTCACAAATCATGATAACTATATTGAAGTTAGAAAAGCACCTCAGTATGGGATTGGGGACTCCCACGTTGTGCACATCATGAATCAGGTGGGTGGTGATGTTAGATGCCAAATTTACCTGACCACTAATGCATAAAGGAGGTTTAACTTGATAGTGATAAGGAGAGGTCATCACTGCATTATACATATCATGATCTGCGAGGTTAGGCATGCAATAGGTCAAGGAATCGAAATATTTACTTGAAAATCTAAGATGGGATCAGGCCTCTACCTTTACTGCATATGGATCTGAGACTGGTTTTGGGTCAGCACCCCAGTTTAATTATAATTGAGTCTTTTATTGGTTAAAATATTGTTCTTGGTGCTTCAATATGCTCAAATTGTGTTCATGTAATTACAAATAAATTAAATCCTCAAATATATGAGTGGGATTTAGATAGTCGGCCCCAAACCCATGATCTCTGTGGGTTTTTTGGACAGAACCATGAATTTTGTGGGTAGTTTGGACAGAGCCGTTACCTGTGTGAGTTGTTTTAACTAAGTCATGACCTTTTTTGGGCCACTAAGATGGGTTCTAGAAACCTAATTTTCCTTTGGCACGCGCTTAATGTTTTGCTTCAATGGTGCAACAGGGATAAAGACGGTCAAGAGAAAATTCATGCAATTGCTTTGTTGGATCGATGAAGATCGAGGTGCATGGCACCAATATTACAGAAGGCAGACAATTTACAAAATTTACACTTCATTGTCAAAATTGCAATTTTCCATGACACAATTAAAAATGACTAACATAAATGACTAATTCATATTGTTCTAGCTAGTCATTTTTTATGTCGTGACTAAATTGGTCATTTATGTTAGTCATTTTTAACTCTGTCACTTATTATCTAGTCATATATGTTAATTGTTGACTAAATTATTCATTAATTTTAGTTGTTTATAGTTGGGTCAATCAAAATTTCTCATATTTAGTAGTAAATCACTTTAAAAACTTGTGGTGACTAGAATTTTTAGTTATGTAGTAGCTAATTCCTCATTTTGTACTAGTGTACAAAGCTCAAAAAGGAGAAGCCACAGTCTTACCGCCTGCAATTTTTTCCTTGTGGCTAGTCCCTCTCCAGAGCCCTTGTCGCAAAAAAAAACAACAACCAAGAAGTCACATGCATAATAATTTCAATCCACAAGTCAAAAGGTATTATGCATATATAAACTCTGGGTAAAAAGACTTTCCTTAATATGACAATACAATTTATTTAATACTTTCTCGGTGTTGAAGACTTCAACTGAACTCACCCAAACGAAACCTACATGAGGTTTGACACCATCAGCATAGTGTTCAAGTTTGGATAGGGAGAAAAGAGGACAAGGGCCAAAACTGTTGGTTCCTCCCTCTCTGTTTGTAGACAGTAAAATGACCAGTTTGAACAATGGAAGGCCAGTTGCAGAGGTGAGAAGGTCGGTAAATTCAATCTCATTGACACGACAAAAATTGTTTTAAGGAAAATTAAAGACCTAGGGTTTTGTACCCTTTTTATTTTCCCACCAGCTGGAGGATTTAATGCAATCACATGGGTTTCATGTGAACGAACTTCAGTTGTAACCCTTCTTTTCGATTTCACCAACTTTGTCCCTTTTAACAAGCTAGTGTAATGTGTATAATATATATATTCCTGCCATGGAGCACATTACTTAGAGTAACGTAAGTTTTATTATTTATGCCTGCAAAGTCCTTAACCATGGTGGAAACTTACATGCATAGGTTATACTCTAAAATTTGTGTATGTGTGTATAGTTAATACCCATGCATGCTAGGTTGATATAGTAGAAGCCATTCATATAAAGATTGAAAACCATGTTAAGGAATCCACCCGCACAACCAGATTTTGAAGGTACATGTGTTAGTCGCAAGGACTAAATAATACCATGAATTTAACCTCTTACAACCCTTAAGTAGTACAAGGGTAATAAAACAGAAAAATGATCTACAACATAGCAAACAAAGTTTTAATAACCATTCTGTCACAAAGTATGTGATAACAACAGTTCATAAAGTAAAAGAAAGTTGATAATACCGTAAGTATATGACTTTTATAGTTAAGTAAAGTATTTATAAAAAAATAACATCAAGGTTAATTACAGTAAATAATTTTATTTATTTATTTATGAAAATTAAGGGATGTTACAGAAGCTATTAAGATTTCTATGAAATTGGAAGCTTCATTGGTCATAGAAACTGGTGCAGGAATGATGTAGATATAGGCCCGTGTTTGCAACCTCACATTGAAAATACAGGATATCAAGAAAGGAAAAGAAGTGTAGGAGGAAATCTGGTGTAAATGATGTAGAACGAAGGGCCATCATAAATATTCATGAACTATCTTTCATCAGGCGCAAAAATTTTGATAAATACACAAGGAACTCCCTGGTGTAGAAATTGATAGACCAGGGGACATCGATCAGAAGAATGCTTACATTTACAAAAAAATAGTAAACGCACCGTCCAACCTATATTGTAAGTTTTGTCGATAAGTGGGACACAACGAGAAAGATTGCATGGCATATCATTTTCTGTAGGAGAAAACAATCGACGCATGCCTGATGAAAAATGATGAATAGATGCAAGCCGAGCAAGCTCAAACACAATATCCTCATCCCAGGGGAGGCATTATTTTCTAAGGTCGAGGAGGATTTTGTCACAGAAGAGGCCAATTAATTTGTTATAATTATGGACATATTGGACATTTTTATAGAGATTGCACTAATCCTACATCGACATGTTCGTATTATAAAGCATTGGATCAGATTGTTGAAGAATGTACATAGTTGATTGCTAAGTTCTAGGGTAGAAACATGGGTAACCAAAACCCACCTTAGAATGATAATCCAAACATTCATAATATTTATGTTGAACCAAGGAATCCTAATATTGTTGTCATGACAAGAGCAGGTGTTGCGATTGGAGGAGATCAAGAAGCACCATATGGACAACCAAGGGATTGACCAACACAAAAAAGGTGCCATTTGATGTCCAGGAAGAGAAGGAAGTATTCTTGGATGCTCAACATGAGTTCATTGACAAAAATAAAGCGTTGAATTCTATTTTTGTATCGAATGAAGGATGGATATTGGAAATTCCTCAAATATTCGAACAGTTATTCCAAAAGAAATGTTGATGTATTTGTAACTTCAGAATGTATTCATCTATGTATCTTATGTATTGTAACCCGATGTTTATTCTGGGATGTATATTTTATGTATTTGAGTCATGTTTTTATGCCCTGATGTTCCGATCAGGAGGATCAATAATGTAAACAAGTCATGTCAAGTCATAGTGGGTAACCCTCCAATTGTGCAAGGGTTAAAGTCCCTGTAGTTCTGGGGCACTTTTGCTATTAGACTCTCCTAGTAGAGGTCAGCCCTAGTAGGGTTTTAGTCATGTTGGAATTAGTATAAATAGAGAGTTGGGATCTCTATTTAGCACACATCACTCACAAACTCAAGTGTAGTACATATTTGAGGAAGGAGAAGACACTGGGGCTAGACAAGAAGAAGATTACTGCCATCGGGAGTGCATCTTACTGTTTTGGGGTTTTACATCTTGTGCTGATTCTATCTCTGAGGAAGTTGCGGGGTTTTCTCCATTTATGGTTTCCTCGATCAAAAACACTGTGTTCATTGTCTCTTGTGTTTGATTGCTGTACTTGTTATTCTCTCAGTAAAGATCCTAACATAATGCTAGCTTAATGTTGAAAAACTAACATGGTCTCAGAGATAACCTAAGAAGAAGACATTGTGTAGCTGTGGGAACTAGGGATTCCTAGTTTGTGGATATTCCTCCACAGATTTTTAGAAAAATTAAGGTGGAACAACTCTCCTCCTTAGGGCACATCTTTCTATCGAAGCAGAATCCAATTATGAGGTTTTTCAGTTTTGGACCTGTCACTACTGTCAGAAATAGGGATTTTCACAGAAAAAGGAATTTTTCAGTGAGCCTAGGCCTGGATTGATCTCCTCCCCAAAATTAAAGTTAGGGTAAAATTTCAAGGCATTTGGGTGGACATAACTCCATAAAAGAAAAACCCTAATTTTCCCCTGAACCAGCTCTACAGGATTTCAGCTCAAGTTTCATATCTGACATCTTGAACCTGGTAAGATATAAAATATTTTATATTTACATTTGAGGTTCTCAGTTAAGATGTCTCATCATACCAAGCTTGATGAAAAGCTTGAGGGAGCTAATAACTTCCGAGCCTGGAAGTATAGGATCTCCTTGGTCCTGGAAGAAAATGAATTAGACTCCTACATCCATGAGGAGGTTCCAGTTCCAGAGGGAGATGAGGCAAAGGCATTACATAAGAAGAAGCTGGTGATGGCAAAGAGGATCATTGCTGATTCTATCAAGGATCACCTTATCCCATAGGTGTCCTCTCTCAAGACAATTAAAGCTATGTTGATACCCTAACCAAATTGTTTGAAGGGAAGAACATCAATAGGAAGATGACCCTAAGAAACCAACTGAAGAATGTGAAGATTCAGAATGTAGAAACAATCCAGTATTACTTTACAAGAGTTTCTCAGATCAAAGAGCAACTAGAAGCAGTTGATGAAGAAGTGGAAAATGCAGAGATTGTAATGACTACATTGAATGGCCTTCCTAGGCCATGGGATTCTTTTATCCAAGGAATCTGTGCTAGGAAGAAGTTATTTAAGTTTAGAAGACTAAGGGAAGAGTGCTCTGAAGAAGAAGCTCGAATAGCAAATCGAGAAGAGAATATGGGAAGTGAATACCAAGCTCTTATAGTACACTCCAAGTCAAGCAAGAGAAAATATCATGGTTCCAGAGGTAAGAACTTTTACAAGGATAATACTAGAAGAGATGTATCTAGGATCATATGCTATACTTGTGATGAAGCAGGACAATATGGAAGGAATTGTCCTAACAAATAGAAGATAGTAAAGAAGAGCAACAAAAGAAGACATCATGCTCATGCTGCAGAGGATGATGAACCATCCAAGAGATCTAGATATGAAAGTGAAGATTCTTCAAGTGAGGATGAATATGTTCTAATATCAACTCTCACAGGTAACATTACTCATGGAAGTGATGATTGTCTTATAGACAGTGGGGCTTCCAAACATATGACTAGATTCAAGAATCCTTTGTAAGACTATTAGAGCATGAATCACCTCACAAGGTAAAGCTAGGAGATGACTACCAATATCCAATAAAAGGTAGTGGGGAATCTTCATATAAGTTAGACTCTGGAAAATCCCTAACAATGAAAGAAGTATTGTTTATTCCACGACTCAAGAAGAACCTTCTCTCCATATCAGCATTAGATGCAAAAGGAATGCGGGTTGCATTCATAGATGGTCAAGTCATCATGTGTCCAAAAGGAAAGACTATCAATGATGTGGTAGTAATTGGAGAACAAGAAGGAGGATTATACAAATTGAAGGGCCATCTAGAACAAGCCTTGGTTCATGACATAGTAGAGCCAAGTGAACTTTGGCATAGAAGGCTTGCACATGTGCATTACAAAGCACTACCTATTGCAAGCAAAGTTGTCGAAGGTCTTCCATAAATTCAAGCAAAACATGATGGGGTCTACAAAGGATGTGCGAAAGGAAAGAATACAAAGAATACATTTCCAAGCAGTGAAAGCAAAGCAAAAGGAATCTTGGAAATCATCCACTTCGATGTATGCGGTCCTATGTCATCAAACTCTCTAAGTGGGTATGCATATTATGTTTCTTTTATTGATGACTTTTCTAGGAAGACATGGGTTTACTTCATGATGTACAAAGACAAAGTATTCAGTAAGTTCAAAGAATTCAAAGCCTTGATCGAAAACCATACTGAAAAGAAGATCAAGACCATTCGATCAGATAATGGCAGAGAATTCACTTCAAATGAATTCAAAGAGCTATGCAAAGAATCAGGGATTAAGAGGGAGTTGTCCACTCCTTATAATCCTCAACAGAATGGGGTTGTGGAATGGAAGAACATAACTATCATGGAAGCTGCAAAAGCAATGCTTCATGATCAAGACCTTCCTATGCATCTTTGGGTAGAAGCTACCAGAACAGTGGTGTATGTACAGAACCGTACTCCACATAGAGTACTCAAGAACAAGACTCCTGAAGAAGTCTTCTCCGACAAGAAACTAGAAGTCAGCCATCTCAGAATATTCAGTTGTCCTGTGTACATCCAAATTCCAAAAGAGAAGAGGACTAAATTAAATACTTCAGGAAATATGTGTATATTTGTAGGATACTCTGAAAGCTCAAAGGCTTACAGAATATATTTCCCAGGATATAAGAAGATTGACATCTATAGGGATGTGATATTTGATGAAGACACAGCTTAAAACAAATCCAGAAAGAGACCTGTTGGAGATCCTGAAGAAGCAGAAGCACCCAGAACTCATGATACAACCATGAATGAAGAAAATCAAGAAGAAGATCGAGAATTTAAAGAACCACAAAGACTTGTAGATCCACCTCTGGAGAAGAATCCTCATAAGAGGAAACCTGCTTGGGTACGAGAACTTATCTAAGGTGCAGAAAGATATGGGGCTCTAGAAGAGAATAACAAAGAAAGAAAGAGGACCAGATCCTATTTCAGGTATGTAGATTTACTATGTGATTTCATTGATAAAGAAACTTCCAGTTATGAAGAAGCGGTAGAATGGAAAAAATGGAAGGATGCTATGATCAAAGAGTACCAATCGATCATGAAGAATGATGTTTGGGATGTTGTCCCAAGACCAGATGGGAAGTCAGTTGTAACTTCCAAATGGATCTACAAGATCAAACATGCTGTAGATGATAGCATTGAAAAGTATAAGGAAAGATTTGTAGCTCGAGGTTTCTCTCAGAAAGAGGGAATAGACTATGAAGAGACCTTTGCACCTATAGCCAAATACACTTCCATCAGATCAGTACTTGCTCTGGCTGTAGTGATGAAATGGAAGATACACCAGATGGATGTCAAGACTTATTTCTTGAATGGTGTAGTGTAAGAGGAAGTGTATGTAGAACAACCACTTGATTTTGAGAGACATGATAGGAAGTCTCATGTGTGTAGATTGAAGAAAGCTCTGTATGGTATGAAATAGGCACCCAGGACATGGTACGACATAATCGATGGATTTCTATCCAGTTTGGGCTTTACCAAGAGTAAAGTAGATTCCAACCTTTACTACAAGGTTGAAGATGGCAACCCAGTGATGCTTCTACTATATGTAGATGATCTGTTTGTGACAGGTATGGATGGGTTGATTACTGATACAAAGAGAAATCTTGCTGCCGAGATCAAGATGAAGGACTTGGGTATGATGCATTACTTTCTAGGTATGGAGGTGTGGCAGAGTGCGAATGGAATATTTCTTGGAAAAGGGAAGTATGCAGTAGAGATCCTGAGGAGGTTTGGGATGATGGACTGCAATACTATGGCCACACCTATGGCATCGAACCTGAAGCTATTGAATGATGCTTCTTCAAGAGTCGGTTGATGCTACGATGTATCGTCAGATGTTGGGTCATTGATGTACCTGACAAACACGAGACCATAAATTTGCTTTGTTGTGAACACCTTGAGACAATTATTGACAGATCCGAGAAATGTTCACTTGATTGTTGAAAAGCATATTCTGAGGTACTTGAGGGGTACAATTGATTATGGGCTCAAGTATGATGTGAATCAAAAGATTAACCTGGAGGGTTATGTTGATTCAGATTGGGCAGGCAGTGCCATCGATACGAAGAGAAATTTAGGGTGTTGCTTCAGTATGGGATCAGGTGTGATCTCTTGGTTTAGTAGGAAGCAATCCTATGTGCCACTGAGTACAGTTGAAGCAGAGTATGTCGCAACTTATTCAGCTAGTTGTGAGGCAGTATGGCTATGGAAGCTACTGTCTGATTTATTTGATCTCTAGATGGATGCTACTTGTATACATTGTGACAACTAGAGTTGTGTAAAGTTGTCAGAGAATCCAGTGTTCCATGACAAGTTGAAGCATATCGAGATCAATTATCACTATATCAAGGATATGGTGCAGAGGGGAGCCATGAAGCTCCAGTATGTTGCGACGGAGGAACAGATAGCTGATGTGTTGACAAAACCATTGGCCAGGGTGAAGTTCGAGTACTTCAGGGAGAAGCTTGGTGTTCTCCAGATCGAGGTTTCCTCCAAGGGAAAGTGATGAATCCCATAGCCATTCTGACATGGTGAGAGGATTGGTTCCTTCCATGGTTATATGTAAGGGCTAAGACATTCTGTTCATGGCTAAAGGATTTGGTTCCTTCCATGTTAGATGTGAGCGCTGGCCATTCTGTTGAGTAGGATAGATGTAAGGACTACTTCCATTCTGACGAGCAGGTCAGATTTAAGGGTAGTTCCATTTTGTTCATGGATAAAGGATTTGGTTCCTTCCATGTTAGATGTGAGTGCTGGCCATTCTGTTGAGTAAGACAGATGTAATGGCTACTGCCATTCTTACGAGCAGGTCAGATGTAAGGGTAGTGCCATTCTGTTCATGGCTAAAGGATTTGGTTCCTTCCATGTCAGATGTGAGTGTTGGCCATTTTTTCGAGTAGGATAGATGTAAGGGCTACCACCATTCTGACGGGTAGGTCAGATGTGAGTACTGGCCATTCTGATGTAGGATGAGCTCCTACATATATATAAGGGCTACCGCCTTTCTGATGAGTAGATCAAATGTGAGTGCTGGCCATTCTGATGTGACTGTAGGATTAGGTCCTATATGATCAGATATAAGGGCTACCACCTTTTTGACGAGCAGGTCAGATGTGAGTGCTGGCCATTCTTATGAGTAGTTCAGATATAAGGGCTACTGCCTTTCTGACGAGCAGGTCAGATGTGAGTGCTGGCCATTCTAATGAGCAGGTCAGATGTAAGGGCTACCAAAGACCTACGAGGAGGTAGGCATACACCCAGCATGAAAGAAGGCTAGCTCTGTAGAAATTCCTATGATGAGATAGCACACACATGATGATGACCAGGTGATATCTAGATCAAGCTATGATCCAGATCTAGTTATGATGAATTCTAGAGATCCAGATCAAGTGATGATCCAGATACAGCAATGATGATCCAGATCGAGTGATGATCCAGATCCAACAGTGATGATATAGATCGAGAGATGATCAAGATCTAGATCTAGTCCAATGATGTTGATTCAGATCGAGAGATGATCCAGATCCAGTGATGATGTCCCATGATGATCTAGATTCAAAGAATGAAGATGACTTGAAGATGAAGATGACTTGAAGACTCAGAAGACTCGAGATGCTGATGACGAGATGATCCAATTGATACAAAGAAGAAGACCAGTGCTGGAAATAGTGTCGGAAGAATACCTTCCTAGTTAAGAGGGAGTGTTGATGTATTTGTAACTTCAGAATGTATTCATCTATGTATCTTATGTATTGTAACCCGATGTTTATTCCGGGATGTATCTTTTATGTATTTGAGTCATGTTGTTATGCCCCAATGTTCTGATCGGGAGGATCAATAATGTACACAAGTCATGTCAAGTCATAGTGGGTAACCCTCTGATTGTGTAAGGGTTAAAGTCCCCGCAGTTTCAGGGCACTAGGGTTATTAGACTCTCCTAGTGGAGGTCGGCCCTAGTAGGGTTTTAGTCATGTCAGGATTAGTATAAATAGAGAGTTGGAATCTCTATTTATCACACATCACTCACACACTCAAGTGTAGCACATAGTTGAGGAAGGAGAAGACACTAGGGCTAGACAAGAAGAAGATTATTGCTGTCGGGAGTGCATCTTACTATTTTGGGGTTTTACATCTTGTGCTGATTCTATCTCTGAGGAAGTTGCGGGGTTTTATCCATTTATGGTTTCCCCGATAAAAAAAATTGTGTTCATTGTCTCTTGTGTTTGATTGCTGTACTTTTTATTCTCTCAGTAAAGATCCAAACATAATGCTAGCTTACTGTTGAAAAACTAACAAGAAACTGACAAAAAATATTAGTAAGTTGAAAAATTTCTATAAAAGTTTTTTAGCATTGATAACAGATAAAGATGGTGTACCAAAACTATCAGATTTAGTCCAAGAACCTCAATTAGATGTGTGAGCATAAAAGAGAGATAACCACATTGGGAAAATATTGAAAATTGTTTGCGAGCTAAGGATGAACTCCCAGATAGGTGATTACGAGATGGATTATATTATTTTGGATTTGGATAAGATGTTAATATTCTTAACATACAGACATGGGAAAGTATGGTAAATTCGAGAATAGTATGGTCTCCTATTCAATTAATATTATCCAATCAGTTGAAGGTTTTGCCTATTAGGCAACTGACACAGGTTCCCATCGAGATAGAAAAACTTCAAACTTATGCAGATTTTGAGGTCATAGATATTATCAATGATACGGATATGTATCATGCACTTCTGGGATCAACTGGGCTATTGACAATCAAACTATTATCATTTTTAAGAAGAGGATATTAACATTTGAGGATGCATAACTAAGGGTGGTCGCACCAAATGATCCTCTAGATCAAGGCCATAGGTATGTTGAGCAGGTAAATAGTGAAGGACAAGATGGATATCTAGACCATATCTACAATATTACTTCTACAATGAATGACTATGTGAATTTGATAGCCGATGTAAAACTCAGCTGGCGAAGCATTAGTTTCTACACATTCGGTTCAACAGAAGCTATGGAAAACTGGTAGAATTGACTACATGAAGTTTCAATGTGAAAATGTGTAGGAAACATAAAATCTATGCAACGGGTAGGTACTGAGGTATGTGATCTACCTACCTATGAAGGTTTACCTAACCTAGAATATTTTATTACAGATATTGAATAGAAAGTATCTAAACCTTAGTGCTTGTTAGCCCTATATTTTTCATTGAAGGCTACATCTGTAAGATGGTGGGTTACACATACACAGACTATTTTAGAATGGCCTTAATGTCGAATATTACTGGAAGTATGATTTGGAGAAAAATTTCTCTACACTGGTCAGAAATATACAAGACTGACTAATCCTGTCGATCATATTGAGCATTGTTGCACGACATGGGAGATGTATCCATGACAGGAATGGGTCCACCTGTTCATTCACACTTTGGACATAATATTGAGAAACTGGAATACGTTGGTTGAGATGAAACAAGGAACAATTGAGTGGGAAGATATAGCTTCCATTTTCAAACATACATTTGAATTTTTTGATGGTAATCCTTCAATTGATGTTGCTCTGCAAGTAACCAGAACTAAGATCTTTGAAGATATTCCTGTGTCGATGACAACTTTCCATTAGAGCAGCACATCAATCTAACATGCGATGGAGTGCTACAATATAACAGGTGAACCTGATGATGATGATCCATGCGACATAAATATTTACGAGTCTAAAGGTACTCACATAGTTGCAGGGTCAAGTATAAGAATTGACAAGTTTTTGAATCCTTTGAAAATAAAGAAAGTGAATATTGGCTCCCCAGAGATGGTCTCATCATAGACTACTGGGATGATGAGACCATAGGAAATATTACAGACCTATTACATGAGTTCTAGGATCTATTCCCCACTAAATTTTCAGAAATGAAAGGAATTGTTGGAGATCTCTAAGAAATGAAGATTTCCTTGATTCGTGATGCAAAAGCTATCAAACAACAACCATACAGACTCAATCCAAGATACAAAAAAAATTCAACACAAAGTTAGACATAATTTTAGATGCAAGCATTATAGAACCTGGAGAGGAATATGGATGGATTAGTCCTATGGTAGTGAAAGACAAGAAAATTGGTGAAATTTGTATCTGTGTCAACCTGAGAAAGTTGAATGATGCCTTCCTGCATGATCCATTTATGACCCCATTTACAAATGAAGTATTGGAGAGAATTGGAGGACAAGAAATATATCCATTTACTGATAGGTTCTTTGGTTACCATCAGATCAAGATTGCAAAGGAATATTGGTACAAAACAACCTTTGCGACAGAATGGGGATGTTTCCAATATACGATAATGTGCTTTGGACTCAAGAATGATCCTACTATTTATTCTAGAATACTTGTAGCTTATTTTAAAGTCTTCATCCATAAATTTATTGAAGTATAATTTGATGATTGGACAGTATTTGGGATAGTAAAAGATCACATTGAGAGTCTCAAAATGATGCTCGACTGGAGTCGACAGTTCCTGATTTCCCTTATTTTGAAGAAGTGCATTTTTTGTTCCCTTTTTGGAATATTGTTGGGTCATATGGTTTGTCGTGATGTAATATTGATGGATCCTTTCAATATTGTGATTATTGTTGACCTAACACCACCCTTGATAGTGAAGCAATTGAGAACTACCTTAGGACATACGGGGTATTACGGAAAGTTCATCAGAGGATATGGAAAGGTTACAACACCTATGGAAATTTTTTTGAAGAAAGATATCGAGTTTCAATGGAATGAGCAATGTCAAGAGAGTCTAGATGTTATTAAGAATAAGATGGTTACAACACCTATATTGGTCTTTCCAGAATGGAAAAGGAAATTCACGTACATGTCAATGCATCATCTATTTCTCTAGGCGTTGAACTTGCGCAACCATGTGAAGGTTCTATTGATCATCCCATCACATTTGTTAGTAGAAAATAGTCGACGACAGAAAAGAACTATACCACAAAAAAAAGAGGACTCGCTATGGTATATACTCTTCAAAAAAATTTACATTATTTTCTAGGAGTGTTAGGATTTATAATCCTCCCTTGACCAATCTATCTATTAGGTTATTTTAGCCTAACTTAGGAGTCTTTTATTAATTATTGGGTCCACTAGTACCATTGGGCCTGCTTGGACTAATGGGGCCACATGTATTGGTCACTAGAGTGTGGGGAACATCGATAGAGGCTAACTGAGTCTGACCGCACTTGCATCCATCAGTTTAGGCACCTCCTACGCCAATCCGTACATTTTAGGAGCCACTAGGAGTCCCAACACCAACCTCCTTCCGTTATTGGGAGTTGGTGACTAGTTAAGCTTAGTTACTCTTTAGTTACATTCAATTAGTTCTACTCCAGTTCAGTTAGCGCTAGTTATTCATGGTTTAATGTGGGAAGGTGCTAGTTCTCACCTATTTCTCACCTACCATTGCAGTTAGACTAGTTTAACTAATTATAACTGATGGATTGTCTGAATTAGACATCTGGAGTTAACCACTTGGAATCCGATAGTGATTTAGAAATATTTAGTTAGCCATGCAGTCAAATATAGTTAGATTTAGTTGGTGGATTCGAATTCATCCCTAATGATTTGAATTCCTCCTTATGTAATACCATTGTAACA
This sequence comes from Pseudotsuga menziesii, assembly GCA_001517045.1. Lineage (NCBI taxonomy): Eukaryota > Viridiplantae > Streptophyta > Pinopsida > Pinales > Pinaceae > Pseudotsuga > Pseudotsuga menziesii. The sequence goes on along the minus strand of LPNX010223204.1, from coordinate 105,246 downwards.
TCAGATTATTTAATGAACATAATATGTAATTCTTTGAGCTATACTTCTATGTTTCCTATGAGATTTGATTTGTTTAGTTTGTATAATTCATTCCTATTCACTGCATAATAATTAAGAATATGATTGCAGTCATTGCTTGATGATATAAATGGAACACCAATTCTAACATGGTATTAGAGCCATCTCAAGCAAGATTTAATTCTGTCTACTCTCCATTGAACACCAGAAGCAGTTGGGTTTCCATAGAAGTCCTACAAAGAGTGCCTTGCTTCTTCTGAATTTATTCTGAGTGGCTGTGCAGGAGTGAAGGACCCTAATAAAGTGTTCATGTCAAGAGGGAATGATTTATTATAACATATTTCAAATGATTTTGGTTTTGCAGTGAAATTTATACAGGTGCTACGTAGCTTGTGTGAAGATATTATCTTTTCCAGCAGGGGAATTACGGATTATCAACCCTCCATACCTCAGACCCTAACACCCTTTAATTATGTTGATTGGAGGGTAGATATGTATTTGTCCTTGCACAACAAGGGCTACTTCAGGATAATACTTGGAAAGGAGGTCGATCCCTATCATCCAGCTGAGAAAAACAAGTTTTTGAACTGCTTAGATGAAGCTTTAAGTTATCTATGTACTCACATATACAGAAGCTTGGGAGAATCTTGAATTATTGTTTGGAAAGCAAGATGAGCTTCAGGGACACATTCTGGAGAACGAGTTGATAGCCTTACATCCCAACAGTTTCAAAACTATACAACAATTCTTTACTAAATTCAATTCTCTTGCACTTCAATGCAGATAATGCAGAATAGAAATAAAGGATGAGCAACATGTTCTCTTCATACTCAACAAAATAGGCTCTGACTATTCTGTATTTGTCTCTATATTCCATTCCAGAAGAGATTCCATTCTCAATTGGAATATTCCCTCACTTGATTCCTTTGTTGAGTCCTTAATACAAGAGCAAGAGAAGTTGGTCTAGATGGGAGTCATCCAGACTTCCAAATATCAAGCTCTCCTAGTGACATACTCTACCAAAGCACAAGCTAAATGGATACCTAAGGGGAAGGAGCCTAAAGCAGTTGATTCAAAGCCTAAAGAGAATCATAAAACTTTTGAAGGAGCTTCAAGCTCTAAGAAAAAGAATAAGCTTGAAAAGAAGACATGTCCCTATTGTATGAGGGGTTTTCAACCAGAAGAATCTTGTATGAATAAGCAAGTTGACCAGCTGAATTCCCTCCTTAAACAACATAACATTTCACTTCCATAAAGAGCAAAGAAGTTTGATGATGGACCACATCCAGAAGATGATTAAAGGTGACATGCCTTGAAGGCTAGTATTATTTAGTAAACAACATATATAATTGATTATGTAGCATCTAATTACATGGATTCCTCCAAATAATCCTTCTTCACCCTCACACCATCAAAAGGGCCTAATATTCACATGGGATATGATTCCCAAATTCCAGCATCGGGAAGAGGTTCAGTTAAAATACAGCATGGTGAGTTCAAAAATGTTCTCTATGTGCCTTCCCTTGCATCTAATTTGTTGTATATTTATTAGATGACCGATACAGGCTTTCCCAAGGGAGTTACATTTGACTCAGATTCAATTGAGATCATAGAAAAAACTACTGTAAATCTCATAGTGAAATGTATTGCAAATAATTATACTAAATCTTACGAGTTCTCACATTTTTTGCTTATCTCGCCTCCTATAGCTTTATTATCTCATGCTAACAACACCAGCAAGATTTGGCATGAGAGATTTGGCCATCTCAATTTCAAATGTCTCTAGCAACTCCACAATGATAAAATGGTTGAAGGTTTTCCTCTCATCCAAACTTTTGATGGAGTATGTTCTATTTGCTTGGTAGGTAAGCATTCAGAGAAGAGGTATGAAGTCGATAAGGCACATAGAGTTGCCTCTGTACTTTTTTTGATACATCGTGATGTGGCTGAACCTATGCCCACAAACTCCATTAATGGTTTCAGGTATTTCCTCACCTTTATTGATGATTGTTCTAGGTACTGTTGGATCTACTTTATGAAACATAAATAATTTTTTTTGAGATTTTTAAAGTTTTTAAAGCTATGGTTGAGAATTGTTTCAGTAAGGATATTAAGTCCATAAGATATGATAAAGGAGGAGAGTACATCAAAAGAGAATTTCAGTATTTCTATGAATCAGAGGGGATTCAAATGGAACACTCAGTTTCATACATACCACAACAGAATGGTGTGGCTAAGAGGAAGAACAGATCACTGAAGGAGATGGAAACATGCCTTCTCCATTACAAGAATCTCCCTCCTTCTCTTTGGGCAGAAGCTGTAAACTGGGCTTCATATTTGTAGAATAGAGAGCCTCATAAATCAGTGGTTGGGGCCACTCCATTCAAAGCACTACATGGGCATAAGCACAATGTCTCTCATTTGAGAGTTTTTAGTTCCAAAGCATGGGCCAAAATACCACTTGACAAGAGGAAGGCCTTCGAAGCCCAAAGTAACGAATGCATTCTATTGGGATATTTAGAAGATGGAAATACATACAAGTTGATGGAGGTTGAAACTAGGAAATGCTTTATTGAGCAGTGTTCATTTTGAAGAAGATTAGTTGTGTGATGCACCACCATCCAAAGCAGGAGAAGGTATAAACAATATTCCTCCCATTTTTAATGATGATGATTTATTACATGTTTCAGATTCAGATGAAGAGGATCAATACCAACATGATCATGTTATTGAGGCTTAAACTCATGAGATTCTAGATCCATATCCAACATCCATTCCAAACCAAAGGCCTAGTCCTAGATGGTCTCAAAATATAATTGATGCAGCTAGGGATGGTGCTGGGAATCCAGAAGACAGAAGGAGAACTAGGTCCCAGTATCAGAATGACCATGTTGTACTCTCTCTCATAGATTCAATCCCTATAGAGTGGTGCAACAAAATTCCAGGATGATGCTACTTGATGATAGCGAATGATCAACCACTTAGCCAATAGAAGCATAAAATTGATCATTCCCCACCTCTTCTATCCAAAAGAAACACATAGATTCATTAGTTCAGAAGGACATTGAGAGGTTCACATGCACAGCTTCAAGATGTTGCTGCACAGAGGAACCATACTGCTGCATAGAACTGCAAATTTGCTGCAGTGTTTTGACAATTTATTTTTCTAAGGAGGAAGCTTATTTCTTCTAAATATAGCTTGTATTTTCTTGTTTCCTTATTATTTTTAGGGGGGTTTTCCCATGAGGCTTTCCCTTATTTCCTCGGTTTATTAAGAATTTTTTTTTTTATCTTTTAGATTGTATATTGGTGAATGTCGGACTTGTTTCTAGGGCCCACAGTTGTCCAAGTTAGGATTCATGGGGGATTTTATTATTTATAATCCTCCCTTGACCAAACTATCTATTAGATTATTTTAGCCTAACTTAGGAGTCTTTTATTAATTATTGGGTCCAATAGTACCATTGGGTCCACTTGTCCTAATGGGTCCACATGTACCAGTCACTAGAGTGTAGGGAAAACTGATAGAGGCTAACTGTGACTAACTACACTTGCATGCATCAGTTTAGGTGCCTCCTAGGACAATCCCTACATTTTAGGAGCCATTGGGAGTCCCAACACCAACCTCCTTTAGTTGTTGGGAGTTGGGAACTATTTAAGCTTAGTTACTCTTCAGTTAGTTCTACTCCAGTTCAGTTAGCACTAGTTATGAATGGATGCATGTGGGAAGGCACTAGTTCTCACCTAATTCTCACCTACCACTGTAGTTAGACTGGTTTAACTGATTATAACTGATGGATTGACTGAATTAGACATCTAGAGTTAACCACTTGGAATCTGATAGTGATTTAGACATATTTAGTTATACATGTAGTCAAATATAGTTAGAGTCAGTTGGTGGATTCGAATTCATCCCTAATGATTTGAATTCCTCCTTATGTAACACCATTGTAACAATGGATTCTTTAATGAACATAATATTGTAATTCTATGAGCTATACTTATCTGTTTTCTGTGAGATTTGATTTTTTTAGTTTGTATAAATCATTCCTCTTCACTACATAATAATTAAGAATATGATTGCACTCATTACTTGATGATCTAAATGGAACAACAATTCTAACATGGAGGACACTTCAAGTTGTATACACATCATTCTGCATTGAAATGTTTGGTCAATAAGCCTGTGTGGGGGAGGGATATTTGTCGATGGATTGTCCTATTCCAAGAGTTTGACTTTGAAATTATTGTCAAGCCAGGTTGACTAAATTCAGGTTCGAATAATCTGTTGAGGCTAGAAAGTGGATAAGAGCCTGGTAATCTCCACAGTAGTCTTTGTGGCACACAACTATTTGCACTTAAGATATCTAATGATCACTAGAAAGATATTGTACATCTCTTAAATACATGATATGCACCAAAAGGATTAAGTATAGCACATAAGAAACAATTAGTTGTAAAAGATGTAGATTCCAAGTTGATCGCTGAACCATTGTACAAGAGCGAACGATGGTATAGAATGAAGAACATGCTAGTGTCGCAGGATGCCATTATGCATGAAAAGCAACAATATTCAAGATATTACAACCAGGATTGTGGTGGCCTACTTTGCATGCAGACGGTAGATATTATTGTCGCATATGTGATATCTTCCAAATAACTGGAAAAACTTTGCGACGAGATAATATTTTGCTAGTACCATAGGTGACTTTACATGCATTTGAAAAATGGGATGTTGATTTTGTGGGTCCTATTAATATACCATGAAAAAGAACAAGTGCATGCTATATAACCACTATGACAGACTACTTGACCAGGTGGGATGAAGCAACACCATTAAAGGATTGTATTACTGTGACTGTTGCAATATTTCTGTTCGACCATGTAGTGACTCGATTTCGATGCCAGAATATTTTGATAAGAGATCAAGCCACACATTTCGTGAATCAACTGATTGACAAATTAACCGATATATTTCATATTCAACACCGAAAGACAACACCATATCACCCACAAGTGAATGGTGTTCTCAAAGAATTCAATAAGTTTTTGGAGAATGCATTGACAAATGTTCAAAGTGATGATTGGGATCAAAAAATACATGCGGTATTATGGGATTATCGCACAACATCTAAAAATTTGATAGGACAAACTCCATTGATATTGGTTTATGGACAAGAAGTTGTCATACCACTAGAATATATTGTACCTAGTCTAAGGATAGTCACGAATACCAAGATGAATGATGTTGGTGCTGTAGAAGAAATTTTGTCAAAATTTTATGATTGTTTTGTTGGAATATTATGAATGTTTTTCTAATAGAATAATTGTTATCACAGACTATATGTCTGTCACAAGATAATAATTGTTGGCGCACGATGGATTTTGGTCGTAAGTGACAGTTAATTTAAGGTAATGGGATATTTTGGTGGCATGTTTTTTGTCACATATTCCATTAATCCACAATAAATACCGTTGAACTAACAACTTAAGGGATGGTTTGGTTGGAGGTTTCATTGAAATCATTATAAATATTTCTCCATGTGATAGAATTTGTCACCACCTTCTCCATTTATTGCAAGATCGTGCTGGAAAAAAAGTTTTCACATGCATCAACCTACTTCATCTTCGCATCGAATCTTGGTCATTCCATTGCATCTAAATGACTGAATTCTTATGTTGAGCTATCTGTCTAGAACCATTTGAGCTGAAGTTGTTTTCTCAAAGCATGGTTATTTCTCTTTCAAGTACAAGCATTGTTCCAGAATCAGGCATGGAGATTCCATCACTTGCACCTATTAGGGAAGAGACTACAAAATTTGTCTCACAACTGATGTCATTTGTAGAATTTTTTTATAGTCGGAGAATCCCATCCCATTAAGAAGAAAACGATATGGGCACATAATTGGTTGCAAATAAAGAATGACAACTCCACATGACACTGAAGCAACAGGATTTGGGTCAGCTAGCTTGTTTCCTAATTATGTTCCACCAAGGCCAACAGAGGCACATAAAGTTACTGATGGAAATAATTCCAAATATTAGCTAGCAAAGCCAGCCATACCAAAAGGATTCCATGTGATGATGGACATTATCCCAAATTTGAAGAAGATGGGGTTTATCAACCATGACCTATGGAAGCTTCTCAAACTTGAGATGAAGCGATACATGACCATTGTCTAAGAGGCGAAGAATGGACCTATTCATGCGGTCCCGATGGAGTGGGATAGAGGATTTCATAAATATTTTTTTTTTGTTGATGCATATGCCACATTTTGGTAGCACAATAGAAGTGAATACATGCGTGAAGCACCTGCTGGTATGTTTTCATGGATCCGCCTATGGATAGACATAAAAATATTAGTATACATTGAACTAATACCATCCATCATAGGAATTCCTATTGCATGGGTTGACTCAACGCCCTTCTTCATTAGAAAATACCAGGATAAAACCCTTACTGATAGGATGAAGGAGAATTATAATATATCCAGAGATAAGAGAGGATTTACCATTGCCTCTATCAATGACACTTATGTTTGGTTTTCCACCAAAGTTTCATCCAACAATATACTAAGGAAAATGCAACCAAACCAGTGCATCGCTGGAACAATTATTGTGGAAGAGCAGTGTGTAGCGGGCATCCAAATGAACTGATTGACCTATTTGTTGAACGGATTGCTAGGAGATGCCACAAATCAACAAGAGAAGGGTAATCCCTTCAATTATTCATGGCTTTTTATTTTAATTTCATTTGTCGCATAAACATAACCATTGGATTACCAAGGGGTAGATGTCCATGTACCATGCTGAGGAGAAAGATACCAGAATCTCTGGTATGACAAGGACAATCCACAACAACAAACAGATATCGACATTGAATTTTATTTGCAAGGTGAGGCACTCAGGTATTTTATTTGGAAACATGAAAGAATAACAAGGGAAACCATCAAATGGTTTTGAAACATCATAATATTTTCAGTCGAGGCGAATCATATATTTCTACAACCACGAAAAGACCCACATAACCAGTGGCTAGCCACACAATTTCATCTATCTACTGAATATTGGAATAATTGTTCAGAATTGACCTCAATAATGGAGACAACCTGTCACAAATGATCAAATATCTGCAGAAATTGAGTCATGATAAGATAACACATCAAAAGAATAAGAATGGAAATCAGGGAGGAGATCCACCATCATAAGAAATCCCACAAATCCCTCCCATGATAGTAAAAATGAATCTCATTAGAGGAAATTTCAACTCAAAATGGGCCTTCTAAGGAAAATTAATAAAATAATAGTTAAAATAATAAAATAATATTTATTAATTTTGGGGGAAGAAAAGAAAAACTACTTTTTGTTCATATTTTTGACATATCTCCCTGTGTTTTTACTCAAATTTTGATCAAGAGAGCTCGTTGGATGCAAAATTTAATTCTGCATCCAACGAGCTCTCTCGATCGAAATTTTAGTAAAAACATAGGGATATATGTCGAAAATACGAACAAAAAAAGTAATTTTTTTATGATACCTATCCCCAAATTTATATTAATTTTTTTTTTAAAAGGTGCTCCCATTTTGAATTTTAAAGCATTTTCATTGGCTAATAGATGATGACATGGAATTTGTATTATTTGTGGAAGTCCCATTTTAAATTGAAATTACCTCTAATGAGTGTGATCCCGACATATCCAGAGTTGGGGGATAAAAGAAAATGATCTAAAAAATATTAGAAGAGTCACAAGAAGAGGAAGGCCATCAAGACAACTGGAATTTTTGGTATTACTAATGACAACTACAATGTTATTTCACATTGAATGGATGAACGGCACACCAAACTGGTAAGAAACATTATAGATTTACTGCATATGCTTTGTTCCGCAATAAAGGAAGTTAGAGTAGCAGTTGAGTGGGATCTGTATTCGACTGTGTCGCAAGAAGAAGAAAGCTCATCTAAAGAGTGACCTGTTGAAGTACCGTTGATGCCTACAAAAAGAAAAATTCAAGTTATTGCTAAAGAAATTGACTTAGGAATAAAGAAACACAATGTTGTGATCAAGGATCTTAATCATGTGACTTTTGATTTTTCTGTAACACCAGTGTATCTACTGCATAAGATTCAGTAGGCTACAATAGAGGAAATGAAGACAAGCGAGCATGAGATATTTGTCCATATAAAAAATTCTAATACTACCATTTCGTCGTAGAAGAATAAAGTCAAGGAGATAGAGCAAAAATAAAAAACTTGTCAAGATGATAGGCAACTATTCGATGAAGTTGTTACACTTACTTACAGTAATTTCATTGATGAAGGGATTACACCTAAGATGTTCTCTGAGGACAAAATTTTCTGACTTGATGAGGTATCTCACAAGCTTCGAAAACGAGCTGCAGAGTTGGAAATAAAGATTACTCCCAGTACACCTCCTAAGGTATTGGAATCTCGACGGAATGTAGTAAACGAAGACGCACAGAAAATTCAGGAGGCTAAATAAATTTCTTCCAAGCCATACGAATAGGTTTCTCAGTCATGGGAATCCTTGATAGATGATGTTGAATTGGAGCAGGTCACAGAAAAAATTCACACTGCTAAAGAGAATTTTAATAAACTGAATGTTGAATTGAAGAAATTTCCACCTATAGAAAAAATGAGTAAGGCTACATATTTGAAAATATTACAGCAGCAAGTAGTTGGATTGTGGACACAACAAAAAAAATGAATAGATCATGTTGCAGAGATAGAGACATAAGCACAAAAGGATATAGGAACATTCCACCCAATTCATGAAAAAGTACGATGGGAATTGGGTGTGACAGAACTAGTAACTTTGGAACATATTTGTTTCAAACTTGTCAAACAATTGCAAAAAGTACAGGAAGAGGTGTGAAAAGAAGTAGAAGCCATAATGAAAATATGTCAATATTTTCAGAACAAGCTCGCACCAACCAAAGTTTTGGACTAAAGTGGCTCGGGACAAGCCACATGTGAGTGTTGAGGGCTTGTTGGACCTAGGAAAAGACAAGAAAAGATAAACATAATATTGGTTAGAAATATGAAGATTCTAGTCGCAAGACATGAAAAGATCATGATGGAAGAAGTTGCGATAAAGGGGGAGAAAAGAAAGTTTAAATGAGTTCAACCTATTTTTGGTAAAAATTTAGTTAGACTAATAATCTACTTTTGGGAATAAAACATTATTGTAAATTGGGTCGATAATGCCTATTTTTAGATGTAACGTGATGTGTTAAAATGGTAAGACAACATGTTGACTGACAGTTAAGAATCAGTCAATAGGTAAAACAAGAATTGTAAAATCCTATAAAGTTGATCCAAGATGTGTGCAGGCAACAGATATATAGAGAGAGATCATAAGAGTAGAGAATAAGGAAGAATCAAAGATAATATAAAAGAAGGGAGAGAGACCAAAACCAGAGAGCATGAGACGGGAAAAAAATATCTAAAGAAGAGTTTGGAGGTTGTGTGCACATACCAAAGGTGTTTAAATATTACACATTCTAAATGAAGAGTGCATTTGTGGTTTTTCCTGGATGGGTTTCCATGTTAAAATCTGTGTCTTTGTGTCTCTGATAACCGTGTCTATGGTTGAATGAATATCTGTTGTGAATGAATCTATTAAATATGTCGAGCATCTAAATGATATAAATGGTATGGAATGTTAATGCATGTTTAATAATATAGACTATATGCTGTGATGAATGTCGATAGATCAATATTTTATCTTCTTTGATGATGTATATATGAAGAATAAGTATACTTCCTAGTTTCGGTCGAGTGACCTGATAGTGATATGATAAGAAAATCCCCTGACATCATTGCAGAAACCTGGCTCTGGAAGTTCCCATAGATATCTTGGGTGAGACCTCATCTGAATTGCATGTGTTTTCGACAACATTATAGTATGTCGGGATGATATATTGGGATTTATTGACAAATACGGGATTTGAACCTGGATCAATAGAAAATCACACCAACATATTACTTCCGACAACTATGTTGATTCTTTCATTGGCAATTTTAATGTTTATAAGCATGAACAATTTTGACAAACGGCTAGATCAAATCAGTAAGAATGCAATCAATACCTAAAAAAGATTCATTTATATATACCTTCCTTCTATGAGCATAATTTAGTCGACAACGACTGTCAATGAGTGAACCTTTGTCAAACTGGCAGTCTAGATGAATTGCTAGTGAAGTGGAATACTGCTAGTGGATGGGCTCTGCCTCGTGTTAGAGATAATGCATAAATGCATTTATGGAGATTTGTTATGCATACGATGAGTGGTTAGTTAGTTTCTAGTTTATAGGATCTGGTCCTGTAATCATGGATCTAGTTTGGTTACAGGTTGCCTATATATGTAAACATTATTCATAATATAATTTGAGTTGAGTGTAATCCTCCTCCTGTATGTGTGTGATCCTTTGTGCATTGCACTTCCTCCTCTCTAATTTTCTAATTTGTATCAGAGCCAAGGATATGGCTACTGCTATGAGAGCCCTTTGTGGCCTTCTATTGAGGAGCCCTCCCTGGCCTATTGTGAAGAGCCCAAAGTGGCCTGTTGTGAGAGCCTGATTGGCCTGCTGAGAAGTGCCCTCCGTGGCCTGCTGTGAGAAGTTGTGTGAAGCCCTTCGTGGCTATGAGGAACCATTTTGAGGCATGCTATGAGAATCCCTTCGTGGCTATGAGGAACCATTTTGAGGCATGCTATGAGAAGCCCTTCGTGGCTATGAGGAACCATTTTGAGGCATGCTGTGAGAAGCCCTTCATGGATTGTTGTGAATGCCCAATGTGGATGGATGTGATTGCAAAGAGTGCTTGAAGACCCGTGGAGATTTGGAGCCCAAGTGGAGTTGCTAATTGGACTGTGTTGCTGCGTGAAGAATCAACAGAAAGATCATCGAGGATAAGCTTCCAAAGAAAAAATTGTTGTTGATGCTACATGCTAGTTCAAGGCTAAGAGGTATGTGTGTGAGCCATTATTGAGGGATCCTCATTGTTGGCTTGTTTCCTAAAGGTTGCACCGGATTGATTGAATATTGATGATAGAAGAAGGATTGTTGGTGACTACCAAATGTTGATTTAGATACTATATCATTATGTAAGAGAAGACATAGCTTCAAACAACTGCTGCCATTTTTTTCATAATTGTCACTGAGATATAGTTGTTGAGCGGTCGTGTTTTTGTTGATAGCCACAATTTGCTGAACGGAGAGTCCACAAAGCAACCTGGAAAGGGCCGACACAGCTAACCAAAGAGGAGCCATCATGTTAGAGAAAGGAGCCAAATTTTTTTTATTCTGTGATTTATTTTGTGATTTAAATCCCCCAAGAGGATGACACACTACTGTGCTGGACATTTCTACTGGGTGGAGTTTTGATCACTATTGAAGATGCCTGTTTCCATCCACATGAAGGAGAATCCATGTTGAAGCTATTGCTGCATTGAGGAGAGGATACCTACTGTCCCTTTCCCATTTCCCTTTCCCATGTTTCCAGAAGAGGAGATCTGATGCATGTGAAGAAGAACATAGATAAAAGAGTCAGTGGATGCAAGAAATAGCCACCATTTTGTGAAGCCGTAAGCCATATTGTGAGGAAGGTCGACATGCTTTCCAAGAAGGAGGAACCGTGTGCAGCACTACAAGCTGTGTGTAACTCCATTTCTTCATGTGTTTTCACACTACTAACACTCTGTAATAACCCAAATGTGCATGTGAATTTGTGTTTGTGAAGTACGATTTTTCTTTCCTAGATTGTGCAAAAGTGATGTTCCTGTGTGGAGTTTCCCAACATGAAGGAATTGCTTGTGAAACCATTGAAGTGCGTAAAAGAAGAGATCGCCAGGACCAACCGCCAAGAGGAGATTGCCTCTTCTTCCTGGATATTTACTTTTTTTTATTGCTGCCTGACCCCCTTTTCCATTGAATAAAAATGTTTGCTCACGTTAAGCTGCCATTCTAATTGTTATCTTGGTTGCTTGAGGAAGGAAGATCACTGTGTGAAGGGGAATCCATGCTGCTAGGATTGGAGCCACTGCTGTGAAGAGCCTGTGAGGTTGTGAGGGGAAATGCTATTTGAGCTGAGGTTTGTAGCATGAGATCATTGCAAAGAGTTACCAAAGCATGTTGCCGCTATCCCCCAATGCTCTTACTACCATGAATACACAAAGTTTTGATGCAAAACTGAAATTTATTGAAGAATGGATAGTCAAGCCAAAGATTGTTGCAGATTGCATAAAGATGGCAAAGGAAGGAAATAAGGATGACAAGACAAAGTACGATGAATAAATTTTGGCAAGTGTAGAATGGTAAAAAATAATGCAGGAAATTAAAATGATTAATGATTTGCTTAATGGAAGAGAAAGATTGACTCGGCATTCTAGACCAAGTAGATAAGGAAGTTGAAGCTAATGACTATGTTTTTGATGGAGAACACACCATGTTTGCAGGTGTTGAATAAGTTGATGATATGCATCAAAGAGAGAAATTGACACTGCTAAACTATGAGCTAATGTTGCAACATACCATTGAACAAGGCATAGTTGAAAATTTTGCAGAATTTGTAGAAGCTGAAGGAAAATATGGGGAAGGAGAGGTGCAACCAAATTCCAAAATGTATATTAAAGTGAAATATACATCTAGGTGTGGAGAATTCAAATTATCGAGTAGTAACACAAAAATACAAACAAATATTATCTCACAGCAAGAAAGGTTAAGATGAAGAGGATTAGTAGGAGGATTGGAGAGTACAAGGCTTGGAGTCTTAGGATACATCTATTATTAAAATTGTTAAAGTTTATGATGATTTGTAAGCCTATATCTACATGCATATTAAGTATTGCGATCCATTTATCCATTAAGGGAGGATGTTAGAGATAATGTAGAAATGCATTTATGGAGATTTGTTATACATAGGATGAGTGGTTAGTTAGTTTCTAGTTTATAGGATCCGATACTGTATTCATGGATCTAGTTTGGTTATGGGTTGCCTATATATGTAAACATTATTCATAATATAATTTGAGTTGAATGTAATCCTCCTCCTATCTATGTGCGATCCTTTATGCTCTGCACTTCCTCCTCTCTAATTTTCTAATTCCTCGGTCCCAGACGGAAAAAAAAAAAAATTCCTCGAAATGTTAGTTAATCTTATAAATAAATCTAAAAAAAACTGTGTATTAAAAACCCCAGAAAGAAAGAGAAATGAGTAGATTGAAATGGGACAGACTTATCTTAGTCGATAGATTCCCTAGTTGATGAGTTCCTAATTGATGGGTCAATAGGAAAGTCGTAGCCAAGGAAAAATCTAAGATAGATGGTAAGAAATATTTTAGACTTGACCGACGATATTTTGTATAGTGAGTGGGCATACTATGTTATCAACAAAGGGTTGGAACATTAGAAAATTTGGTCAAATCTATGCAGAGACCAATAAACAAAATGGTGATGCTCCTTACATGGTTGTATATGCAAGATGTTGATATCTCGCTAAATCATGCTCAAATTCCTACAAGACTCCATCAATATAGTTTTAAGCAAATGAGAAATATTCTACAGACTTTCCTCATCGATTTCTCAGTGCCTTGAATCCTATAACATGTAGCAATTCATTAACATAGAAACCTTATCAAAAAATCATGAATGGAGGGGTGTAAGCACATTAATTTCAAAAAGAAATCACAAGCATCAATTCAGATAGATCCCATCAACAATTAAATTTCTTTAATCTTTACACAACATCCTTAATTTCATATCTTTCTTCTTACAAATTTTCTTCATATCTTCATGATCTCCTTCCAGTTCGAACAAGTCCTCTTTTGTCACTACTATCACTCTGCCAAAATAAAATGACGACAATGCCAAAGTGTTGAACACACTGGTTCAACACATCATCCAAACAGAGAATATAAGCATACCCAAAAACTATCCAGAAGAAAAGGTATCGGACAAAACTTTCAGTGGGTTTATTCTTTCTTGGATAATGTATTTATACAATATAGGAGCAAGTTGTCCATTGGATGTATCTTGAGTGGTTGGGAGGAATGATGGTTTCCTTCTTTATCAAGGTTCAATTCTTGTAAGTGACATGATTTTATTTTTTAGCTCCTGTGTAGATTTCATTAAACATGTAATTCTAGAAATACCTTAATTCTTTGAAATAAGAATAACAATATTAGCATATGTTTAAGTGTTTACACCCAATGGAACTAGTCATTAAGTATACATTGAATGAAAATGTACATTAGTTATGTGATGACTATTACAAAGGCCTAAAGGGCCCACCAACAAGGGTGAACTAGAATCTCCTCATGATCGAGGAACAAAGAGAAAATACCACAATTGTGACAGGACTCGACACTCATGAGAGTGCTCGATGCAGTGGAGAGGGCTCGACGATATGGATATAGGTTCCATCTCACGCATGGTTTCAAAGGAGATAGGGCTCACATATAGGGAGACACATGAAAATCTTGTTTGTACACATAGATATTGATAGTGACAACTCATATTATGGGTGAGGTAAACTGGAATATTCACTCTTTTATTGACCACAAACAGTACGTGAACAGTGTGAGGCAGACTGGAACCAATGTGAGGGAAAATTTGAACCCTAAAAAAATGTTCAGAATCCAATTAATTTCTCAAATATCTATCAATATTTAGTCAACATAATGCTTGTCAAGGCTCATGTGAAACACATAGGTGAATATGTGCAGGTAAACTCATACACAAACGAGGAGATAAGACATGATATTTGGGGCACGTAGGTTATGAATATGCACAAGTAAATATGATCTTAGGATTATGTTTCCTTGTACACAATGATTCACATAGACCCATGCATGGTATTAGGGTTATCAGAGATCCTTGGAGGAGTTCATACCATCACAACTAATAGTGTTGACAATAAATGCAACAAACACCAAATGAAGAATATTTCACAATTGGATAGACACACCTTTCAATGCATTCAGTCTTCAATGAGTGGAGGCATCCAACACCACTCTTCAATGCATCCACAAACAATATTTAATGTAGGAACCAAGCAGTATTCAACACAATATGCAACAAATACTTCCACGAACAACAAAAATTCAATATGTACTTAGAGGGAAAACATTGCATTAGGAAGCACCTTCAACGCACTAGATGCCAAATCCGAGGTACAAGGAGGGTTGTGTGATACTGCATGAGGAAACTCATGTAGAATGAAGACAACCATGTAGTTAAGGCATGCGTGAAGGAGATTTCAAAGAGGCACCAAGTCGCAATTGAGGATTTGATTATTTTCTATTGGGAAAAAACTTACATGATAAAGAGACTCACATAGGTGCAATCACAACTCCAAATATGACAATATACACCGTACGTAGGAAAAACAACGATTGAGCAAAACATAGGACACTTGCATGTCTGGCACAACAGACCAATTGGAGGTGGGAAGATCATTGAGCACATGCCATGGGGCTCACATATTGCTATGATACCACTGTTAGAGTGCTAAGCACAATGGGAAACAAAATAAGAATGGACTAACACAAGCCAAAAACATGCAAGGAGATAGATAACTGTGAGATTGCATTTCCCATTTACAAATGTACATATAAATACAATCAGAGTGATCCTTGGATTCAAAATTCCAAGGTGTTTCTTGGACTCCCAAATACTTTACCTATTCAATGTGACTCTAGGTTTCGAACTCACGATAATGGTAATGATAATACTAACCTTAAAGGTATGTATTCCAACATGAAATAATTAAGATAAATATCATTAAATACAATAAAGTGAAGAATATGGTAATAAATTATTAAGAAAAAAAGTCAAAGATCAAACATGAAACAAATAATACAAATGGGTGGGTACAAAAAGTTGAGGGACCTTTTAGATGCAATGGTAGATTGAAGTTGATGATTCAAGAACCATAAAAGATAAATCATCCCAAGCAATGCTAGCCCTACTTAGCCTAGTCCCAAGCCTGCCAACATGCTTGGCAATTAGGATAGTTAAGTAAAACGCGTGTGTGTTATGTTTCTCTAAAATGTGCAAGTGTTATAGTATACAAAAACACGCTCATGTTATGTAAAACATGATTTATGATTAAAATAGGTCGAGCCCGCCATTTTCTTCGCAACCACTCACAACAATGTGCTCAGGCTGACTAAAACAAGCAAGGGTGAACACAATTTGGGTGATAACAGACAAACAAACTCCACCTTGGGGATAAATCTCTTCATTGTGAGGTATTTACACCAAATCCTCATGCTAATTTCCCTATTTTCAATAATTTCTATGCCCTAATATGAATTGCAACAATTTTTTTAAATTTATATGCCCATAAAGAAATTTACATGCCCAATGGAAACGAAAACCCCAAACTCCTCATAAAAAACAAATCAATTTCATTATTTGCATATGTATATTCACAAGCATCCTTGTCAATCCAAACAAAAATTCACAAATATGCAAAGTTTCTCAAGTATATTACAAGGTTGCATAAGAAATGTACATGCCCAATGGAAACCAAAACCCCAATTTACTCATAAAAAACAAATCAATTTCACTATTTGCATATATATGTATATTCACAAGCTTCCTTGTGAATCAAAACCAAAATTCACAAATATGCAAAGTTTCTAAAGTATATTGCAAGGTTGCATAACAAATTTACATGCCCAATGGAAACCAAAACCCCAACTTACTCATAAAAAACAAATCAATTTCATTATTTGCATATGTATATTCACAATCATCCTTGTGAATCCAAACCAAAATTCACAAATATGTGCAAAGTTTCACAAGTGTATTGCAAGGTTGCATACAACTAAGAAAAATCAAGTAGAATTCATATTTTCCCTAAAATACATAAACAAACATGGTAAATCCCTTGCCTCTATCTAAAATATCGAAGTTGGTCGTCCAAGGACATTAATCAACACCTTATAGTTTTGATGAAACTTCCTAATCCAAGTGTTCAAATAAGGTATAGAATCTTCCCATGCTTAAAAAATATTTCCCCTTGAATGAAGGGTACATTTTGTTTAAGGTTAAGACAACAAAGTTCAACAATAGGCTCTACGAACATCAAGATACATAGGGAGGTTGATGTGTTTGATTACATGCCAATCACATACTATCATACATGATAGAATCCAGTGGAATTCTTGCAACCATAAAATCCACTATACACAAATATGCAAAGTCTCTCATGGGTATATAGAAGGAGTGCATACAACTAAAATAACATCAAGTGGAATCCATACATGTCCCAAATTACATATAAACAAAGATGCTAAATAGCTTATGGAGTCCAAAAAAATAATGCTACAACAAATAATTACATATCTATCAGAATCCTTTCCTATATTGGAATTTTATTCATCAATAGAAGCTTCTACCACCTCTTCTAGGCTCTAGCCCTTGCCTCTACCCACAATTTGGGAGTTGGTCCTGCAAGGGAATTAGTCAACACCTCACAATTTCGATGAAACCTCATAATCCAAGCCTTAAAATAAGGTAAAGGAGCTTACCAATCAACATATCCACATAGGACATGTTGGCAAGGGGTTGAGGATCAATTAGTGGCATAGCATCGCGGATGCTGCGCAAGTTTGGAATACACCATGCAAGACAATGATAGTACGCAAGGGAGAAGATAGACTACTTTTGAACATTTTGTGTCACTTTTTGTACTTTTTGACCATATTTTGTGGATATTGGTCATTAGTTGGTAGAATCAGTTAGGAGTTAGTTAGAAGTGGACCATGAATGTAAAGGCGCAAGCCTATAAATAGAAGAAGAATTGTGAATGTAAGGATTATATTCATCATAGGGAATCCTATACTGAGAATTGAATTGTTGTTTGTATTGGATTTGTGATTGATTGCACAGAAGTGATATGAGAAGATGAGGGTTGATCTGAAATACTGTTATCTTTTGTCCTTTATTCTGTCTTTTCATTAGAGGAAATTTCAACTCAAAATGGGCCTTTTAACTTTTATTCAAATTCCATGTCATCATTTGTTAGCCAATGAAATTGCTTTAAATTTGAAATACCGTATAGGTCTTAAACATTTTTTTAATATAAATTTGGGGATAGGTATCATAAAAAAAACTACTTTTTTTGTTTGTATTTTTGACATATATCCCTGTGTTTTTACTCAAAGTTCGATCGGGAGAGCTCGTTGGATGCGGAATTAAATTCCGCATCCAACGAGTACCCACTTAGCATACTTTTGACGGACCCCGCTACCCCAAAAACAAGAAATACCTGAAAAAACGGAATGATGACATCATCATTCCATTTTTTTAGGTATTTCTTGTTTTTGGGGTAGCGGGGTCCATCAAAAGTATGCCGAGTAGGTACTCGTTGGATGCAAAATTTAATTCCGCATCCAATGAGCTCTCCCGATCGAAATTTGAGTAAAAACATAGGGAGATATGTCAAAAATACAAACAAGTAAGTAGTTTTTTTATTTTCTTCCTCCAAAATTAATAAATATTATTTTATTATTTTAACTATTATTTTATTAGTTCATTTTATGAGGCCCATTTTGAGTTGAAATTTCCTCTAATGATTTATGTTTCTGCAATCCAATGGTGAATATGTGCGACATGGATCTATGATGCAATGTTTACTTCTTATGAATGATGTTATATTCTTAGATCTATTTGCGTGACAGCATGGTTAATTCTGTTATGTGATGCGATTATTTTTGCTATGAATGAATGGTGTGATCTGTTGAAGAACAGTAAGGAATGGTTCTATTAATGGTTAAGTAATTGGTCAGATATGATAAATAAGTTAATGAATTTTTTATGCCCATAGTCCTCTTCTATTCTGCGGAAACTTGGTTCCGTCAACCCTCCCTTTAACATCTTAGGTGAGACTTCATCCACTTTGTGGGTGTTGCCAGACAGGGTAAGACCTGTCTGGGCCGGTGTTGAGGGAGATCGTAGTGAGTGAGAATCGATAGAGTGGGAACCCATGTCGACTGGGTTTTCTTATTGGGTTTGTGCCAACAAATGGTTCCATTTCCAGGACCATGTTGCGATAGAGAGGAGGATATGTGGCATCTAACACGACCAAAAATTCAAGATTGGTTTGATCAAAAGCTACGAGAATTTGCTGAAGTAGAAAATCAGAACCCTGGACTAACAATGGACAAGTGGTTGGAAAGATACATACATGACGGTCCTCATGAGTATTTTTTCTGTGAGTTTCCCATTATACCATACAAGTGGTTAGCGCAGTTCACGTACAAAAAGACAAATTTCCAAGGAGGGGAGCCAACATCTTGGACCCCTAAATTGGTCCAGGAACTACAGGAAACTGACAATAGAGCATTGCGAGTTGTTTAGGTCTAGCTGGATAGTATCCAATAAGGATATATTACTGAATTTGCAGTTGACACTACCAAGTCCTACAACGAAGCAGAAAGGGAATTTTTCAACGGACCCAGAGGTACGTTCTTGTCATCTCTACAATTGTCAATTAAAATGCTTATTTGTGAAAAGGCCATATTGAAAATGCACCTCGAGTAGTAGAACTCTGGTGTGCGGAGGAAATGAATACTGCGATGAAAGGGGGGAGACGAATGGGAAGATAAGGGGTATATGGGTGCAAGTTTCGATATGGGTGCAAGGAAGAAAGTGTTCTTATGAGGGGAGGAGCAAGGTTTTGAAAAGAGAAGAGGAAAAGGACAGAGGAAGGTCCTGCTATGATTGAAATGCAAGACCATGAAGGAATACCACATGGGATGAAGTGATCCTATAGTGACGAAGATGACAACCAGACCCAGACTACACCCAGAGTAATGGTAAGATCGAACCCCAACAACAACGTACCCATGCCTTCGCGCACTACTCCACATTCAGGAAGACACACAAATTCCACATCAACTTTCCTGATGTGCCAACAACATTCAAGTAGTAGATAAACATCTACAGGAAGAAGTCCTAGGATGGCGGGTGACGATAGAAAATTACCTTTGTTCCATGGAAATGGGATAGATGATCCCGAGCAGTATTGGTTCCTCTGCAAGGAAGTATGGATTGTTAGAAAGGCCACAAACGATGATGTTAATAAAGGCCAACTAGCAACTACTCTTCGGGGTCATGCGCTGGATTGGTATATTAAATTCATAAAAGTTCCTATGGGGACCCATGCAAAAATGCTGGACAAAGTCAGGAGGGGATTGATTGAAGAATTCTGGAAACCAAACTCTGAAGCATAGTATATTCCCGATTTGAAAGAAATTAAGCAGTTTCCTAATGAGACTGTTTGGGAGTTTGATAAAATATTTAAGACACTGATGGAAAGATTCAGTTTTGATATGAGCGACATTTAGCAGAAAGAATGGTTTATCGTAGCATTGTTACCTCATATCTGACAACCCCTGACGTAGCAGAAGGTCACGATAGAGAGCAAGGCTATGGAGATCACAATGAAGTTAGAAGCTTCACCAATTGGGGAGAATGCAGCTGGTATGAACTAGATACAGGTGCACCTAGAAAACTTGACGCTTTAGTTGCAAGACATTAAGAAAGGGAAAGATAATCGTGAATATCTTTGGTGCACTCGTTGTCACGCAGATGGACACACTAAAGATACTTTCCCAGAATTCCGCAGTTATTTGCTATTTGGGGAATCGAATCGTTTGAGTTGTGGAAGCATACCATGGTGTCACATATTTCGATGCTATGGGCACCAACATGAAGAATGTAGCTACACGCATAAGAAGGTGTCAAAGCCAACAAACCTATATTGTTCATTTTTTCGATCTATGGGGGCATGAAGATAAATACTGTCGTGCATATGATCTACTTCAGGAAAGGACATATGATCCATAATTTGTGAAGGGGGAAGATCATCACACAGTATAGCAACCACAACTATAGCCTTAGATGGTAAAATCTTGACCTCAACCACATTATACAACACCACCACAGATGCAATTTATATTAGCACAGTCGCAACTGTAGTTTGCGCCGCAGCCACAGTTCGCACCACAAGCATAGTATAATCAAATGGCGATGGATCAAATGCAAACACAATATGTTCAAGCAGTGCACTATGTTCAGTAGTAGTTGAATCCCCCGCCACCACATATGGCTCAGCCACAGTACCAGCAACAAGGAATATTCTGCAGAGGATTCCATGGAAGAGGAGGAGGTTTCAGAAGAGGAGGAGGATGAGGGTGTGGATCTATCCAGTGTTACAATTGTGGGGTATTTGGACATTACCAGAGAGATTTCCCACACTTGCAGTGTTCATGTACATATTGTACTTCCATTGATCATACTATCGAGAAATTACCACAGCTAATTGCCATATGGCAGGCCAAAAACATTCCTCAACTGTAGAATTAGAATCAGTTGCAGAATCAAAATCAAATACAAAACCAGAATCAGTTACATAACCAGGCTCAGAATCAAGTTCCACTTGAGACTCAGAATGTGAATCAACGAATGAACCCACCAATAAATCAGAATCCACCACTGAACCAAAATCCTTCAATGAACCAAGGCCAAGGGTCGACAGTTGCGACGATCTTAGTAGAACCCATAATAGAGGATGTTGACGTTATTGTTGTCACCAGCGCAGGTGCAACAACTGGGGAGGATGGACCCCGCCCATAAGTTTGATTATCTAGGAAGAAGAAGGCACCATTTGACATAGGGACATAAAGGAGACATTCTTTGAAGCTCGGGATGCGATCAGAAGAAATCTTGGTAAGTCACCTATCTATGAAATTCTTTATGGTTTTGAATCTTCATTGGAGGCAGAACCATCACAGCAACATGGTACCTTGCAACACTTCTTCAAGAGTTGTCTATTGCTGGCAATAGATCTTGATGCTGTGGGAGAGATTGAAATTTTTTTGCACCGCTCGGATAAAGAGCGATAGGAATCTATAGTAAACTCTTTACACAAGAAGAAGACGGGAAAAGAGATGCACATGAACATTCATATTGGGGACTATGAAGTAGATTTAGTCATTATGGATTTGGGCTCAAAAGTTAATATCCTAACAAATCAAACATGGAAAAATATGGGGAGGTCGACATTGGGGGGGTCCCCCGTGCAATTGCGCTTGGCTAATTAGGACAAGGTACAACCAATCAAACGCGTGTGGAACCTGGTTGTAGATGGAGAGGGTATGAAGACTTATTTTGATTTAGATGTGATTGAAGTTGTTAATGGTGGGGGCTCCTATCTCATATTGTTGGGGATTAGATGGGCCAATGATAGTATGACAGTGATTAACTTCAAAAAGTGGATGATGATGTTTGAGAATCAAGACATCAGAGTCATCGATCCTTTGGATCCCACCAAAGGACAAAGATATATTGAACCATCAAAAGATGATTTTTTCAAGGGATGGGATCATGTTTACAACATCTCTAAGGATTACATCCACCCAACTGCTCATGGAGAAATCAGGTGGCACAGCGCTAGTTCTGTGTCTTCTGATTCTAACCATGCGTTAGAAAACTAGAAAAATTGCATGCATGAGGTGTTAGTCAGGAAGTGCAGTCTGATCACACAGTCATTGTGCCATGTCGCGATTGAGATTGTCAAGTTACCAATTTATGAAGGATTACCTGAGCTGTCTGCATTCTTATTGGATTTTGAAGAGAAGTATCAGAACCGCATCGATTGTTGGTGCTGGAAGAGGAACTGAATGCCACTACAACATGCTAGTGGGAGGCTCATAGAAATTCAATCAATGGATGGGTGTAGTCTCGACAGTTGATGACAACTTGCTTTCAAAACACAAAAGTATATCACACTGTGAAGTATGATGGGTGGAATGACCGCAGCAGTCACCTGATGAAATCCCAGACTTTGTGGGCATCACGACCAAAGGATGAATGGGTCCATGCCTTTTTTCACAAATTGGACGAAATGCCAAGGTCATGGTATATCTCAACAGAATTGAGTAGAGAAATAACCACTTGGGAGGAGTTGACAGTTCACTTTTCTCACATATTTAGTTTTGCAGATGCCAATCCTGATGTCCACAATACACTGCAAATAATTCGTGACGTGGTATTAAAAGTAGTGCCAGTTGCATAACACGTGCATCCACATGCACATTTCCACATGCAGTCGATGATGAAATGTTATAATGTGTCTGGAAAACCCAAGGATGATGATGAGGTACAAAATATCAATATTCTAGAAACAAAAGGGAGTAGGGATGTCACAGCACCTAATATACTGACTGATCCCATGATCCAGTTGCTGAAGATCAGAAAATTTAACATTGGGACGGAGGAGAACCCAAAATTTTCAAGTGTTGGGGACTATTGGGACGAGGAGACTTAGGTAAAAACCATAAAACCTGCTGCATGAATTTCAAGATCTGTTTCCAACCAAGTTCTTTCAAATGAAGGGCATACTGGGCGATTTGGGAGAGATGAAGATTCCATTAGAACTAGACGCGAAACAGTAAGGCAGAGGCCATATCGCTTGAATCCGCGATACAAGGAGAGGGTTAAGGTTGAGTTGGATAGGATGTTGGATGTTGGAATCATCGAGCCTGTTAGTTCCATAAATTGTTCTAAGACTACAGAAGAACAAGCCAACACAATCTCATAAAACATAATAAAACAAGATAGGTTTTTTAGGGTTTTGGTTGTACAATTTGTAAACAAGGGGGTAAAAACTTCACGAGACTAAAGAAAACACTAAATCATGCACACTTTAAGGACTGAGATGCATAACATATAAAACATAAACTAGATACAATAATCATAGCATTAAATTCCATCCACAGTTAATAAGCACTTCATGAATAATAACCTTAACAAGAAATGAATATATCAACTCAGTGATTAGACAAATCAGAAATGGAATCAACCAATAGAATAAAAAGGTCTTATACTTGCATATATTTCATAATTTAGTCATCAAAAACACATAAGGGTTTTTACACTTAGCTCATAAACCACATCTTGATAGCCTCCCCTTGCAACAAAAATCGAACCCTTGGTCCTTTCCTAGACTTACAATTATCTTGTTCCTTCAAAAACAGTTACATAACTGAACAAAAACTACTTTTAGGTCATCTATTGAATTGTTCAATATAAACTATCATTATACAAAAATGAAATAACTTTTTCAAACTAACTAATAACTGCTTTTCTTAAAGTACTTTACAAGTCTTTTGCTGCCTCTGCTAAAAGAGAAATTCCTTCTAAAGCCTGGGTCTTCCTTCTGGCTTTCTGTTGATCTGCTTCCAAATCTGCAACTCTTTTTTTTCAGCTCCTCATTCTGCTGTGTCAGCTCTTGAATAGTTTGTTTTAATTCTGTAAACAGGCTCTCTATCTGTCTCTTTCTTTTTAAAGCCTCTTTAGAAACTGAAATCAATTCTTGATAATGACTATTTACTTCTTCCAAATATTCTCTCAGTATTTTATTTGCAATCACTAATTCTTCATTGCTTTCATGCAGGTACTCAATTTGATGTTTGTATTGCTTGATACTCCTCTGCAAATTTTCATTTTCAGAATCAATGCATTTTACTTCTAATACTGGCTGCATTCCTTCAGGCATCCAAGGGATTTTCAGCTTCCTAAAAATTTATTCATCTTCTTCCATATGCTCTGTTAAGGTCACAGGGATTTCTAAATACTCTTCAGTTTTAATACTGCACTGAGATGATTTATCAACAACCTCTCCTTTCTCTATACAAGAGCTCTTTGAATCATTTTGATGTTGTTCTAGAATCATCTTCTTTCGAACCTGCATGAATATTTCTGAGATCTTAGTTTTAGTGAAAACTGGTTTATTTTCTGAAACTACTTTCTTTTTACCCTTAATAACCTTTTTATTTTGATCCTCAATGTCTTCTAACTTCTCCTGAGATGAAGAATCTTCAATTACTGTAATATTCTTTTCATCTAGTTTAGGGTTTAACAACTTCTTCATATTTAACCTGAGATTTTTCTTTGGCCTTGTCTTGGGCCTCCAAGCTGTTGCAACTTCTCCTAACATTTTCAAAACTTTCCCTTGATGTGTAATAGAATCTAGTTCAACAACTTTCATTTTCTTCTTTTGTGACATTGTCTCTTCTTTAGAATGTGTATGTATATCCTGTTTGGTATGAATCCTAACTTCGTCAGATAATGACCTTTCCTCTTCTTCAGATAGTACTGTAATAGGAACCTGTTCCTTATCTTTTACATCTTCCTTTACACCTTGATTCAATTCTACAAGAAAAGCATCTTCTATAGGCTTGAATTCCTTCACTTCCGACTTTGAAACTTTTTTTTCTTCAATATTGATTTGCTGTTCAATTTCAATGTTTTCATCTTCTCAGTTCATAGATTTTCCTGTTTCACTACCTTCTTCATTCTTGACTGTGGCCTTCTTTTTAAGCTTCTTGATCAAATTCTGACCTTTATCTAACTGTCTCTTCTGAGACTACTCTTCCGTCTCTGTTTGGAAACTAGAACAAAGTAGGAAATATTCCCATGTTTTCTCCCTTTTCTAAAGTATAGTACTTATAACAAGTTTTATCAGCCCATGATGAAACACAGATTGTTTGGTGTGATCTTGATGTTCTTTCACCCTGCTAGACATCTTCTGTAAACTTATCAAGAAGAAGAAAGGGAGATTCATTTTGGCTTCATGGCTGAGATGTTGCAAGAACCTAAAATGATACTTAAAAACAAAAGCAAATCTCCCTTCACAAGAGATATAACTTTGTATGATTTTGATAGGCTCTATCCATTCTGGTTTAAATTTTTGAATAGATACTCCCTTTCCCCAATCTACTACTACATCTAGAAGTAAATTTCTTTGAGCATCAAAGGTGAAAGGAAATTTTTTAAACCAGTATTCACCCTCATCTAAGATCCCTATAGCTTCTGCTAACAATTCCCTGGTCAAATTATACTTCAAAGTATCAAAAGTCATCATATCCTTATCCAAACATTGAGAAAATTTATAAGAGAATTCTGAGTGATATCCTTCAATTCTTTCAAAAAACACTAACCACTCTGCCTCTGAAAACAGTTTTGCACAATCTGGAAATGTTTGAACCCAACTCATGTCTAAAGGTTCAACTCTATTGGGTTTACCACTTCTTTTCATTTTGAACGACCTACAAATTACTTCTTTCAGTAAAACAAACTCTAAATTTGTTCAAGTCTTGACAATCTAACAGACAATACTATGTTGGGAATCCAAAAACCCTAAATTGAACTGTCTTGCTTAAACTGCTAAATGCCTTAATTCCATTGACATAGAATTTGATATTAAGTATGAATTAGGTTTACATATGAATAATCTATATTCAATTTAATCATTAATCCTTTGCTTAGTAAAAACCCAAATACATGGAATTTGATATCAATTCGCAGCCTACCTGTCAAAGTGATGAATACAGGTGCTAGAATTGTGTTTTCTTGACTGTCAGGTGTCCAATTTCATTCCTCATTCTTCTCTGACCATTATGATAACTCCAAATGATCGCCCTTCAAAATCCCTAATTTTTCGACCTATTTCAATATTTTAATTACACACTGCTAACACTTCGCCACGAACTCATCTGCTCTACGTGCACTTCAGGGGATATGAGATTCAAGGCTCATTTGTCTCATCATGTTTAACCATCATTATTCCATCACTATGCAACAGACCACCACAACTCGTCCTCATGATGATTTGCTTGACGTATTCACACCTGTCACAATGATCATTCTAGATGAAACACGTATCAAATCCATCAACTAAGTATGAATGACCTCTCATGTGTGAGAATTTTAAAAAAATTGAACCAAAAATGATGATTTTTCAGATAGCGCAACTTTCTTGTGGCGCACCTGTGTAACTTTTCTGAGCTTGCGCTACAAGAATACTTGTTTTATGATTTTTTTAACCAAAACTCCAAACAAAGTGTTATTTTTTGGTAAATAACATTAAATAAGGTCTTATGATATTTCTTTAGAACCTTTCAGAAATATATACATCCTATAAGCCCATAAAAACCATGAAATTAACTAAGTAAAGCCAAAATTAAAAATAAAACCTATTAAATCAACTATAAACATAAACCCAAAATCAAAATATTTTAAAAGAAACCGAGGCCAAACTTTAAAACAATAAGAAAAATCATATTTTTAAGACAAGCAAATGGTTCAAAAATAGAAAACAAAAATAGGCTATAACCGAGCCTGTTGAAGAATCAGAATGGATCCGTCCGATGGTGGTCCAAGATAAGAAAATAGGTGAAGTTTGAATCTGTGTCAACCTAAGAAAGTTGAATGATGCTTGTATGCATGATCCATTTTCGACACCATTCATGGATGAAGTACTTGAAGGAATAGACAGCGATGAGATGTACTCATTTACAGATGGATTCTCTGGTTATCACCAGATAAGAATCACCAAAGAAGGTCGACATAAAACAACATTTGTCACTGAATGGGGCTGTTTCTAATACACAATTATGCCTTTTGGGTTGAAGAATGCCCCTATAATATTTTCCCAAGTTGTTGTTGTTGCTGCATTCAAGGATTTCATTCATAAGTTCCTACAAGTTTATATGGATGATTAGACAATGTATGGTATAATCAAGGATCATTTGGAAAACCTACAACTGATGCTGGAAAGGTGTTGCCAGCATCAAATCCCACTGAAATCCAAGAAGTGTATTTTCTGTGCACCATTTGGGATATTGTTGGGCCACATTGTTTGCAATAAAGGAGTGTTGGTTGACCCTATGAATATAACGCTTATTTTGAGCTTTCCACCACCGACAAATGTGAAGATGCTTAGGGCAACATTGGGGCACACCGGGTACCATCACAAGTTCATCTAAGGATATGATGCGATTACTGCCCCTATGGAGAAACTATTGAAGAAAGATGCTCCATTTGTATGGAATCTAGAATTTCAAGGAAGCTTCGACGCATTGAAGGCTAAGATGGCTTCAGCGCCCATACTTGTGTTCCCATACTAGAACAAAGAGTTCCATGTGCATGTCGATGCATCATCTGTCACGCTAGGAGTAGTGCTCACGTATCCAGGAGAAGGAGATATGGATCACACAGTCACTTTCTCTAGTCGGATGTTGTCATTTGCTGAGAATAACTATACGACCATGGAGAGAGAATATTTGGCGATGGTATATGTGCTACAAAAATTCAAGTATTACCTCTTAGGTGGGGATTTTAAAATGTTTATCGACCATTCTTCTTTGAATTATCTGGTCAATAAGCCTGTGTTGGGAGGGAAGATATGCCACTGGTTAATTCTCTTTTAGGAGTTTGATTTTGAAATAATTGTGAAGCGAAGTTGATTTAATTTTGGCCCCGATCATTTATCCAGGATTAAGATAGGTGAGGAGCCAACAAATATTGACAAGGGATTACCGAATGCGCAACTGTTCTGAGTTGACATAGCATATGATTATTATGACCAAGTAATCCAATTTTTGGCGACAAGAGTCGCACCGGAAGATTTTTCAATAAATCAAGAGAAGCAGTTGGTAGTCAAGGCCTCGGACTTCCAGTTGATTGCTGGGAATTTATACAAGCTTGGACCAGATGAAATTTTGTGGTGCTGTGTCCTACCACATGAACAAGGGAAGATCTTAGAAGAAGCTCATGCAGGATTCGATGGGGGACACTATGGGGGTCGTGCTACTACACGGAAGGTGCTTCACATAGGGATTTGGTGGCCCACTTTACATAATGATGCGATAGATTATGCGTGGACCTGCGATGTATGTCAACGCACTGGAAATCCATCGCAACAAAATGAGATGCTGCTAGTACCGCAGGTAACCTTGCAACCCTTTGATAAATGGGTTATGGATTTTGTGGGTCCAATCAACCCACTTGGGAAGAGAACTGGTGCACGGTACATGATAACAACAACAAATTACTTGACAAGGTGGGTAGAGGCTACACCAATCGTGGATTGTATCGCTGCGACAATAACAAGATTTCTCTTTGACAACATCATGACACAGTTTGGATGCCTTGGGATATTGATGAGCGACCATGGAGGCCAGTTTATCAACCGCATAGTAAGAGCGCTAACGGAAGAGTTGCAGATACAGTATAAGAAAATTAAACCATATCATCCGTAGGCGAATGGGACTATAGAAGCATTCAACAAGATCTTGGAGCATGCACTTACAAAGTTATGTAACACTAACTGAGATGACTAGGATTTGAAGATTCCAACTGTATTGTGGGCATATCACACCACTTGCAAGAGGTTGATGGGGAAACCACTATTCAAATTGGTATATAGGAAAGAGGAATTCATGCCTATGGAATACATTGTTCCCAATCTGCGCATTGCCGTTGCGACAGGCATGGATGATGCAGCGACACTAGAGGAGTGTGTGGCACAGTTGATACAGCTTGGAGAGGACCATTTTATTGTAGGGTTCCATCAACATGTCGAGAAGGATATACATAAGGATTGGCATGATCTCTACATAAAGAACAAACCATTTCAGCAAGGATATTTGGTGATGTTATATGACAACAAGTTCATGAAGCATCCAGGTAAGTTACAGATGCAGTGGCTAGGTCCATACCTTGTTAATTCCATTACTTCTGGGGGGGAGTTCAATTATAGCAATTAGATGGAGTGATGCTGCCAAAGCTGGTTAATGGTAGCCACCTGAATCCCTATAGGATAGGTCCAGAGTTGCATAGTGCTTGAGGCACTATGCACTAAAAGAAAAAACAAAAAAATAGGAGGACTAGATAGCCAAAGGAAGGGCGCACTAGGAGGAAGTGAATGCACAAGTAGGGGAGTCAGTAGCATAGTTAGGAAGATCTGTCGCAACGGCTATAGGGCCGCGACGTAGTCAAATCAGTAATAAATGAAGCAGAGTTAAGACAGTTAACCAGCGACGCTTGTTGAAGCGACGCATATTGATGTTAGATTCGAAAATTGGGTTGATAGAATCAACGACGGATTTGGGCAGTTAATGCATGATTTGGTCATGATGGTCGCTTTTGATTTAGTAATGATGAGGATGGATCAAACCGATTCTATAAGAAGGTGCTCGACGTAGGCTAAACGCACCATTGTGCTAAGTCGAGTTGCAAGAATTGTTGCACTGAGTTTGAATTCAGAGTAGTCGAGTGAATTCCGTGAGCTATAGAATGAAGAAGAGAGTGTGTCACAACTGTGGGGAATTATTGCAGGATGCATAGTAACCCCAAAACGGTAGATATTTCTAGTGAGAGGGACTTGCCAATCGAACCTGTTATGATTGTTGAAGAAGTAGCCAACATGCAAGTCGGATCATCATCTATCCCGATGAAGAAGTAGCAGGGGTAGAAGCCAAGCTCCCTAGTGCCGACGAAGAGGCAGACATAAACATCCGTCATAACATAGGAAGAGGCAACCACCCAAATAGGGCCATCTAGTTCTGGTGCTGTAGAATTAGTGGTTCATACCGGGGTCCCTGTTAAGGACATCCCGGGCTACATCGCTCCAACCTAACATGGTACGAAGCCCTGACGGCTCACCAAGAACCATATGTACCAGTAGAAGATGCCACTGCTTCCAAAAGGGATGGTGTGCAATACCAATATTGTCCTAGCACTGATGAAGATGAAGTATGAAGACCATGGCCTATTGGCATTGCAGGACATAGCAAATGATCCCTATGAGTCGTTTCCTTTGGTCCTAGGCGGACCCATTCTACGCATCCTGTAGGCTTGTTGGAACCT
This sequence comes from Pseudotsuga menziesii, assembly GCA_001517045.1. Classification (NCBI taxonomy): domain Eukaryota; kingdom Viridiplantae; phylum Streptophyta; class Pinopsida; order Pinales; family Pinaceae; genus Pseudotsuga; species Pseudotsuga menziesii. The sequence continues at coordinate 74,480 of LPNX010223204.1, read as the reverse complement.
AATCTAGGAGGATATTGGTGTCCACACACCTATTCTTCTTGGACCCCCACCATTGTTTCTTTCAGTTTTCTAGTTTCCTTAATTGTAACACAATTTACTATTTTTGGTAGTTTTTGGGTCCTAAACTTCCGGAGCCGTTTTGAGGCCCTAAACAACGTTTTTTCAGCATCGAATGCTCGGGAAAACATGAGTCCATGTTAGGCTTAATATTTGTTATCAATGTATGTAGTCCTTAAATAGATATTTCTAACGATGTATCATGCACATCAAACAGAGGTAGTATGCTAAAGTTACGACCCCAAGAAATCGATGTACCAAGTTACCCAATGGGGTCCACATTAAGGCATTTCATCTCCCAGGGTTAGGTTTTTGGATGTGTAGGGTTTCCATTGTTTCTCAATAATATACAAGCCTTCAAGCCTCATTGTAACATAGAGTTCAGATGCATGTAGCTACCACATCTCTTCTCAAAGATAAGCTACCAGGACTCTAGCTAGTTTATTTCCATTCTGTATGTAAACAAGTTTCAGTTATTGATTAATGAAATGAAGTGTTATTTCCACTACATATTTGTTTCTATGGTTATTTGTGTATTTTGTTGTGTTCCTGCATAAATCTGGATCAGAACCCCAACAACTCCCCTTTATTTTTGCAAAATAAAGGGAATCCCCATGTAAATTTTTGTAATTATTTAGCTTTCGATTTTCTTTCATTTTGCTTTGCTTGATTGGGCATGTGATTTCATTGTTTCCTTTGGATTGATTTATCGCTCTTTGTGTTGTTTGTACTTTGGTATTCATCTTATGACGTTTTGGTGATTTTGGCAATTCAATTCTCTTGGCTTTCGCACATCTCAATCACATTTGCATACCCTTATTTGAGATTATTTAAGTTGATCACATGCTTTCGTTTGGCTTGATTGGATGAAATTCATATTTCGACAATCTTACCCTTTTCAGTTTATGAAGTATGGTTGATAAATGAAATATTGGTGGATTCATATAAATTGTCTAAGTTCTTGCTTTTACGATAGAAGGCCTAAAATCATATACTTTAAGTTTTAAATATGAACATATAAATTTTTATTCAAGCAAGAAGCATTAATTTTTAATCAAGTCTTCATTATTGCTTGAATAAAAATTGTGTTGTTTTATTGCTAATCGTGGTGCTTATTGTTTTCGTAGTCTAAATTTTAGTTAACATAATAATTATAGTTAAGTTTATTTTATGAATGTTAAGATTCAAAGTTATTGAAAATCATGATGGAATATGTCTATTATTTAGAAAATAAAAAATTCTTAACCTTAATCGACATATTAATTGATTTTATATGCTCTCAAATTAATCAAGTAACATAATCACATGGATAAAAAGATCATTAAATTATGTTTAATATTATAGTTATTGTTTAGAGGATATATATTTTATTTAAAAATCTTTAAATATTCTCCAAATTTATAATAACTCTATTTTTTATTTTTTATTTTTATTTTTTGTATCTGGAGTATTAGACAACTATCTGGTTTCGTGCTCGCGTGACACAGGGTCGATTCTGACCGCTACCACTATAACCTCCAGGAGAATATGCTGACCCCCACAACACATCTCAGGCTGCAACGAAGTTTGAACCCTTGACTTGCTTAACAGCCTGTACACCTTAACAAATACACGGTTGCCAATTGATCTACACCTTAGGGGAAATTTATAATAAGTCTATTACAAATCATCTTGAACATAATTATATTATTACTCCTGCTTTAATTATGTTGACAACAATGATTTAGAAAAAATGCCAAACGCATCACCATTGGCACATATGCATTGCTATATCAATCCATTACATAAGATTCTCATTTATATAGTAAAGTAATAAGTAATATTCTTTTGGGAAAAAGGGAAAATGAAGTTAAATTTGATTAAGGTGTGCATACTCATAAAAGCTTTGACTTTTGATTTCTTTAAATAAAATTTACATCAATTTTTATTTCAACTTTATTCACTATTAATTGGTGGTTATGATGTAGGTTAAAATTCGAGGTGCCGTAAGCGGGATGATTAATAATATTTCAAAACGCCAACATTGTGACCAACTTTAAACCGATGAAAATTACTAATGCAGAATTGATTGTTTTGCTACCGAAGCTGGAGATACTCATTACATATAACATGGTTTTGAGGAGTGGTCACAAGTTTGATATTTAAAACGTCATCACAAGCACATCAAAATTTTTACAGGAAATCATAAGTATACTTTGCAATTATATGCTAAAATATTTTGTATTCCTCGGGCTTATGTTATTTAAGATTCATTTAAATTATTACATAGTTGCTTTAATGATCTAGGTTTGTTTGTCACTTTGCAGATTGTGTTATCAAATTTATGTTGTTTTAAATTCGAATGATTTAACTTTGTATTGTCATTTTGATTTTAACAACATTTATTTTAAATTCAGATTTGAAATTAGCATTCATAGTTCACCATGCTCCTGCATGCAGGATAGATTAGGATGTATAGATTAGGTAGAATTTGGTTTTAAACTTATATTTACAATTTCATCTCATAGCAAGAAACTTACAGACTTAGTAGCTGTTAGATCTGTTTTCAGTCTGGCAATTACTAAATTGTTTTGTTTCAGCTATTGGAATTTATTATAGATTAGTTTTGCCTCTTAGTGCAGTTTTATTTTTAGCAAGTTAACCAATACAACTATGAGACTCTCTTGTTGAGAGCAAACCCAAAAGGCAGTGAGGCCTTTGTTCCCGCGAGAGGTAGCTAATGCAAACATTCAAGGAGCTGTTTTAAGCAATCTGAGTGGGTTATCTCTCATTGTTGGCCTCAGGACAGAAAATCCAGCCAACAAATTGTGCTAGAAGGAGGGCCCGAGGTAAACAAATAGTGTTTTGTTTCATAACATATTTATCCTCCAACTCTTGGTTTTCATTTTTTTATTTTATTTCTTATTCTTCTATGTTGTCACTCATGCATAATAGGGATGGCTAGATGGAAAACTAGACTAGGTGAGTCGATCCTTTGACGTTTTATCAAAGATGTCTCATTCCCATATCCCTGCATGGGAGTCCAATAATCCACTTGGCCTCCAAGGACCTTTGCATGAACTTCCAAGAAATGTAGTAGATCTTTTGCCAAAATTCGATGGTGAGGGAAATGCTTCAGCTAATGAGCATATCAGAAAATATGAGTCAATTATTTGTTTACTTAATGTTGTATATGAATATGTTGTTTGCAGATAATTTCCGCTCACATTCAAAGGTGAGGCTTTTTGTTGGTTCAATGTTTTTCCCACACATTCAGTTCATAATTGGTCTCAATTTAAAAAGTTATTTGAAAATGCTTTCGATAATTATGATCCGATTAAGACTTATAAAGGTCTTGGTGAAATACAGGTGAATGATGATGAATCAATCGGTCATTTCAATATTCACTTCCGATAGGTATTTCTTAGCTTACATGAGAATCATAGACTTTTAACCGACATCATGTTATAATGGTATGCACAATCGCTTCCCAAATACATGGCTATGTTCATTTTACAAAATGGCATAACATATTTACATGAAGCATGTGAGTACGCTCTAAAACTTGAAAAAGATTTCATAATGTATTCTTTTGAAAGTTTTCCTTCTTTTTCTTTATATGATGAAAATGATATTGAATATGAATCAAACATTTCAGAATCATCTAAGTTAGAGGAACAAGTTATTGTTTTATGCAATGAAGTAATTTCTTTACAAAAGGGAAGGAACTTTAAAACAATTACACATAACAAAAAAAGTGGATTAACCAAAAAGTGCATCCAAAGTTCCCATTATAACTTTTCTTCCCCAAGTAAAGCTGCTGAATGTTTCACTTCTAATATTCATTGTCTAAAATTTGAAACCAAAATTTTAGAAGAGAATTTTGCCTCTAATGCTTCTAATGTGTTAAATGAAGATTCTATCTTATCTAAACATTTGTATTCTTCTGAATTCAATCATATCCTAGATGAGAATAGAATTGGGAATAAAAATGATTTATCATCTGCTTCACATGATTTAGAAAATTTTCTTTTAATATATGATAAGCATGAAGATACTTTTTCCTTCCCATTTGATCAATCTATGCATCCTAATGTTGATGAGGATCTAGGAATTATTAATCAAAGCCTTCAAAGCATTAGTTCAGATTTTAGAATACATAAATTGAATCCTTTTTATTTTCATAAATTTGAATTAGACAATTAATTAATTGAATATCCTTCCTCTTCATCTACTAGCTTAAATAATCATGAAGAACATAATGAAGATAGGTCTTTGGAGAAAGAATTGGCTGAGATTGAAAATGAATTTCAGAATATTTGTTCTAATTACAACCTGATTAAAGATCAAATATTTAAGGAAAAGCTAATACAAACACATCATTTGAAAATTAAGAAAATCCATTGAAAGGAAAAAGATAACCAGTCGAGTCATATTTGCAACAAAGAACATATCTATGATGTTGATTTGGTTGATCCACAAAACAATAAGATTGAAGTAAAACCTAAGAATAATTCACCATGTATCAATTTCACGAACATGAAAGATCATGAACAACCACAAGTTTCAGGAAATATGATTGATAAGAATGTTTTGTTCTCTATAACGTTTTTTCCTGAATCATCAAATTTTCTGCATCCTTGTGATAAGATGTCTAATTCATTGAATCTTATAGTTTCCAATCTAATTTTCATGATCCAATATTTACATGGTTGGAAGAATCATATATAAAGAAGTTCCATTTACATTTTTCTTTCTTTGTAAATAGTAAATTTGATCCAATACTTCCTACAATTCAATATGAAGCACCTCAATTACCAATACTTGTGCTCAATGGAATGCATTTTGTAAAATTAGAAGTGATTCAATGGCTCCATTGGCTGTTTCATTTTAGTTAATATTTTGTATATATTTTAGCTTAGGAATATGATAGTTAGTAACTTAGTTTATTTTTGTTTTCAATAAGTTTTTGTTTTGGATTTTTACGTTTTGGTTGAATTTTAATTTGATCAGGTCTTGTTTTATTTATAAGTTTGATTGGTTGATTTTAGTAACAAGTTTACTATTTTGAGATTTCTCATTTTCTTCTTTTAAGAAAGGAAGCATTTGTATATAAATAAATCCTTGTGGTTGAATTTCAGTTGGTTCATCTATTTTTAATAATTGTGATAAAGCTCAGTCTTTTGATTTGTTTAGACTAACAAGATATTCTTGAATCTGAAATAGACCTCTTATATTATTATAATATTTGTAAGTATGATTAGGGTGAATCCTCTATAATATGTTCTTTATAAATACAACTAGTTATTTATCTCTTTAAAACTTAGTACTCTGAAAATATTTATTAGTTCGAATTATCAGTCATCCTTTAAAGTTTACTTACTATTTGAAGGATTTTTCTGTCTGTTGCATTAATAAATTAGATGAAATAGGGAACAGAAGGTCTCAGTAATGAGCCGGTTTGATCAGGATCATAAGAATTTAACAGTGTGACATTATCAGGAAATCTAGTAATGGATCTTGTTTATTTGATAAAGAGATATGGGGTCTCAGTAATGATCCAGCTGATTCATTTTCTGGTAATGAATGTGAGTGACATTGTTTGTTGGTTACCAAACTAGGACAATGATTCCTTCTTTATCTAATTTTGTTTAAAAAAGAAGAAGAAGAAGAAGAAAGAATAACTAGAACAAATTTTGAAATTCTTTAGAGAAATAAGTGGCTACATTTTTATGACTGGTGATTTGGATTATCATTATTTGAGTACTTTCATTTAACGGGATAATCTTTTAGTTTATCTTTTACTTTTGTTGACAGAAATGAGGATAATTCTGAAAATACTTGCACATATCAATATCATTAGATGTTGGTTTTCACCAGATTGAGATTTTCTTATTTCTCTAAGTATTAGACTCTTTTTTACACAAATTTTTGAAATATGATGGACAGAGATAACTGGTTCTCCTAAGTATGTCACCATTTGTTGGCACCCCAACAACTCCTCTTTATTTTTGCAAAATAAAGGGAACCCCCATGTAAATTTTTGTAATTATTTAGCTTTCGATTTTCTTTCATTTTGCTTTGCTTGATTGGGCATGTGATTTCATTGTTTCGTTTGGATTGATCTATCGCTCTTTGCGTTGTTTGTACTTTGGTATTAATCTTCTGACATTTTGGTGATTTTGGCCATTCAATTCTCTTGGATTTCGCATCTCTCAATCACATTTGCGTACCTTTATTTGAGATTATTTAAGTTGATCACATGTTTTCATTTGGATTGATTGGATAAAATTCATATTTCGACAACCTTACCTTTTTCGGTTTATGAAGTGTGGTTGATAAATGAAATATTGGTGGATTCAAATTAATTGTCTAAGTGCTTGCTTTTATGATAGATGGCCTAAAAGAATATACATTAAGGTTAAATACGAACATATAATTTTTTATTCAAGAAAGAAGCATTAATTTTTAATCAAGTCTTCATTATTGCTTGAATAAAGATTTTGTGTTGTTTTATTCCTAATTGTGGTGCTTATTATTTTCGTAGTCTAAATTTTAGTTAACATAATAATGAATTCCAATTATTACAATATAGTTAATTTTATTTGATGAACATTAAGATTGAAAGTTATTGAAAACCATGATGGAATATGTCTATTATTTAAAAAAAAAAATTCTTAACCTTAATTGACATATATTTCTTTTTTATGGTAATTGATCTTATATACTCTCAAATTAATCAAGTAACCTAATCACAGGGATAAAAAGATTATTAAATTAGGTTTAATATTATAGTTATTGTTTAGAGGATATATATTTATATTTAAAAATATTTACATATTCTCCAAATTTATAATAACTTTATTACAAATCATCTTGAACATAATCATATTATTGATGATGATGATGGTTAACGTCCCCTGAGACCAAACTTTGGTCTATCGGACCTAAAGAAGAGAATTAATTAGTTTTCTTTAAAGTTATATTTCTATGCTCAAAGAGCTTGGAAAGAAGCGTCCCAAGCTTACTATAATTTTGACAGGCTAAAAGGCTAGGAAAGTCGGTATTGCAACAAATATTATGAAATTGGGATCTAATGTGGGTGTACACAGGGCACTCTAAGAGGAAGTGATTTTCATCTTCAATGTTCTTACTCTCACAAAGGTGGCAGACCCTTTCTACCCATGGTGTTTTAGGGACTGTCCAACGACCAGTTCACTATGGAGCTCATGCGAGTTCGTTCTTATCTTAGCTATGTTAATTTTTTTCTTAGTACTGATCAAAACAGAGAGCTACTTTTGATCTTCTAGAGTAGGGTTGATGACCTCTTTATAATATCTTAATTTTATTTTAGCCTCAAGATCTTTCTCACACCACAATTTTTCTTTAAACTTAGAAGAAATAATATTTTTAATGTTATTAATATTCTGCAAAGCAACATTTTCATCGATCTCCCAGTGATTTAACCAAGACCTGGTATCTTTATACCACCCACGCTTGAACCTTAGGTGGTTTTGGCTGGAGTTTAAAGCTATCTTAGGGAGTCTATGGTCTCCCATGTTATTGATTTTT